>JACYXH010000308.1:932500-1301206 GCA_026745465.1 Lota lota | reverse complement strand
GATATGATTGATTATGTTTGTTTGCCGTGAAACACATGAAATCATGTGTTTCACAGAGACGCGCCAGCAGACGCGCCAGCAGGAACGTCAAAGTAGGGTCTCTGAAGTCTCGCTGCGCCGGGGGCCGCTCAACAGAGTCCACACGTCAACACTGACAGATGATGATGGATACTATATATATATATTCTGTACTCTCCATTTTCCATACATCCATTACAGCAGGCCCACGAGCACGGTCTCTAGGTAGTGCACACTGCACATGGGGCCGCGTAATATAATCAGTTATCCATACTAAGTGAATTACGGGACCCTTGCTTGTGGATCAAATGTTTCTTGTTGAGTGCAGAAAAGAAAAGGAAAAAAAGAAAAAAGGATCTGCCAGAGATTTTTTTATGTTACACTGCTTACCGCACAGAGCACCATAATGCAGCACAAATGCAATTTCTGTTCAGATCAGCTGCGTTTGTTTCATTCTCCATTAAGCAAATGATTGTGCAAAAAGGCATTATAGTCGTGACACTACCTCCACCCCCCCCCCTACTCCCATCCCCCCCACCCCCCCACCTCCCCCCCCCCCCCCCCCCCCCCCTTTATTTTATTATTACTGCAATAATTTACTTAGGTTTGGCTCTATCTAAACTAAATCAACTGTATCGGCGACCATTGAGTTCAACTCCCAGAACAACGGCAGGTGTGATTGTTGGTGTTTATTGAACAATGGACTCATAATCCCATGACGGTCCCAAACGGTCAAGTTCAATCCCAAATGGTTTGTATTCCTAGCACACTCCATTCTAAAAGGGCCGCATGTTGTTTGGTACATGGTGGAGGACTCCTCGCATCCATTTTTATTATAATTGCTGTGGAATAAATGGTGGCATTTTGAGCTATTAACATTATTGAAAAATATGAGCAAGGCTGAAAAAGATCCCTGAAAACAAAAAACGTATTATCTGTGTCTTCCGTAATTGATGGATGTGCATATCCATCAATTACGCGGATGTACCAGACGGAAACATGCATTTTTGACAGGTTGAAATTGTTTACCTGGTGTTATGAGAAAGTGTACATAAAACATATTAAGTTGGTGGAGCGGCCAACATATATTATCTAGGGTAAGGAAAACACTGGTGTATTAAGACACTTAGTTATTTGTAAAAATGCAAGCTTGATTGATCCTTCATAAACCTTTTGTGACCTTGACGAGTCCAAATTCCATTAGTGTAATCACTGTTGCTTCTAAATGTAGTGACATTAATCTAAGGGGGCAAATACATGAAAATATCAAAAGGGCACACACACAATTTAAAGACTCCATTTTGCTCTACACCATGCAACACCCATTTGCAAGGGGCAAGACAAACTGCTCTTTTGCTGACTCTCCTTCATGATTCATCATTTTAACTGCACTGTGATGATATTACAAGATTACAGCATGTAATCCTGAAGTCGCTTTCATTTGGATGGAACAAACTGAGAGATAAAGGGGCAATGGATCCTACCTGAAAGTGCCTTAAACATGACCAAACTATCTAGGGTGAAGATAATTCACCGATATGTATATCTTAGACAGCAACATCTATTGCTGGGATGTCCATGTAAAAAGCAATCCATAATTGGCTTCATGTAGTTTGTAATCATACTATACATAATCAGAGGTATGTTTAATGTCTGATAAACGAGACGTTTAAGAATCGGTCTTGGTGGCTGCATGCATTAAACATAACAGGTCAACCAACAACGACACTTGTGATAAGATATCATATTTGTAATAAGATAATACGATTTTGAACCCTCTGTTTGTAGTATTATTAGAGACAGGAATCGGCCACCACCATCTTTTTTTCAATGAGTGTAGCCGAACTAAACAGAACATCGCTGATGCGGATTGACTATGGGCGAATACACTATAGCGCCCTCTGCAGAACGGCAGCATTCATTTGCTTCCATTAAGATTACGTTGACGTTTCTGGCTTATAAATAATAAAAACAAAAAACTATTTACAGTCAATCGGGCGAAACCGTAATCGACAGAATCGCTACTCGATGCTCGCATTTAGCGGTTTCCCTAATGCTTCCTCTTCTCATTATTATCACCCCCCTCCCCCTCCCCCTCATCCCCTCCAGCCGCTGAAGCTGCACTGCGAGCTGTGCAGCATTGTGTCCAGCTCGGGCCAGATGCTGGGCCAGGGGGCGGGGCCCAGCATCGACCGCTCCTCGTGCGTGTGGCGCATGAACAACGCGCCGGCGCGGGGCTTCGAGCGCGACGTGGGCCAGAGGACCTCGCTGCGGGTGGTGTCCCACACCAGCGTGCCCCTGCTCCTGAAGAGGCCCCAGCAGTTTTTCGGGGCGGCGGCGGCCAACGACACGGTGTACGTGGTGTGGGGGCCCCTGCGCAACATGCGGCGGGACGGCAAGGGCGTGGTGTACAACATGCTGCAGCAGGCGGCCGTGCAGCACCCGCAGGCCCGCATCTACGTCACCACCGAGGAGCGCATGAACTACTGCGACATGGTGTTCAAGAAGGAGACGGGCAAGGGACAGGTGGAGTGTCGCGGGCTCACACGGGGCCCCATCCCCCCCCCCCCCCCCCCCCCCCCCCCCCCCCCCCCCCCACCCTCCCCCCCCCCCCCCCCCCCCCCCCCCCCCCCCCCCCCCCCCCCCCCCCCCCCCCCCCCCCCCCCCCCCCCCCCGGTGAGACCTTTCTTGAAGACCCCTGGGTTGGAATGTGTACGGTCCTTCTTTTGTTTTCGTTTTTTCTCCTCTTTTGATTCATTGCATTGCTGAACTAGGTGTGGGGGGGGGGGGGGGGGGGGGGGGTGGGGGGGGGGGGGGGGGGGGGTGGGGGGGGGGGGGTGGGGGGGGGGGGGGGGGGGGGGGGGGGCGGGTTGCAAATGTTTTACCTTTCAGTGCATCCCTAGGCCTCGGCTCGCTGCTTGAATATTGATACTGTTTAACTTTTATCGATGTCCAGGGCCTGTGTGTTGCACTCTCTCTGCCTCCCCTGCTCTCAGAACCTCCCTTTCATCAAGTGCTTTCAAAGTGACTCTACCCCCTTCTACCCCCCCCCCCCCCCCAAAAAAAACACACCTGGGAGGCCATTTTGAAAGAGGGGCTTTGATGAGCAACTCCTCAGATGAAATTCACCAATGTGCTGTAGAAGGCAGCCAAATGTCGGTCTGGGGGAAACTCCAGCTAATGAGGTAACATGACTGGAGCCGTCTTCCTGAACACCCACGATGCAGTTGCTGTCGAGACTTCCCCAGCTGTTTCTCCTGTGCTCTCCTTGAGTGCGAGACATGAAAAATGGGGTAGTTATGGATGTTGTTTATGATCCATGCATCATGAGCTGTTTGTTTCGGGGGAAGGTTTTTTGTTTGTGGTAGTAAAGGTCAACACCATAAAGCTGCAATTAATGATTATTTACGTTGACCATGAATATATTGATAATTGTTTCAATTAATCAAGTCGTTATATATCGAATGCAATAAATAATGGCAAACACGGGTAGCCAGCGGCCCAAAGTGATCAACCAATGACCAATTAAGAAAAACCAAACCAAGAATAGCAACCATTTCTGAAGCATAAAATTGGTAACTGAGTAATTGACTGATTGCCAATTCCAACAATGATTAAGCTAGTAACAAAATCATCATTCACTTATTTTCTGTTGAATAATCGACTTCAGCGCCAGGCACCCCCCCAAAAAAAAAACGACCACCTTGCTGCTATGTTTGTCGGCCAATGAGAATCCGAGGTTAACGACGACAAGAAGTCAATCTAGTGGTGCTATTGTTCCGGAGGAACCATACACGTCTCTCTCTCTCTCTCTCTCTCTCTCTCTCTCTCTCTCTCTCTCTCTCTCTCTCTCTCTCTCTCTCTCTCTCTCTCTCTCTCTCTCTCTCTCTCTCTCTCTCTCTCTCTCTCTCTCTCTCTCTCTCTCTCTCTCTCTCTCTCTCTCTCTCTCTCTCTCTCTCTCTCTCTCTCTCTCTCTCTGTGTTAACTCAACCTAAGAGGATTACCATGTTCGGTAATAGCTGTGGCATCCGTCCATTTCTGCCCCCATTGTCTGGCGACTCGTCAAGATGACGGGGTTAACACTGGGCTCCATGTATGGGCTCCATGTTCAGACATCATTCAGAGTGGGCTATCAGCAGAGAAAGGCCCTCTCTGTGCGGGGGAGGGATCCTATTAAAGGGGTCCTATTGTGTACATCCAACTTCTCCTTGCCCTTGCACACATGAGTATTTCATTGGGGAGTCGAATGTGAAACCGGCCGCTCTGTGGTCCCGCAGTAAAGTCGCTACCAAGGGCATACGGCAGATTCGATGACGTGACTAGTGTGATTAGTGACCTAGCTCATGGTTCTCCTCAGCCCAGCCCAGGTTCTCCCCCGGTCTACAAAATGACCCAGACCACTAGTGACGGTAGTTTGGCACATCAAAGCAATTCCAAGATGTCGGGGATTAAGCAGAAACAGAAGCAGAAGCACGTCTTCTGCGCAATTCCAAATAGAAAAAGATCCAGTCGGTAAGGAGAGAGTGGTTGGAAGGGAACGCCCACTAGGAGTTAATAAGGTGAGGATGAGTCCAGGGCTCAGTATCACACTACAGATGATGGAATGACCCAAGTTGTTTTACCATACATATTAGTATCATGGGGATGAAGATAGATAGATCCCCTATAAAGGGACACAATAGCGCTGATTGGCAACAGAGAATACACATTTGTGCATGAGGTGTTAGTACAATTTCAAAAGATAATGTGAATTCATTCCTATTAAATCATAATATTTATGATTGACATCTCGTATTTTATGAAGTATCATAAACATTTATTCATTGCAATAAAAGGTGTTTATAATTTATGGAGGACAGCTCTGTCAATGCATCTGTATGTCAGTGTTCCTGAGCATCAGGCTCGATGAGTGATGTCTATTGTAGAGTGTGACGCGTCTGCAGGCCCATAACACCATATGAGTAGGTTTGATGAGTGAGGCTGGAAAGGGGGTGGATGGTGTCATTTGGTGAAGCGTAAACAGTGAAGTTGTAAAAAGTTTTCTGCCTCACTGGGTGGAGAAAAACGTACAAAGTGTATGCATCGTAATCTGTCAAACTCCGTAGAACAACAAGATGTGTTCAGCTCTTAAACACAACGCACAACAATGGCCAGGAAAATGTTTCACGTAACTGAATCCCTCAAACATTTGTGTGTGTATGTTTATTTTTTATCTATGTGTGTTTGTAGGTGTGTGTGTGTCTTCTATGTTCATGTGCGGGTGTGTGCGCATGTGTATTATCTTTTGTGCTGTGTGTGCATGTGAATTTTCTATCTGCATGTCAATGTTTGTGTGTGCGTGTGTGTGTATGTGTGTGTGTGCTTAGTTGCTTTTGTGTGTGTGTGTGTTTATGTGTGTGCATATTTGCCTGTGGGAGTATGTGTGTGTGTACGTATTTGCTTGTGTTTGCATGTGTGTGTGCTTGTCCGTCATTGCAGGGGTAATCACGGTTCCCGTCAGATGCGGCACGATGACCGAACACAACCCCTAATTACCCATATCAGCTGCCTGCGAAACGGGCCTCACACACACACACACACACACACACACACACACACACACACACACACACACACACACACACACCAATGCAGACAGAGGGCAGCAGCCAAGCTGGAGCCTCACCCTGATTGGATGCAGAGGGACAGTTGGGGAAATTACCCTATTCGACTGACTACTTTGTGGAGCGTTTTGATTGGTCGAAATGCGCGTAACTAGCCGCCTGTGATTTTGAATGGCTCCCTGAAATCCTAGCCAGTGGCTTGAGGTTGTGAGGGCTGGAAAGTAGGAACTTGGAAATCGTGAAACTGTATTTTCATGATGATGATGATGACGATGATTGGGACTTTTCCACACAAAAGCTGTTTTTGTAAAACGATATGAATTTCACACCAAATAAAATATCTGCAAACAACACAGGTTCATTACAATAAAATAAATATTAAAATTTATGTTTAGACTGATTTAGATTAAGAAAACTATTCTCAGCATCGGCATTTCAACATGTCCTCTGAGAGAATATGAGGATATATTAATCTTGTGTCTGCTGCTGAGACATTAAGGATATACATAAAACAATTATCGCACATTATTCTTCCCATGCGTGTGTGTGTGCCAGTGCGCCAGTGCGTGTGTGTATATGCATGCTTGTGTGTGACACTGCGTATGTGCCTGCGTGTGTGCGCGGCAGTGCGTGCGTGTGTAAATGTGTGTGTATGTGACAATGTGGGTATGTGTGTGTGTGTGTTTGCGTGTGTACACGGGTGATAGTGTTTTCATCTCAATCCCTGCATCATGTTAGTATGGATCATAGACAGGGTTGTTTGGGTGCCCGTATGGTGTCTGCATTACCCCATGGTCTACCACATCTGAGCACCACTTCATTTCTATATTCTAACACTCACTCTCATACCTGATACCTTAAGGTACCAAAACCGGAGAAGCTGCACATAAAATACATTTCGTAACCTCCATTAATCAACATGAGTCAAGGCTAAGTCTGGATAAGCTCTAAGACCAGATATGACACTCTCTCAGGCCTCCAAAATGATGTTTTAAATAAGAACATGAATTTGAATGTATTGCCATAAATGTCACGGGCGCATAATCCTGCTTTCTAATCTCCACCACCATCCACTCTATGCTTGAGTTGAAATACCACTCGCAGGGATTTCTCCGCATGCTAAAATAGTTTTAATCGTGTAACTTGGTAACGACCCTCCATTTCTTTTTTTAAAGAAATTCCTTTTTTGTCATTCCACTCTGATCTATTCTACCCAATTATACATTCTCTCTGGCCAGGCCAGGGGGGAAAAGTACTTTGAAGTTGCACGTGATGGTGTTATCGGATATGGGGTGTGGAGCACGTCCGCAGAGAACAAATTGAGACACGCTAACGGTTATTAGGATTGGCTCGATGGCATTGAGGTGTTTCTTTCTCCCTCTCTTGGTTCTGGCTTTCAGCACTTGGAGCTAACTGTGCACACAAAAATAAACCCGGTACAAAAGGCAGTTGTCAGAGGGCTTAATTTGCTTCGACGTAATCTACCTGTCGAGGCAACCGTGCGTCCATTGGCTTCAATGTCAAGCGACTCTAAGCCAGTGCAAAGTCTTTTGTTTGCGGTGTATAGAGCAGGTGACCTTATCTGTAATTGCTTCGTGTTTTGGATGTCAAGAGATTGAAAAAAAATATATGGCAGAAGATAGCTATCCTTATATACACTTTGTACACCCCGAGCTGGCTTTAAAGATGGAAAACACAAAGCAGGCAGTATGAGGATCCATCTCAAATAGCTGTAATTTTATGCTTATCAGCTTGTGCTGCCAAACAGAACAATATAGGAGTCGCATTGTCTCTCCCAGGCGGCGTGGTTCTTACCACTACAGAGGACTGGAAATCATAAACACAAAGTGTGCCGCTCTGAATCCCCAAACCGGCGCTGCTTTTTCCCCCTCGCCGAGCGAGCATGTAATGACATTACATCTGCATCGAATGTCAGTAATTGCTGTGAGATTATCCTATTAAATGAAGCCGTCAAAAAATGTAACCGACCTCGTTCATAATGTCCTCTTGACCCACCCCCCCCCCCCCCCCCCCCCCCCATCTGAGAGAGAAATGAGTCGAACATCTGAGGGTGGGGGAGCAATTGTCTGCTCAAGGCAATGTGCAGTATGCCTTAAATCCCATTAGCATTTGAGAAGGTAATAATATAATGACACTCCTAGGAAACCACAGGGACATTGAGGAAGCCATTTGGAACATGGCAGGGACCGAAAAAACCTTTTATCCTTGGCCGTTAAAACGTGTTTTATCTACGAATACCACCGATTTTATGACACCTAGGCAGCGTCTATATATTTATCGAGAGAAAGCATTTGAAGTTCAGAGCGTAGTAGTTCCAAGAGTTTATCCTACGATTTATTTCCCTGACGATGCTCGCGTAGGGTCGCCGAATCTCAGTTGACAGTTGGGTATCATTTTCTCCAGATGCGATGAGTCATACAAACAATTTGCGTAGCAGCGGCGCTGATAAGTCACGGTGGGTAGCCTCACTCATGGGAATGCATCTGCTGCTGTGGTGCATGACACCATTAAAAACAGATATAAAAAGCCCCATTAAAGGATTCCTTTCTATGGATTTCAGAAGAACACAACAGTACAGAGATGATAACGACGCCTCTAACTCCCCAAAAAGAAGGGTTTTCTTAGAACAAGGTGACCGGGTCGGATGTAAATGAAATCCTGCACTTTAGTGAGCGATTGTGCGTGATTCCAATTTTCAACTCCGTGTGGAAGCGACAGATGCTGCACGCCAGTGGTGTTTGTAGAGGGTGTTGTATAAAAGGCCTGGGATCAGATTAAGCGATGGAATGCTCTAGTCATGGCCTGAAAATGTGTAAACATACATTTTAACCACTTGCCTCACTCCTAACTTTTTTTGTCTTTTTTACCAGAGCTTGTGTTTGACATTTTAAGTGCAGCGAGTGCAGAATTTTGAGCTTCTTGACACCTAAGCAAACAAGCAAAACTGATCCGTCTTCATACGTCTGCTGGAGTACCTGAGACAACCTCACCTGGGTCACCTTCTCTCTATACTCTGATGCTGAAAGTGACAGGGAAAAACCCAGAAGTACTCTCTGGCTCGGTCTGGAATAGGTGTTGTTTCTATTGACACCTATTCCAGAAGGCAATTAAAAGCTCACAGGTGTACAAACATACAATGATTATGATACGTTGCACAGTCCGAGTATAAACAACAGTCACGGTCCAGTGCAGAGCAAAAACAACATGGCTGGCATGGCTCTCGGTTTTGACGTCCTCAGAGAAAATACTACAAGTAAGTGTAGCTTAAATGGTTCCTGTCGCATCCCGCACAGCAGCGCATGCTGCGTGATCCACTACACGTTGCCTCTGCTAAAGTGGATGTGCTCTAGTCACTTCAGATTATACTCACAGGGCTTTCTGAAAAGGGAAGCAATCACTTCTTCTTTGCCAGTGGCATTAAAGTCTTCTCTGTTAAATAGTCAAGAAGCCCTCTTCCCAAAAGAGAACGCCTGCTCTCAGACATAAAAAAAAAGATATGAGCGTGTCAAATAATAATTTAGTCATTTACTTGGAAAACATGGGCTTTCAGAGTGACAAGTTAATTGCATTTTGTATTTTGTATTAAAAAAAAGCTATGTGAACTTTGGTTAATGTTGGACTTTAATTGAACAGAGGGAAGTGGAACAGTTTGTTTCTTTCAACCTTTTGGTAGCAAGTCTTTCAATCAGGGATGGATAGATTCTCATTTAAATAAATCTGATTTGTATTATTTTACAGTTCAATGCAATAAAGCGGGAATTCATTAGCAAAACATGTTTGAGTGTGTAAAATGATTTGATCAGTTATGATGATCAATTAATTCATGAATTGATCATTGATCATTGTTTGCTCTCAAACTTATTTTCTTTAGCTTGGTTATGAAGTTGGTTAGAGATGGACAAGGGGACACGTATACCAAATACCAATATCAAGATTAGGCTAATCCCAAAAAATGCTGAAACCCTGATTTTACAATTTTAAAAGCCAGTTTCAAAGTTAACTTCTGTTAGCATGTTGTGTCTCTGTTGGTTTTGAAGAACCACATGGTATAGCCTGATCAGATATTCACCAAGGTGTTGGATGCCGTGTACAGGAATTTTGAGCCATGTAAAAATGATAACATCACACCTTTGCTCTATATGGGTCGGCTGCAGCGAACAGCCCTTTCCACCTCGTTCTTAAAGATGCTCGATAGTGTTGAGAATGTGCTGCCATATCCTAGGGCCCATTGAGTGCCGATATTGGCCTCGTCATGATGCTGATGGTGCGTAGGATAACTGGAATGTGTCCAAAGGAGCAAATTAAAAGGTGCAAAACTGTATTTCCATCTACCGCGTTCACAAGCAGTGGTCTCACAGATCGCTGGGTATCTGTTAAGGGGATTTCACTTAACAGTCTTCATTTCGGTTTGAATTGCCCTGCAATGTCATCATCCACACAACCATGAACAAGTTTGAGTTGTGCTACAAAAATAATTGAATACAGTAAGGAAAAAACATTGTGTTTGATACAATTGATCCTACGAACATACATCTTTTCACATTTGAAGCATATTTATAGAAGACCATTTGTAACTTTCTTCTGGGGTTCAGGCAACTCAAGTAAAAACTAAAAATGCGAGTGTCAGTTGTAATAAACAAACTATATTGCGGTAAAATGTGTTGGCCAACTAAATATACTGCTAGCATTGTGCTTATTATCATGCTGTTTTCAGGTCAAGCTCCCCATCATTAAAAATGAGAATACCCAACTGTTCTTCACACCTGTGCCAATTATAAATGGTGGTCTATCCAAGGAAAAATCACAATACTTTTGAAATACTATGCAAAAAGTAATATGTGCAACTAAGATTCACTTTTAATGGCGTTTCTGTATGTGGTGAATAAATCGGAACAGGTGCAAGGACCAATACTATCCCATCAGAACCACCATAGAGGAAGTCAACCTCTTTGCCTTGTACACTTTGAACGTTCAAAACAACCCTTAGAAACAACCCTTGGAATGGCCGGCGATGCGATGCATTGCCTGTCCGATGCTGTCAACAAGCCTTGCAGCAAATTGCTGTTGTTTTGCCCACTCCAATGCTTCATTGAACCAATGGACTGATGCTTAAAAGCCACCACGGTGTGTCTGGTATCTGGTCACACACCTCGCTATACATCACATGACTCATCACATGGCTCGGCCTCTCCCATTTCAACCTTAGCCTGCCTTTTGGATTCCTCATCTGCCCAATAAAAAAAGTTATACTCTTTGTTAGAGAAGGTGCAAAGATGTTTTACTGTAAATTGCCCCTTCGCCATTCAATAGCAGCAGAATTTCAAACAGTCCAAGTTTTTACTTTTTGTGCCCGTCAGGCCTTATTAGTGTCTGTGCAATCTAGAGCTCTTGCTTTTGCACAGAGGTGTTAGGTCGGACCAGTGTCCTATAAAACCAGGAACAGCCCTTCGCCGTTGCAAGGCATAACGATTTTTCCCTCCGACGGCGAATCTCCACCCTTTTTTTGCGAGTCGTCATAAATCTCCTTTGCTTTTTAGGGTTGCCCTCGGCAGGCTTAACGGTCTGCAAGAGCTCCATAATTCAATATTGGACTTTTGCATGGGATTACTTTCAATTCTGAACATCCCATGGGGCGCCAACACCAGAAGGAAGGCTGCGCACCATTATTCAACACTGCGCCGGGGATTAATTGATTATTGAGCTCTAAAATCAATGATAATCAGTAGCTCTGAGTGTAACTCTGTGTATGTCGATGTAGAGCCTTTGTCCGGGTCTTCGCCCCGGTCCTCTGAGAAATCTTCCCTTAAATTGCATCTTAATCTGTTTTGCTATTGGGTGGTTTTAACTCATGGAGGTATTATGCTAGTACGTTGAATTGGCCGTATAGCATTCAACGTTCTATTCATGCAATTCAACACAAGCGTTCGCCTTCATCATAGCATTTTTACTGCTGGTTTTTATTGTCGTCGTTGTGAAATTTATTTCACACAATACGTTCATATGCTCTGTATTTCAATCCAAACCCTTTCTATTTTACAGGTCTACAGAGACCTTCAAATATGTAAATATGGAACGTTCAAGTGGGCTAAATTTGTAAGTACATTGTGCACTGCGAGCTTGCAGGGGAGGACCCATGGTCCTGTGTGGGTTAGCGTGTAAATCATGTTCATGAAACATAAATGCAGTGTGAATTTCAATTACCACGAAGCATCAATCCGTGTTAAAATAAAACCAATGCCCCTATGAAACTGTGATTAGGAGTGGTTACGACCCGCAGGTCTGGAGTAGTGGGTATAGTATATTCAATTATTTAGATCGTTTATTTATGTATCCTCATGGTGGGGATTTATTGCCATGGGAGTCTCAAGTGGCCATTTTGAAACGTACGGAATTTCACACAGCTGGAATGAATCTTTTCTCTGTCTCTCCCTGTACTGCCTTGATAAAAATGATAGACAAGCTTGTCATGGACATGTTTTTTTTTTTTATATAAAATGTTCACCTTCATATTGTGTGCCATGACCTTGTGTGCCGTCCCTCTCTACCACATGGAGTGGTAGGTAGGGATTTGACTACTGAGGGACATATATTCCAATGGCTGTTGCAGCCTGCCCATATTATTATCTAAGGCCTGACTGCCGTCTTTGTATTCTTTTTGTAAATAGTGTTGACATAGCCTACTGTACATCGCTTGAAGGATATAAGATAAAAACTGAAATAGAATTTAATATTTCATAGTATGTTTTTCCTTAATTGTAATTTTTTGGTTTTATTAACTACCTACAGAACCATTATCTTTGCTCCTCTTTTTGAACCAACATAGCCTTTAAAGAGCATGCAGATATGAATGTCTAGAAACCATATCACTATACTTTCAAATGTTTTTTTTTAATTCTAAGACATAATTCAATTAAATCTAAAATTAAAATGTAATTCCTGTTTTTATGGGATGATATTTTACATTTGTTTCAATCTATGTTTTATATTCCAAAGATACTTGCCAACCTGAAACACTAAAGATACTGCTGACAGCTTCATCAGTACCTTATGTACCTAATGTTTAATTTGCGGGTCCTTTCATTCCGAATTGCTGAAAAGCTAATTATTCAGTTCCCTACAATGTATGCTGCCAAATGTACATCCCTCAAGTGGGATGTAAAACATGATGAACCATGCAAGAAAGTACACTTCTGCAGCTCAGCTTATATTGACTAATTGGGCTTTGTTCCGATGCACAGCAATAAAATGGGACTTCCATCTGTTTTTGGTCAATTCTGTTGAAGTTTGTAAGGTGAGGTCTAATAAAATGTCTGTGTGTGAATTAGTTTGAAAGAACTTTCAGCCTGGCCAATGGCCCTCCATGATGTATGTGGACTTGACCTAATTTCCCCTCAATTCTCCCAGCATTTCCGAGGAGTAGGAACAATTGTACTACAAAGAGCAAATTGGTAGACTGACTACACAGACATAATTTTAAGATCTTGTCATTAGATTCTCCACCAGGTCTCCGTCTTCAAATAAGATTCAATAGTCCATGCAATACTATGAAACATTAGCTGTTATCACGCTCTTTTTCGGGATAAGAGTATGAAAAATGTATGGAGATTTAATCTTTCAGTTAAGTATAAAATAGTAAAATTGCTGGAGTAACTAACAGATTGCACCCCAAAATACATGTCTGCCAATTTGTTAAATAAAATCAACATAAAATTTGAACACAAGTAAACAATATAAAACATATTTTTGCAATAACATTTCCACAGAACGACATTTTAAGTAGTTGGCTGGTAAATAGGCCAACATAGAATGTCCAGTTGTACACTAAACTAGAAATACACAATTAGGTCTATACAAGTGGAGGCAGAATCCTACACTTCGGAGACAGGTTGCGTTTGTGTTTGAATTTCTTCCCTGAGCCTCCATTTATTTATTTCCCTGACCCCTATCATAAAAATAAAAAACCGAGGACGTAAGTGAGATCCAATCTCCTTACATGACGAGGCTCGGCAGGATGCTGGCACGCTAATGAAGGGAAACGGGGGAGCCGAGACGGCGTCCCAGATTTTCCTTTGCTACTGTGCAGAATATTAAGACCCCCCACTGCTCACAGCCTGCAGAGAACCGCAAATAATCAGTATGATTCCACATTAAAGGATTGAATACAAATAACAATCCTTTCAGATACATATTTTATTTTCTGCTGTGTGGTTGATCGTTAGTGTGGTTGATCATTGCGTGTTTTGGAGGCTGTTACACAGTGGCCTGGGGTGAGACAGTGTACGTACTGCAGCTGCTGTATTTGAGGTGCATGTGCTGTTGCTGTTTTCAACAAGCTCCTTCCTTTATTGCGCGAGCAATACAGAACACCAAAACACACGTTGTTATCGGTGTACAGCAAGAGTTCGTTCTATTATTTATGAAAGGGGAAATCGCTCATGTGTCATTAAAAAACATGGACATATGATGTGTAGTATGTGAGAGCGAGAGAGTCACGTGATGTCTAGAAGCACGCCTGGCTTTTTTTTTCTTCTTTTTTCAAACAAAATAGTCAAAGGATTGCGTTTATTTTCCAGGGACTGTTTGAAAAAGCGTACAATGTGTGCACTCATGGTAATGTACGAGGCTTTTGATAAAAGCACCAACCAAATGGGTTGTATTCATCTCAGGTAATTTGCTGCTATGTAATCGCAGGCGACATATATACAAACCAGAACATGAAGATGATTGGTTGGATTCAATGATACGATGCAATTGGATCCAATTCAGACTCCTGCATCTAGAAATGTTTTTGTTAGGCACATATTATTACTATTTCCAACACTTTCCCCCAGAGTTTCCCCCACCTTGCATCGTCAGTCAGAACTACCAATCTCTCTCTTCTTTTTAAGTGTTATGTAGCTAACATTCAATCAACAACAACATTTGATTCAATTCTCATGTTGGTGAATGCACAAGCTTCAGCATTTTCAAAACATCACTTATAATATGACTCAAGACAAATGTCACCGATCGATACCTCAGTATTTGAAACGATGTTTCCAACCTGGAGAGTATGTTATGCATATTCTGTATGAAGCCGTCTTATATGTCATGTGCTGTTTATAAATTGTGATGTGCTGTTGTAGTTGCTAACTAGTGTTTTTACTCGGGGACCACAGATTAGCAAATGAGCTCTCTAGCTTACTCTGGCCTAGCTACTGTGCTTTGCACAGTCCCTGATAAATAAACTACAACTATTGACTAAAGCAAACTAACTAAGCATTCCCCAAATAAATCGAGGCCCAAAACTAGCTAGAGCCTGCTTTCTGGGAAGAAGGAAGTCCTTAATGGCCGACCGGCCTCCACTGTTATCAGCCTCACTATGTACTCACATGCCTCTCCTGAGTGGCAATTTTCTCTCAGGAGAAAGGGAAGATAAGAGGGGAAGATAGATGGTAGATACAATGCTTTTGACCTCTTCTGAAGAGACAGAAAGGGAGCCAGAGAGAGAGCAAGGGAGAAAACTCTGTGTGGCTTGATGATCGGGTGGTCTCAGGGAAACTGTTTGGCCGAAAAGGTAGACGCGATAAGAAGAGGTGTGTCCAGTGAACTATAGACTAGGGCAGCACTATGCCACTGACTGTTGTTGTTGTTGTTGACGTTTTATATTGGGTTCATTTTACAACAGCAATAGCACTCCCACTAAATAGCAAACTAAACCACTTTAATGCTAACACGGTACTTCTGGGTATCATAAGACACGAGAGAGAGATAGAGTCGCTGCATTATTCATAGACATTTATCAACGGTTTGTCACTAAATTCAAATTGTTTGCTGTCAGATAACAGGCACACACTTTCATGATACCAATTTATTGGAGGGGGGTACACAGGTAAAGTGACAAATCACTGCTGTAGACCAATAACGTGAAAGGTGTAGACGTGGTCCTAAGCAGCAGAGTTGCAATGTCACTACGAATGAATAACCTTTTTAATCTGTGCAATCAATCAAATGAAAACGTTCTATAAACAATCTAATCAAGACATTACAGGTGCTTTAGGTAGGATTTAAGAGTGATTATTTGAGTGTAATCTGTTAGAAATGGCATAGCCATCCATCAGCTATTAGTGAGGTAAATGCACTGTGAGATTATCAATTTTGACTGCGCTGTAAAGTCGATAAATGGCTATACTGCTAAATTGGATGAACTTCCAACATGGAATCACATTGACATCCTCCTTCCCAAGTGAAACGCTCTTGAGCCGGACCTCATGCCGTCAGACATCGAGCACAGCGCTGTTGAACAGACAGAGAGCAGGACGCTATGGCTTGGCTTTGATCTGACGTCTCTCCGACATCCCTTCGCTTAACATTAACCATTCGCTCGTGTCGGCAACATGGCCGCACTCTTCCCACACGTCACTCCCAATCTCCCCGGCCCCAGCTTCAGGTCAGGAGAGAGGAGAGAAATAACGAGATAAACAACAACCAAAGGAGCGGTCGGGGAACGCCGGTAGGAGCCTTTGTGTGATCGTGTCCAAGGCACTGCCCGCCCCCTTGTGTGTGTCTTTACTTGCAGAAAAACAAAGCTAATTGCTTTCCCTTATGTCCCGCGGCAGTGTATGTTATTTGCGGTTGGGCTTAATGCCGCTCCACGTTGCTTGTTGTCCTCCGTCGGGCTCTGGAGTGGGGGCCGCCGTACCGTTATAATGGTCCTACAGCCAAACAGAGTGGCGCAGCAGTGTTGACCTTGGACGTGTCTTTCCTCTCCAAACACCAAACATCTCCTTTTGAAATGTAATTCATCAGGTCAACACGGCTCTAACCCCGCGTTCATTCCTCCAAGAAATGTTTTGCTGGGGGACATGTGGTCGATTTAGTCTGTTTATGTGGGTGTGGGTGTTGGGGTGCAGGTGTGGGTGTGTTTCTTAGGGAGGTGGTGCAGTGTGCGTGGGTGTGTGTGTGTCGGTGACTTTATTTGAACGTGTGTGCGCTTTTGTGATACATACATTTGTGTGTATTCTGTGTGTGAATCTGTTTGCATGTGTAAGTATGTTAATGGTGTGTGTGTGTGTGTGTGTGTGCTCAGTGTCGGGCTGCTGGAGTGGCAAATGGTGAATGAATAATGCAGGGTAACACTGATACATTGACAGCTCTGATGGCTGAGAGTGTGTATCGGTTATAATGTGCCCACCCCCACCCCCTTCCCCGCCGCCCGACTGTCTTTCCTACAAACAAATTGCCTTGTTGTGGTCTCCACTTTCACACTGACCTGTGGCTCATTGTGTCTCTATGAGTGCAGTTCAGTGAGACCCTGAAACACAAGCCAATTAAAATACACACCGTGGAGCAAAGGTTTGAAGGAATTATATTTGATGTTCCTCAAGTCTTCGTTTTTTGCGTGTGTGTGTTACGTGTGAGAGTGTGTGCGTGCGTGCGTGCGTGTGTGTGCGTGCGTGCGTGTGTCCTTTGTAAACAGACTTGTAAACAGACAGATTTGTTCAGAATAGGACCTTTTGCTGTAAGCTGATTTCACGCCATTGGTCATTATTGCTAAGTGATCACATAACACGATCTCCCGCAAAGATACATTCAGAGTCATTCCCAATGCGTGTGAGCAGCCGACTGGACAAAATAGCCATCCATTGGGGATGTGAATGGTGCTGAAGACCTCTATGTAGCTGACGTGTGTGTGTTTGTGTGTGCCAACATCCTCCGTCGTTTTGTTGTGACAACACTGATGTTATTTTTTGGACCCCTTACATTTTGCATCCTGCTAATATTTCTTTGACTTGAGATTTCAAGTTTTGAGACATCTGGACACTTTGTGGGTTCTGGCAGAATATTTAGGAAGCCATTGGCTAGTAAGCTGGAGTGTAGTGATGAAATACTACCTCCTCCTATGAAAATGAAAGTCAACATCATCATTATCATTTGACTGCGTGCATGTAGCAGGTTCGGTTTTATGATGGGGTTTATTGAGATATTGACGTGTGAGATGCTGAGCTTTGCTCTGTATTAGGAATAGATTGTGTTGTTTTTCAGGTCTGATTTGTTTTCATTCCATATAAACTTTCTTTATTTGTAAAGTAAAGTGGGGGATTGTATTGATTGATGCTAATGTGCTTATACACAGTGACATATTACATGGTCATAAAAGCTATAGCTTAAAGACTAGACTTGCTCATTTATTGTTATATTTACCCTGTTAAATGACACCAATGTCATATGCAAAACATATCACACATATTAAACTAAAGTGTTGCTTGTGGCTTTGAAATACATATAATAAGCTGTAAAATAGAAATTGCCCTAGACCCAGATATTCCACTTTGGGCGAGGATGGAATGGAATACTAAATTACATCAACACACTAAATCTAAAGATAGAAAAGAGGGCATCCTTCCTTTATACTGAATTTGAAAGCTCCTTGTGTGTGTGTGTGTGTGTGTGTGTGTGTTATTCCAGGATCCAGTCTGGCTCCTACCTGAGCACCGGCTGGTTCACCCTCATCCTGGCCATGGACATGTGCAAAGAGATCCATGTCTACGGCATGATTAACGACACCTACTGCAGGTATGAAGCCCCGGCGCGGATACAGTGGTCTGTGTCTCGCATGATGACAGTAAACAACAAAGCCGGCTCACATTGACGTCGCCCGTCAAGCCCTCGTGAGTGATCGCTGCTACGAATTTCCCTCTGTGTAAGAGGATCTCCGTGCCACCGTGTATGAATGTAATGTCTTCTAGACCCTTCTTGGTCTGAATGTGTTGTAATGGCGGTGAGCTGTCCACTATCCGCTGGGTCTGGGAAGGTGTTTGTGTGAGGTACTGGTTGGTAGAACACACTTAATTTACACATTCGGGACATCCATGTCTGTCTGCATAATATACCACCGCAGTCAGCTAAACTCCATACAAAGGCCATGATCTGCATTATTCAGTCCCTTCAAGACACACACACACACACACACACACACACACACACACACACACACACACACACACACAATGCACAGTGAATACCATTGTGTTTCTGAGTGTAGAATAGCCTGCAGGTCTCTGGGGGCAGGCTCCAACCATGGCTGTCGCACTAGCTTTGCTTTCTCCCTTCCCCTCTACTATTTATATTTGTACATATATTATTTTCCTTTTTCATCTCTGTGGCTCCGGGGCGAGTAGTTATTGTCTGGATGGGAGGTGTGGGTGGGTGGTGGATCGTAGGAATCGTGGGCAAGTATTCTGGAAGACTTCTCTTCCCTGCTGCTTCTCCAGAGCGCGGCAATGTGGCAGCTCAGTCATAATCTCTCTCCTCATCTCTGTCTGTCTGTCTGCCTGTCTGTCTGTCTCCCTTGCTCTCTCTGTGTATCGGTCTTCCTCCCTTCGTGTATCGGTCTCTCTCTTTCTATCTATGTCTCTCTCTCTCTCTATCCCTGTCGCTCATTTGAGCATTCTCTCTGTCTGTTTCTCTCTTGCTCTGTCTCTCTCTCCCTGTCGCCCTTTCTGTCTCTCTCTCTGTTACTGTCTCTCTCTCTAGCTCTCTCTCTCTCTCTCTCACTCTGTCTGTCTCTCTGTCTCTCTCTATTTGACTGTGTCTGTTGGAGTGTACAACACCGTAACCCGAGCTGGCTCACTCCGTACGCTCCCTGGAATATGACAACTTGATTCCCCGAGACAGAGAGAAAAGACAAACTCTAAATAAATAAAAACCTGCTTTAAAATCCTCCCATGTTCCATATGCACAGCAGTGGGTGCAGATTGCCTCGGCTTCAGACACATACAAATAAACGACTTCCCAATAATCCTTCTGTTTTAAGATACAACCACCACCACAAAATGCTATCTCTTCCATCTCGTCTTCTTTGTCTCTCTATCTCCATCATGCTTGTTTCCTCTCCTCTTTTGTGCTAGAGAGAACCGGATATCATGTCCATTAAGGTTTGACAGTGGACGCTTTAAAGCTTCTTTGAATTGATGTGTGTGTGTGTGTGGTTGTGTGTGTGTGTGTGTGTTTGTGCATGTGCACGCCCGCATGCGTCTCTGTGTTCTTGTATTTCTATCCTACTAAGGATCTGTGTGTGTGCGTGTGTGTGTGTGTGTGTGTGTGTGTGTGTGTGTGTGTGTGTGTGTGTGTGTGTGTGTGTGTGTGTGTGTGTGTGTGTGTGTGTGTGTGTGCATGTGTGCTAGGACGTATATGCTGTGTGCTGGCGTAGACCAGCAGCAAGCAGCGGTTAGTTAACACGGCTTAGCAGGTCGATGCTACATACCATACAGGAGTGTTGCTCAAGGGACCCCAGTAGTCTGTGTATTTGAACTGGCAGGCTGCCCAGCGTCCCTGGCTTGTCCACCGTGACAGCCATCTGTATCACCCCCCCCCCCCCCCCCCCCCCCCCCGCTCCCCCACCTCTCTGTTCTGTCAGCATTCTCTTTAAGATTGTATAGAAGCCCAGGACTTATATTATGATTGTAAACTTCCAAGAGCTAAATTCACATTTTATTGAACTATATTGCCCTTCTTTGGATCAGAAGGTTCCAAACCTTTAGTTGCTGATTCATGATATGCCACATATCTTATAAAATATATATATATATATATATATATATATATATATATATATATATATATATATAATTATTTTATTTTTATTACTTCTGGATAACAGGTGTCAACACAGTGTTTATCAATCATAAACAAAATTGGTTGTCGCTTGACATGTTTCAATAGATCGTAGAATAACCAAACCACCTCTCTCTCTCTCCCCCTATTCTCCCTCTCTATCTCTCCCTCTCATTCTGTCTCTCTCCCCCTAATCTCCCTCTCTGTCTCTCGCTCTCTCTCCCCCCAATCTCCCTCTTGTCTCTCTCCCTCTCTGTCTCTCTCTGTCTCTCATTATGTCTCTCTCTCCATATGTCTCTCATTCTGTCTCTCTCTGTCTCTCATTCTGTCTCTCTCTTTGTCTCTCATTCTGTCTCTCTCTCTCTCTCTGTCTCTCATTCTGTCTCTCTGTCTCTATGTCTCTCTCTCCAGGAGCGAGGGCTACAGGAAGGTGCCCTACCACTACTACGAGGCGGGCAGCCGGGACGAGTGTGCCGAGTACGTCCTCCACGAGAGCGCGCCGTACGGCGGCCACCGCTTCATCACCGAGAAGACCGTGTTTGCCAAATGGGCCAAGACACACGCCATCAAGTTCTTCAACCCCACCTGGCAGCTGTCGTGACCCTGGTGGTGGTCACTGCCCCGTCCCACCCCACCCCACCTCCACCGTGACCCAGAAACTGGCTTGGTATTCTAGCCCCCCCCCCCCCCCCCCCACCCCACCCCCACCCCCACCCCCGTAATACACATTCCTCACGTCTGCACAACAAGTCGATTCAACATATCCATTAATTTACCTTTTGAAGAATGGTTTCCGTGTGTTTGGGAAGCGCTGAACATGTGCTCTGTGGGGCTTAAAGGAGAAGGAGAGGACTTGAGTGGACTTCAGCGTAAGCGAGCGCTGGGGAAGGATTATGATATATTTAATAAACTGGGATTAGCAGTTCTGACCCTTCGCTGCTCTGAGAGCGTGACGGAATGGACAGGAGCGAACACGGAACAGTGACGGGAACCACCGTAAACAAAACAACGTCTACAAACTACAAAACTACAAAAAATCCTCAACTCTTTACCCACTTTTACGGGGAGAAAGAAACGTTTGATCACCAGCTGGGTTAAACCTTCACGTCTCACCGCTGCTTTCTGACATCCGACGATCTGTCCTTCTCCTAATGTCGGTCCGCCCTCGCAGCGTAATTAATGTATAATACCAATCGTTCAGAGACTTCATCCTCAACAAGAGAAGGCCGGAGCGCCATCACATTCAATTTGCTCGTCTCCCATCTAGCCGAGCTCTTTCTTCAAATAAGGTCATTTGAAAAGCAAAGGAAGCAAGCAACGGAATTAATGTTTATATAATGAGCCTCTCAAAGTCCTCATTTAAATTTTGTTGTTTTTTTCTTCAGACGCAGGAGTTTGCTTTGCTTCCAGAATCCCCAATTTTTGGTTATTCAAGGCATGGCCTGGAGACTGACCCCGGATCGTGGGTTGTTGTAAAAATGTGTTGTTGCGATCGGAGTGGGCGTGATTATCAAGGGCTCGGACGAACACAGGTTCCAGGAGGAATTTATGCGTGGTATATATATATATATGTAATAACCCAACAGTTATTCGACATCGGATCACCTGACGATTGAACATACTCATTATTTTTTACACCAAAATCATTGAACTTAACGCCACTAAACAAAACATTTTGACCAAAGAGCTTTGTCAAGAACAAAAAAAGAGAGAAACATTATTAAGATATAACGTTAAGTTGTGACAGAACAGAACAGAACATAATGTTCTGTCATGTCATAACAAGGGCACAGTTGCATTAGGCCTCATTACATACTAATAGAAGGGACATGAAAGCAATGGGGTTTGCAATGACAAAAGTCTCAGTATTATGATGCTGATTGGCAACATTTCCAAATCCGTCTCACCCTCTAGTACGTACTGGCCAATGTCAACACAACACCTTTTCATAATTCACAGGTGTCCCTCAAAGTGTGAAGAATTCACAGGTGTCAATTTCGAAAAATAGTATTTGACTAATAGGTATAAATCCCGTGGCAGAAACACCATTCCTTAAGCTCATATTGCGTGCGGTTGCTTGACAATGTGCTCGCTGCAGCGTAGAGAGCAATGTGCAATTATCAATTCCGTCCTCGTGGCTGGAGTTAAGTCATTGGTGACCCATGGCGGGGGAGATTTATGTGTGCAGTGGAACCGTTTGAAGCTAATTGCATTCTATTATCATTTGTGCCTGCAATACACTCCGCAGCTCATTGTGCATACCAGACAGAGGATGATGCACACCCATAACCATCCTTCGTCCTTCATATGTGTGCCTCTATGTATGCAATATCACTTTGTGTGTGTATGAGTTTGTAAGTGCTTTACCATTTGTCTTTGTATATGTGTCTTGCGTGTGTGTGTTTACGCTTCAGCCGGTTGACCTGAATGGAATGCAGCCGCCGCTGTCAATACAAATGATCCTTGAAGTGTTGTAGTGATACTTTAGCACCGTTGCGCGCAAACGGGCTCTGCAGCGCTCGAGGTCAGAGCTACATGTACATGTGGTCAACATGTCCTTAAGTGGATTGTTTGCTCTGACAAAGTTTGAGCAACGTCCAATCAAATGTATAAGCACGTGGAGTACGTCATTGCCATGAATGTGATCCCTGTAGTGAATGAACAACAAAAGGCGTATGTCAAAATCCCAGACGGTCACATGAAGGAGGGTAAATGTAATGATTTCATGGTATTCGTTTTGAAAATATTAACTTTTTTTTATCAATTGCATCTATTCAGAGTACACTTCACTGGTGCCTACTTGGATGACATTGGGCTTATTGGTAGCATTACGTTCATAACTGATAGCTAGAGAAGCGTCAAATTAACTCGCACTTGGCTGATGTAAAAAAAGGGAGACTGCAGGACGTCTGCAGTATTTATGAACAATTCACATGGGGCAAGATATGTTTATATTCCAGAAACAGGTTTTACGAAGCAAAAAGGGCTCCGTATGCCATAGGCCTGTGGCACCCCGTGGCTCCATTGAAAATACTGTTATTTGTGCTACACAGGGCGTGTCACGAAACATTTCTTGGTACATTGACCATGTACAAAGAATGATGTCATCATTTATGAGTTATAAGTGGTGAGTTGACACTAGCGCTCACCATCAAGTATTGAAGCTCACGATTCTTTTTTGTTCCGATGGTTGCATCTGGTGTCTGGATCACCTTCCATTGTTTGTTATAGCAGCATTTTGTAGCCAAATATAAATGTTAACAGTTAACACTCATTAGACTGAAGGAGCCAAACAGCATCTGTATACTTATTAGATATACAGTATCCATAACCTGTAGGCCATCCCAGGCGAACGTACTGCCAACGTACGCAAAGCTGGTGTGTCTTATTAAAAGTGTTTGGCTGGTTGAGCACCATCAGAACTAGACTCAAATGCCTCAAGAGAACATCGAGAAAAAGGCTCCATACAATGGATCCAGTAAAACACGCCGTAGGAAAGCAAGGAAAACGGAGAAAACTACTTTCTCGCAGTAAATGTCGATTTGCACAGGATTGCTATTAGCTGGGGGATATTCTTACAGACCATTTTAGAAGAGGTAAAAGACGTGGTCGTAATCTTTAGCGGCACAAGGACGCCTTGTCCATAAAAAGACTGTGATAGGTAGGCCAGGACTTAAATCACAAAGATTCACGGGTAATAACTACAATACCCCAGTGTCTGAAACCAATTCCTGAATAGGGCTGACAACGGCAAAAAAAACCCACAAAGAAACGGTACCTAATACACATTATGAAAGGGGGTACTGGGTGTACCTGAATGTAGGCTCTGCCCCATTTCCATTCATACTAGTCAGACTCACTATAAATCAAAAGCGACATGGCCTGCTGGTGTGTCCGCTCTTCAGGCAGCGATTAAGTCTTCTGACCAAAAGTTCCGCATCGGGAGTTAAGAGACAAGCGTGCATCCCGCAAACCCCCTGATCTCGACTTTGTGATGCAACGGCTGACTCAACTAACGTAACGTACTACAGCATTTCAACCTCAGACTCCCATTTCCTCCACTGTACTCTACACGGCGGCAATTGTTCCCCTTTTCATGTTCTCTTCTTTTCTTTTGTCTTCGCTTGTTCATTATGTGTAATGCTGTTTTTCTGGGGTCGGTTTTGAGTCTATAATCCCTAGGCTGTGACCACAACAGGAGCAGCAAAAGGCTGAACGTTTGTTTGTTTCATTTGTGTGCTGTGCAGCACAATCTCAGATCCTAAGGGTGTTCTTGAGTAGGCCTAGGGGATGAGGAAGGCCTCGGGGTATAATATAAAACGGTTCCAAATAGATACGCGGTTGGAATTGCGGAAGTGTCCTTGAAGCAAGTCGAGGGTGACAGGCAAACAAAGAGAACTCCAAACGCTGTCGTTTGGAAAGGGTTGGAAATGTTTGCTTGCGCTCTATGGACAGGAGAAGACTTAGGATGTAGGTCATTGCAGGACATAACGAGTTGACATTTTTGTTTTTGGCTGTTCCATTGGAGAATACAGTCCCAAGTGAGTGGAAAACAAAGCTATGGTTCGCTGTAGCATTCATTTTATATGACTTATATACATCTTTTATACATTTGTACTCGGCCTGTGAATGTGCAATCATGCGGAAGCCATGCTCTACTTTGTGTGTGTGCTGTTTTCACGATGAAGGAGGCTGCAGCAGATATGTTGATTTAAACCAAACCAGTGTGGGAACCTTTCAGAATCTCTCTCTCTATTACAATTCTATGGAATGAAAAGGTCAAACTCTTAGCCTGCTGGCATAATGTATTTATACCCTGTCCAGTATAACACCCCTGTGTCTTTTTCACCCGTGACAGTAAAATGGCAAGTCGTGGATTGTAATCCCCCTATAATAGATATATGGCATATAGCTATGCTATATGTATGCTAATTGGCAAAAAGAAGCAACGCGTGTGCGTAAAGCAAAGAAAATGACACCAGAAGGGATTTGTATTATCACAGGAATATTTATATCTTAACTCCCCTGTCTACTATGAAGATAAAGATGGACATTTTGAGGTCACCAAAACCAACCCAAATTGTGATTAGAAGAGTCGGGGTGTCATACCAGCATTAGGAAACTGAGATGGTTTTTATCCGGGAGATAAATAGATTTAGCCTCGGATTGTTTCACGCTGTGCAGAGGCAAGGGGGTTGTGCAAGGGTTTTTTATTATGTACTTTTTTTCTTTCATATCCTGCAATTTCTCCATGTAGCATTTTCCTCACCCATCCCTACTATATAACAACACATGTATTTGTCTATGTCGGACAAAAACATGTGTGACAGATCTTTGTTTTTTTTTTGTATCGTTTGTAACACACTTTCCTTTATTGTTCTGGCTTCAAGTGTCCTTGTGAAGCATGTTTGTATTGTGGAATTCTGGCTGACCTTGGCCAGGTTGGCCAGCAGTTTAGAATGCATTATGACACTGATGTTGGTGTAGACACACAAATGTTTGTTTTCCCCCTGTAACTAACACTCCATTCACTTACTCAAAATGAAAACAAAAGACAAACAAAAATAACATTCTGCATGGGTCCACGTACAGGTTGTGCTCAAAGCATGAAATAAATACACTATGTTAATAAATACTGTATTGTTATGTTCCGTTGTGTGCTGTTGACTGTAAGCAGATACAAAACATTTTCATGTGAGTTTTTGACCCCCATCAAGTCCCGAACATGGTTTGTATGTAATTTGTATATTTGTTTTCTGACTTTTGTTGATATCGTCTACGTGTGTGGATTAAAGTCATTGTCAACTCCCACCTGAATTAAACACATCACCACTGCACATGTGTGTTGAACACAGTAAATGCAACACATTAGCATTCTGAATAAATTCCCCACTGCTCAACATTCCAAATAAACTGTTTCTCGAATGGTGAATGACGACTTCTGGTGAGCGTATGATCAGCCCTGCATGCTAGCAATCAGTGCTCAACCTTCGACCTACGGTGGCTAATCCGCCCGTCCAACATGGGAAAGTTAGCATTCTATAGTGGTTACATTTAGAGATGTGAATTAAGGTTAAATACATTGACCGGTTTAGCTCTTCTTTGAACGGTGTTTCTAAGCAAATATCTCCCAACTACATGCACTTTTTTATCCTTTAATTCTCAATATAAAATAGTATGGGAATGACCCATTGGTCGCTTTCTACTGCTTATTGCAGCCCTTGGCAAGTTCATAGTTTGGTGTGTTTGGAGGAAGCGGGCGCCCATTAGGTGGAGCTATTATATGATCTCTGATGAATGATGGAACAAAAGGACTCTGTGATCGGACTCTTGAAAACTTTTGACAGTTGTGCTGATCTGTGAATATGGATGGTTTATGAATATAGCCCGAAACGAAGCTGACCTTTAATATCAGCGATATTATCTTTGAAACTGAGATAGGTTGAGGGTGATGGAGAAGGGTGGAGCTGCTGATGGAGAGGAGATGTGCTGACCTCAGGCAGTTCTTAGTTCTGAGGTGCAGTTTTTTTTTTTTTTTATGTAACCGTGGCATACTTACAAGAGTATGAAATAGCAGTGCTCTCATGGATCCTTGCATTTTTATAGGTCGTGCAGTAATGAATAAAATGTGAAGAGAGAAAATTAAAGATGGGCTATTCCCCAGGTCGTTTTTTTTTTACTGCTAATGTCACTCTTTGTTTTATTTACTCTAAAATTGCAGCAATTCAAAACATGTTTACATGTCCTGAGTTAAATAAATGTTCATGATATGTTTACATGTTATGACTTGACAAGCCACACATGTATTTAATGACATTGGAATGGACTGGTTTCTTTTCGATTGTGTCCTGTGTTACTAAACGCTGCAAACCCAGTAATTTTTTTTTAAATGAAAATAAAGTGCACCATCAACCGACAAGCACTTTGCTGGAAGATATTGCAGCTTATTTTTATTTGATTCCCACTCTTTTGGGGCGTTTTTATCGCATTTAACACTTAAAGGAGGGGAAAAGGCAGTTGTAAAAATTGGATTAGGCTAATAGCATTTTCTACGAGTCCACTCAATTATTTTAAATGTCGGTCTGAGGTGTGGGCGCCGGAGATGACCGTCTACCAAAGCGGTTCGAGGACAGCAGATTTCATTACAGTGGCGTAGGAGTCCCATCGTCGTTTATTCAAGAACGGGTAGTGTGCCCACAGAGCACCGCACACAACACAACAATCTGTGTTGCCTTGGAACTCAGGGCAGACATGTCCTATCCTAGCCGAGTTCCAGAAGAGCATAGCCGTGTTAACAATGTTACTGCAGGGTGACTGGAATATCACCATGTTCTTAAAGCGGAAATGAAACACTAGATGTAGTGTAGGGTAGGATCATTTACAAGATAAGATTCCCACTCGTAAACTCCTGAAAGGTTTAACACTGTCAGTGAAACTGGATTAAAAATATTACTACGTAATAATTTAAGTTACCTTTTTCAAACTAGTGTAGCGCGACCTTGTCAGAGCGTGGAATGTGACGTCTTGAGGTTGGTTGGTTTGGTCCTCCGTTAGCTCATTAGCTTACGATCACGGACTCAGAGTGAAGTACGAAACCGTTAATGTCAAAACCCAAGGAAAGAGTGCCCACTGTGTTTCATGCTTTAGCCTCTTAAGCGGCAAGTTGTTCTTCGTCATTGGCTAGCTGCACTGAAACGAGAGGCCTCCGGTTAGCCGTGAAGCTTGGGTTTGTAGCGAGCACTATGAAAACGGTGACTTTGTGGAGGAGATGGGTTTTTTGAGTCTGGCGTACTGGTGTTTGCCGGACCAACATGCTGAAGTCCGAGGCTGTTTCCTCTGTGTTGGTTTTCCTCCTACGTTTTTTTCCCCATAAGGTTGGGTTGAAGAGACCGTCTTACCCAGACTACCAGCAAAGTAGCTCTACGGCATAATAGAAGGGCACAACGGCGCGCCCGTCTAGCAGAGCAAAGAGAGGTAGTTACCTGCCTTACTGGAGAGGCAATTGGTATTAACCGGCTCTCTGATTGCTTTAGGCCTCGCCCATTTGCTTGCATATGGTGCACTGCACCGCATATCTTTAATGACCGTAAACAGCTTGCCGTCCATTACCCAAGCTGGCTACCAAGGTTCTGACATTGCACTGTGCATTATTCATACGGACTACTAAAGCAGTGGTGGAAGAAGTGCACAGATCTTTTACTTAAGTAAAAGTAGCAATTACTGTACAAATACTCTGTTACAAGTAAAAGTCCTGTACTCAAAGTCATACTTATGTAATAGTAAATTAGCATCGAAATGTACTTGAAGTGCTCATTAGGATGGCCCATTTCAGAATCATATACATCACACTAATGCATTCCTACTTATAATCATAAGTAGGAATGCAGTAGTATGACTACATCACTTTTGGGTTGCAGCTGTTAAAGGCGATGTTCCTTTATATACTGCTGGGTAGCTTAACCTGAAATAATACATCAATGTATTAATTGATTTATAGTTTGTATTACTCTAAATCTGCAAAGTAACTAGGGACCTAAGTTAGCAAATAAATGTAGTGGAGTAAAATGTCCAATATTTTCCTCTGAAATGTGAGTAGATGTATAAAGAAGCATAAAATGGAAATACTCAAGAAAAGTAGAAGTACCTAAACACTGTACTAAAGGAGCCTACGGGCAGTTACATTCCCCCACTGAACTAAACTGATGACGGTAAAAGCCTGTCAGAGTGATGCTACACAAAGAAAAAGAAAACATGGCATCTTAAGTGCAAAAGGTTTTCACAAGAATAACCACAATTAAATGTCATAGAAATAGTCAAAGCCATGGTATTCTGGGGATGGGAAAGCAGTGCTGATGGAGGTCACCACACAAGCTGGAATAGGGATATTGTTCCTCCTGCCTAGGTGTCCTCTGGCACACCTCAGGTGTCCTCAGTCTGCCAAAGGGTAGACTGTCTGTATGCAGTGAACCTGAGCAGACTGACTAAAGAAACCATGCTACGTATCAGTTGTTACATAACATGCCACCTTAAACTTTCCAGGCTCATACTTTGTAATCTAGCCTCAAAGATGTGAGGTTCAAACTATTAATTTAACTTATGTTATATTTGCCCAAGGTATGTGACCCAACCGTCTTATCAGCATAATACTGCTAGCTAGCAAACTGGAGATCTCGCTAACTTGCTAACTAACTAGCAGGCCTAAACGCTTCAAAACTGATGATGTCTTTGGCCATTTTGAGTTTCAATGTGTCTGTCAAGAGATTGTTGGTACTGCGACTGCTGTTCCTGGGCTGACTTTCCAGCTAACCAACCTCATGACGTAGTCAGCAACGTAACGGCAATATGGCGACGAGCCAGACAGTAAACATTAGTTAGTACCAACCATGAATGTACTATAATTAAATGTATAATCGTTTTGTATCAACATTTCTTTAAAATAAATTACAACACACTTCATTCTGCACAAAACTCGTCAAAACTAGGCTGTTTCATGTCCCCTTTAAAGGTGCTTTAGGTAGGATTTAAGAGGTATAATTTGAGTATAATTTATTAGAAAAGGCATAGCCATCCATCAGCTATTACTGAGTGAACAACTGTTTCGAGTTGACTGCGCCTGACTCTGAATGAGGCCATTTCAATTTCAGGATGCTCCCTGCTCATTTGTGACCAATCAGGGCATCTCTTCTCTGATTTGTTTGGGGGGAGTCCATCTTGCCTGTCATTTGACAACACTCAATGGCGGAGAAAAGAAGCAGAGGGAGTGAGCAGAGAGGGAGGGAACGTGTTTGTGGTTTAGTTTCAAAATCTTTGTCTTCTGCTCTTCTCTGCTCTCTCAACTCTCAAATCTTGCTTACCACACCTTTCATGACCATGTTTTGTTGTTATGTTTCCCTTTGGTTTGAGAATTGTAATATAAGTAACAATTTCATTGGATATGGAAATATAAATAAAAAGAACAGAGGACATAGGATGCACATCCTTTATGTTGCTGAGGGCTATGCCTATATTTTTGGACATGGACATTGAACATTGGGCAATTTTCAAGGCTTATAACAGCTAATGAGCCATGTAACTACAGGGGAAAGGGACTATTGACTGTTGCAGTGGACAAAAATATAGAAGTTTTGTTTTTGTTACCTTGACCTAGTATGACCTCAATTTGATTTCCTTGCCTTGTTATTTACAGATTCCCACCCAACATTCTCAAAACTGCTTCTATTTTATTTTATTTGAGGATTTACAATGCTTCTTCTTGTGTTTGTTTAGTTTTTGCGTTCTTTGCGCAAGCAAAGTCAAGGAGGGATTTTCATCTTTATGGTTTTTAATTGAAAAATGTGCTCTTGGAGAAACGTTGACCGCTAAAACATATTTCCAAAGGGACCAGGTTTTTAGTAAACAGATGGTGTGGCATATGTAGCGTTTATCCTTATCTCTATTGCTCTCTTTTGAATGGTAACGGGAAAGATAATGAATATTGCCCACAGAATACTCCTTATAAAGAATGTTATTGTCCACAGTGCATAACATTTGTCTCTTACACGATAAAAAGTGTATGATTTCTTGTTGTGTAGATAAAGTGTGTAAATATACATTCTTCAACCGCATGCTATTAGTCCCCTCTTAGGCAACCTCTACCACTGTCCAGAGCTTGTCTCTTTATAGCTTCTTGGAGAATTACATCTTCTGAAAATGTTAAAAACAAATTGGTGCAAATAATAATCACTTTCTAAATGAATCCGTAAAATCAAAATGTTTGTTTACCCAGTTATCGTTGTTTGTTGTGAAGCAACGCTGGTTTGTCTGTGTGCCAATGTTGTATTCTGGTAGTTGCCTCAATCTGGGCTGTTTTGAATTCAGCCTCGTGTCTGTATAATTACCCTCTAAATCCATTCTCTAACCCTAACAAACTAATTGTTGTCTTCTATACCAAAAAACAAAATCACAAAGAATGTTTTTTGTACTCCCAGTAGTGAAGTTGTTCATAATAAATAATTTAACATTGTCGAGTCTTAACTCTTTTTCATTCACACTGTACTGAACTCAAAATGGGCAGGATTTCACTTGATATCGATTTTTGCAGTAGTTCAAGGTCAGGTTTAGTTGTCACATACAACGTCATACATGTACAGCTGATAGTGGAATGCTTGCTTTGCCTATGACGACCGATCGTAGCGACGGCATCTTTTGTTGACTAAGAACTTCAATGTAGATCACACTATGCTGAGCTGTGTACTCAACGATTACATAACATTATTCGAGTCATATTAAGTAAATATGTCCCAACATATGTGGAGTGCAGAGCACATTGTTTGAGTAAAGTTTTGTAAACGCTTTCATTATTATTATCTTTGTTCCAAGTGTCAGTAAGTTTCTTTGCATCATTTATGAGGACTTTTGGCCAGAAAACGATCTCCCACAAGATGCTTTTTGGAGTCTTGCCTGGATGTCTGGCACACGTCTAGCTCCTGGGTGCCAGATCCTGGCAATTTTTGATATTTCACTGGTGGCATCCTAGTGCCTTAACAGAGAGATAGCTGAACCATGCATCTCTCTGGCTGATCACGCCTTCTAATTATCCCTGCCAGTGTGCAGGAAAGCAATGTGCTTTGATCTACATCTAGCATTGTATTGTATGTTCTGTTTGTATTTGTTTCAACGATTTCTTTTTACACTTTTTAAGCTGCTTCCTTTAAGGCTCTCAATATATCGGGACAGAATTGTCCGGGGCTCATCAATGACTAGCCACGCACCAAAACATGACACATGACCACATTTAATTGTTTCCCTAAGAAATATGAGTGCTACACTAATTGCCTCATGTTTTTATTGATTAGGGCCGCCTCCTTCTGCAACTCCTCATCCTCATCATCACCATCATGTTGTGCTACACCCACCAGGGCCTGCCAGGGACCCTCGGAGCATGGGTAGATGAACGTGAGGCGGGGCAAAGCAAGTGTCAAACAATTGATGAGGGAGAGGGTTATTTGCCGGAAGAAGAAGAACACACAGCGAACATTCTTCTCAGCAGTCATGGCACTACTTGGATCAAATTGTTGCTCTTTCCAGATATTTGAGATTTATTTTCTAAGATTTACGCAAGGAGCGATCAATGGTCAGAGTATGTCTATAGAGATTGATGACATTTTTGTTTGTGTTGTTGCCCTCAAGCTGCAAGTGTTGCATATGCTCAGATCAAAAGATGAATCACTGTAATCAGAATGCATATTGATAAATCCACTGTCTGGATAGTTCAATCCAAGAGATAATATTAGCATTAACAAACAGTGAAAACATGCTGGGATAACTCAACGTTTTAGTCCAGACACTACGACGACTACACAAATACAAACTGTGAAATCAATTGAGATTTAGCTTTAGCCTCAACCGGAAGAGGCCCAACATCACATCCTGTTGGACTCCTACTAATTTCACGCCAATCCGCTCGTAGCTTGAATGTATAATACAGTGGCTGAGTCAGTACAACTTCTTCTGCCCTTGCTCGCCTTACTCACCCAACACGATGAGCGAGGGAAAAAAAGAAGCCCATCATCTTAATCCTTTAGCAGGGGGTCCCCATGCTAATTACATTTCAGCTTGAGTTTGCTAGCTCTGAAATAGACCCCTGAGCGCAATCAATCACTTACTTTAATATTTATGTACTGTATGTACTTCCGACCACATTAGTCACAGTATTTCTTTCCCCCACTATTCATTCATTTATGTGCTGTTTTGAGTGATGCCAGGGAGAACAGTGATTGACTGGGCCATCATAAAGGCTGCCACGGAAAGCTTTATAGCTAGCATGCTAATGTAAGGTGACCAGATTTCTGAAAGGAAAAACGGTGACATTTGTAGTTTGGCGGTACATATATCAACAAAATATCTGATGTTATTTTTTCAGTGTAAAAAGAGGGACATAGTCACGTTTTGCCTGTTATCATGGTAAATGTATTAGCCCACTGTAATAAAAGATTGGGCCAAATCGTTTAATATGATGTGTAGCCTATTGTTTATGATCAGTCATGCCTGAAATGGTGTAAGTCGATCGATAGACCCCTGCCCGAGGTCCGTGATGACGTCATTTTTAGTTCACTCCGAGTCGTGCAGTTCAGCCATGGAGAATAGAAATTCGGGTTTGAGTCAACAGGATGAAATGTGATTTCATTCTTGTAATACAAAGCCTTGTTCGGTTAGGATCTCAGTGGCTAGTTCATCATCATATAATGTATTCTGCCAGGGCCTGGTTGACAGATATATTTCATAAAAAAATTATTGAGCTTTATATTGAGTTTTTGCCCTAGACTGGTGCAGATCAAATTTGGTTTGTTTCCTCTACTGGTGGCTGCTAAACAAACCAAAAATGGCGACGCGCCAAGGTAACTACACCCTCAAAACAACTGTGTGCAAACTAATGAGTGGTGTAACGGACGCTACACTACGTCCACATTATATACAGTCTATGGATTAAGTGGGCCTGGCCAGTTTTTATCATAAACTGGACACTCATGTAAATGTGTTGTGTTAGTCCACATGTCATGGTTTTCCGGTCGCAGGTGGTCATTGCAAGTGATACCAAATTAACTCAGTGTGGACAGTCCTTCAGCTCATTGATTGACCTGTGTCTTCCCATCCCAGTCCCTTGCATGCCAATGGGGGTACATCAATCGCTCTGCCAGTGTTCGCATTAACACACATAGACGCAGCATTGGCCTTTGGATATTGCATCAACGCTTCCGCTATATTGGAGAGGCAAAGTCTGGCCTGTTCAATATACTATATTTAAATATGATCCTATGTTTATATTTTGGATTATTATTTACCTAACAACAAAGTTGCAGATATTTACAGTGACACATGTAAAATGTGTCACTGTAAATATCATATTCAGCGCCGCGCAAGTAGGACCCCGAGTCTGAAACAGGCCGAGCTAATTTATGTACCGACACCAAGTCATTGCTGCGAAACGCTGGATATGAAGACACCACAGCTCCACCTGCACACACGGACACAAAGTGTGCACACAAGGACCCCCATCCCTCCCCTTCAGATAAACAATCACATTCAGGAAGTTAATTAGTTCATTAGTCGCTCGGCCAGAACATTTGCGGACCAGACTCTAAGGTTGTTCATATGGGGGCCATTTTGAGGCAGGCATGTCGCCGCTCGGCCGTAACGTGGGAATAGAATTACATTAATTGTTGTGGTGGTGGTGTGTGTGTGTGTGTGTGTGTGTGTGTGTGTGTGTGTGTGTGTGTGTGTGTGTGTGTGTGTGTGTGTGTGTGTGTGTGTGTGTGTGTGTGTGTGTGGAGGTGGCATCTTATCCATGGCAGTTTGGTCTCTTGGCAGGTGGTATTATAGCCAGCCAGGTTGTCCTGCATCCAGGGACTGCAATTTGAAGGACATTTTGTGTATGTGTCTGCCTGAGAGAGAGAGAGAGAGAGAGAGAGAGAGAGAGAGAGAGAGAGAGAGAGAGAGAGAGAGAGAGAGAGAGAGAGAGAGAGAGGGAGAGAGAGGGGGAGAGAGAGAGAGAGAGAGAGAGAGAGAGAGAGAGAGAGAGAGAGAGAGAGAGAGAGAGAGACAGAGAGAGAGAGAGAGAGAGAGAGAGAGGGAGAGAGAGGGAGAGAGAGAGAGAGAGAGAGAGAGAGAGAGAGAGAGAGAGAGAGAGAGAGAGAGAGAGAGAGAGAGAGACAGAGAGAGAGAGTACTGAAATTACGTTTCGGACACAAGTGGTAATGGGAGTGTCTGCCTCTCTAATGCAGACTCAGGCCGATTTCTTTGGCGCTGTGCTTGACTTTGAATAAAGAACTCAGACAGAGCTAGTGCTCACACAACATCACTTACCGGAGAGTCCAGCCACAAAAGAAAAGAAGCCTTTTTGATGTGTCATGGTTGCGTTGACTTAAAGATTGACTGTTTGTATTTGCATAACACAGTGAAAACACAGTGGAAAATATAAGCCCTACCGGGTTTTTTTTTGTTCTCCACCCATTCCAATGTGTGAGCCCAGCTGATCTCAAGCATTAGCTGTGCTTCTGGGTCCTGCTAATTAGCTCAACTAATTAGTGAGTCCACATGGTTGTCTCACTGTTATTGGAAACACTTTTACTTGGTACATTTGGAATTTCCTCCCCTGAAGACAGACCACTATTGTGCTATAGTGATACATTTAACATTGTATGCATAACATGTGCATGTCTGGGTGTGTGCGTGTGTTTGTAGCTGAAGGGAAGGGGGAAGGCGGTGTTGGGAGTGTATGTGTGTGCGTGTGTGTGCCTGCATGCTTGTGTGCGACAGTATATCCTGCCTTGTATCCCTGCGGCAGAGGCATGCTTTACTGTATGACAAAAGGAAGACGCTCACAGAACCTGAGGTTTTTTTCATCACTTCCCTGTGGGCCCAGCCACCCCTGAAACTGCCTTTTCCTAACCCCCCTCCATCATGCTCCGGGGAAGGGTTTAATAATCACAGGCCATAGCAGAGCCATAAGATGCCCATCTAAGCCCTCTCGCTCCCTCCGTAACGCCCCGACGCTTTTAAACAGGCGAGGCGGCGCCCTGCCGTTGTTAACCGGAATCATAAATGCAAACAAGGGAACGTATTATACCGTAATGATGAGTGCCAATTGGGGCCGCCGCAAGGTTAAATGCCGTCATAAAACGAAAATATATAGCACATGTAATTGTTGCTGTTTCGCGTAATTCTCCACACTCGTTTCCACATGATGAGTGGTTTCAAAAATAAATAAACGAAATCATATAATTCCGTACATTGTCTTGCATCGCTCTTGGCCGATGCGAAACGGCCGAGTAGACACTTTATTTATTCCCGCTGATGAGCTCATCTTATATCAAGGCTTTGTTAACAGGGCGCTCCTACACGCCCTGTCGTGCTATCTCTCTCTCTCTTCGCTGCACCAATTCAGGTCAGCCGTCGCCTTAACCCGTGCAAAATCACGGTGTCACCATCAACACTGGTGGTGCCTAATGCTGCCTACACATGCTGAGCCCTCAGCCTCGGCAATGGTTCACTGTGGAGATGAGCGTTGAAGCCCAACCTAGCGTTGACGCTGCCTTGGATGTAGCGGACTGCTCGGAGTCTCCAACTGGCTCAAAGTTTAATCAATTTCAAATCTGATCCCCCGGTTGACGCAGACCTCACTGGAGCGCGTCCAATGACAATACAGCCTTGCTTGACGTTCCTAAAGCCAACGGAAGCGGAACGCCAACGGCTTTCTTAATTTGTGAACGTACATTAACGTTTTATGAATTAAAAGTGCTGAACTCCTGTCTGTTGGCTTTATCGGGCTGAAAGGCCCGATAAAGCACGATAATGAAACACCACCTGCTCCCAATGAAATCTCTCCCCCCTCCAACCCTCTTTCCCCCCACCCACCCAAAACGTGCATCTCACTTCCAATGTAATCCATTTTGTCCATTTGTCACAAATCATTTGTGATTATTGTTAATCGTCGAAATCAATCAACATATTTTCAAATGTCTATAATGAACCAAACAGCGCTACAGAAAAACTGTTCAATTAGTAACTGCCTTATGTCACAATCCAGTTTACGTTGCAAATAATGTTTTAATACATTAACAATGGGATTTACATGTTATGATCACACCTGATTGTTATTTCACGAATACAGACCACGCATTCAACAGAAGGCTATGTAGTTGAGCTATTTTATTGATAACGGAGGACGTCGCGAGCCGTTAGTTGGGGTACGGAGAACTCAGTGAAGTTTGGATGGAGCTCTGGGTGGAGGTCTCGTAGCGTAACGTTCGATGTATGGAGTAACAGGCGTGGTCTTCCTCCCAAACTTAAGTTTAAAGAACTCCATATCACGTTTATTATCATTTAAGTATTTCATCTCAAGCGTGATTCAAACCTTGAGAAGCAACACTCGAGAACAAATGTGTTCCCTTCTTTATTTTAAGTCATTCAATATTTGAACAAACGACTTCCACTTCACCTTCATCATCTATAGCGCTGGTCAGCGACCCAGCAGAGGACAAGAGCTCCATCTAATCAAGATGAAGTACAGTCAAACCCCCCCTCCCCCTCCCCTCCCCGTCACACACACACACACACACACACACACACACACACACACACACACACACACACACTACACTACACTACACTACACTACACTTCCCACCACACACACATCAGGTTAGCTCCACCCACCGATGACCTCCACCTCATAAATCAGCAATGGGTCTGCATCAGATTAGGAAGAGCATAAAATGTAGTTCCTCCCAGGAGGGGCATGAGATGAGACAATCAGCCACATAACTGGAAGCCTACGAGCACACACTGGACCATCGGCTCGACTAGTCGGTGACAAAAAACAGAAACTACTGGTGGTCAACGTAAGGCCTCTAAGTGTGCTACTGAGTAATCCGCTTTAGACGTTTTTCTTCAAACTTAAATTTGGTTTCCCCACTTTTGAGTATAAGCCAAAAGGAAAATAGCTCATTCAACATGGCGACCTTGTGTCCCATCATGCTACTAATGCACTCACTGCTGCCATGGTAAAAGAAAAGCCTACCGAATTGTAGTTCATTCTGAAGCTTCAAAATGTTCATTTATACCACATTTATACCCTCTTTGAAAGGATCTGTGAATAGGTAAATTCAGCACCACAAAACACACACACACACACGCACGAATGCACACAAACAAACACAGGCAATCACGCACACGCAAGCTTGCGCACACACACACACACACACACACATTTTTTAAAGAAACACAATAGGTGGTCATACACAAAAACATCAAAACATTTTCCCTGTGTAAACTGAGCTCTGGTGATGCACTCTACATATAAAACTCTATTCTTCAGCCAACAACAGGCTAAACCAACCACAAAGAATGATTATTGATTGTCTGTTTGTGGTTGTCCTTTTTTCCCATCAGTAGCAGGTGCTTACCTATTATAAACTGATTGATTCAACTCCGGGAACAAAACACACATCAATGAATTAAAATTACTCAAACTGCAATACTACTTTCTCAGTAGCAGTGAAGAGGTTATCCAATCTTGGAACGATGATCATAACATGCTACTGGGGGTGATAGTATTATGATAACATGGTAGCATGCTTATGGTGGTGATATGAGCAATAACATGTTATGAGCATGCTACTGGTGATGATATTATGATACTAACATGGTACTAGCTTGCTACAGGCGGTGAGAGCATGATCATAACATGCTAATAGCAAGGCCTACTGGTGGTTATATTAGCATAACATGGTACTAGAATGCTAATAGTTGTGATTGTATGATCATAACATGGTACTAGCATGCTGGTAGTGGTGATATCATAAAATGGTAGCATGCTACTGGTGGACGTGGTGGTAGTGTGAGTTTTACCCACCTGGTGATTGCAGTTAAAATGTGGCACTGTTCCTGAACTGTCAGTAACCACTCTAGTTACCTGGACCAGCCCTGGGTCACCTGAAATGTTCAAAACCCATTTGACAGGGTCCTTACCCACACAGAGCCCTGGTAGCACATCAGCCCAACCCTACAGCAACTCAACCGGCTCCCTGTAAAACACAGAATCTCATTTTAATGCCTTCATACTCACATACAATTCACTCCACGGTCTGGCTCCTGCATACCTCACTGACCTCTCTCCCTATTCCCCAGCCCCAGGCCTCCGATCTTCTCATTCTAATCTCCTCGCCATCCCCTGCACCCGGCGATGCACATTTTTTACAGATCCTGTCTGCATGTTAAACTATTCTATCAGGCTAAACAAACCACAAATAATGAGTATTGATTGTTTGTTTGTGGTTGTCCTTTTCTACCATCAGTAGCATGTGCTTACCTGTTATAAACCGATTCAATTACGGGAACAAAACATACCTCAATTAAATGTAATGACTCAAACTGCGATACTACTTTCTCAGTAGCAGTAAAGATGCTATATTTCCAATCTGGGACTGATGCTTATAACATGGTACTAGCATGCTATTGGCTGTGATAGTATTATGATAACATGGTAGCATGTAACAGGTGGTGATAGTATGATGATAACATGGTACTAGCATGTTACTGGTGGTGATGGTATGATGATAACATGGTACTAGCTTGCTATTGGTTGTGATTGTATGATCATACCATGGTACAAGCATGTTACAGGTCTGGCCATCCTCAGCTAATTTGGGGACAGATCCTTCTCCGCTGCTGCCCCAAAACTCTAGAACACCCTCTCGTCCAACCTCCGCTGCTCTGACACTTTCAACACATTCTTATCCTCATTCAAGACCCACCTGTTCCACCTCACGTTCTCGCTGCAACACACTGGCCAAGAGTACAACCCCTTGCCTACTGACTTGGTTGAACTATACGTCCTTATTGCTTATTGGATGTTGATTGTGTGTTTTAACTCTGGGATGCCCATATGTACACTGTCCTTGAGTCTGTGAAAGGTGATTTTAAATGTATTATTATTATTTTAATTATTACTTGTATTATTATTATTATTGTTATTATTATATGTCTGCTGGAGATAGGCACACCTTTAAACAGACTGTCCATCATTTTGTTATATTTTTCTTTAAATTAGGTGGTATTGACAAGGTGAAATCCTTTGAGATTGAAGTAGAATCAATGCTACGTGTTAAAATCTGTCCCTACAACTAAACTAAAGGTCTACGTTCAGCTGAAACGTTAGCTCACAAACTCAAAACCTGGCCATTTTACATCTCTGTGTGTGGGCACGCGTTTTGACCTCTCAGACATGCCTTTAATGAGCTGAACATAAGCAGGGCCCTGGGCCTCCTTGCCCCTAACAGCAGTGGGTCAAGAATCAGAATAAATGAAATATTAGCAGTAGAGGCAGGCCAACAGTTAGAAATTCCCTTCATCTGTGTAACATTTAAAACCCTTCAGATTTACAAGTTTACTTTTAATAATAATAATAATAATAATAATAATAATTGTTTTTAAACTCTGTTCTCTTTTTCTGTTTGTATAACGGAAACTCTAGCTGTGTAGGGCCAGGAAGGAAGGGTTGTCAGACTTGGATAAATTGACAACTAAACAGATGTATTTGAATAACTGGGAGGGAAAAGTGGTGAGGATTTAAATAAAACAATCTTCCCATGCATGGTCTTGCCAACGCTAATGTCTTCCCTGAGACCGTGACTGTTCTTTACTTACTGCCTGCTCCACCCCCCTCCCTCCTCCCCTTCCGTCCTCCCCCCCTTCCCTTGTGAGCCAGGAGCTTCCCTGTTGTTAGAACACTTTGGCTAGTGATTACTGATTGCTTTCAGCTGCTTCACCGCCAGGCCAGCATCAGCTGCCGCTCATCGAACTGATTACTGATGACCAGCATCGTCGCTAGGCCTGGGCCTCTAAGGCTACGGACCCGAATGTTGAATGGCTAATACAATTATAATAATCATAATTAAAGAAATTCCGATCTATTAACCTGTCTCAAATATCCTCGAAAAGAATATGCTGTTGATTAAAAACACAAGTACGTTTTGGGATATCTGTGTGTGATTAAAGCAGCAGCTCTACTTCACACTACTTGGCACAAGCACATTTTATGTGAGCGTGGGAAAGAGAGAGAGAGAGAGAGAGAGAGAGAGTGAGAGGGAGTGAGAGAGAGAGAGAGAGAGAGAGAGAGAGAGAGAGAGAGAGAGAGAGAGAGAGAGAGAGAGAGAGTGAGAGGGAGTGAGAGAGAGAGAGAGAGAGAGAGAGAGAGAGAGAGTGAGAGGGAGTGAGAGAGAGAGAGAGAGAGAGAGAGAGAGAGAGAGAGAGAGAGAGAGAGAGAGAGAGAGAGAGAGTGAGCGGACCGGTTACAGGGCTTGTCATTGCACTACACTGCATTAACTATATCTGAAAATTGTGTGTGTGTGTGTGTGTGTGTGTGTGTGTGTGTTTGTCTGTGTGTCTGTCTGTCTATATGAGAAAGAAAAAACATTTTATATTCCAATAAACTAATGTTACCATTAATACATTTAACTATTTTTCTCTAGTAGCATGTCAATAAATGTTTAATGATAGCCGTTGTTAATTATTACTACTCAACATCTACATCTACTCAATACTAATCCAAATTTCTTATAACTGTTAATATTTTTAACATCACAATACATAATTAATCTGGGTCTGTAGCAGTTTCTGAGGTACACATTTCAAAATGATCAATGATTGAGACATTTACTTTGAATCTAAATAAGATGCCATGTCCATAAAAATAAGATGAAAATGTAGCTTGTTTATCAGAAATGTATTATTGTTATTAATTATTTATTAACTATAGGTCCGGGCTAATCTCCTAATTAGCTAATGTCCTCAAATCCTAGCAACAACACCCCCACTGATAACTGAGAGCGATGCCCAACTGTTGCCCTGGGAACTGTCCAGGGTCCTGATCTCTACCCTTTGAGACTTTTGAAGCCGTGAGTGTGTGTGTGTGTGTGTGTGTGTGTGTGTGTGTGTGTGTGTGTGTGTGTGTGTGTGTGTGTGTGTGTGTGTGTGTGTGTGTGTGTGTGTGTGTGTGTGTGTTGCTGCTGCTGCACCTATCTAGTGTCATTGTTTAACAAAGTAAGTCGTAACGTAATAAAATCCTCTGAACTTCGGCATATAAATGCACTTATAATATTAAATTCATTTAAATTACTTTTACTTACAACACTAATCAAACAACAGTGACTGTCACAAATGGGTAAATGTGATCCAATAAACAATAAGCCAAAATGAAGCTGCAAGTGTTTCGTCTGTAAAAGTCAAAAATACACAATTTTCCCTCAATGGTGACAGTGATGTGGATTAGTGGTTCTAGGAACTGCATTGTCTTCCCCTAACAAACAGGTCTGACTCTTTTGTTTCTCCATACGATTATAGACAATTGCAGGGGAGTTTAGAGAAGCCCTACAATGCATCTGTTCCGGCTTTTATTAAATGCATTATTGCCGACTTTCAGAGATAGAAAGAGAGATTATGTCTGCGGACAATTAAAATCCCTTCCTCTCTCTCTCTCCTCTTTTCTACACAGCACAAAGCATGCGCTGGCCTAACGGTGGGCTCACTGCACGAGCCGCACACTACACTTGTCCTTCTATTTTTCTCCTATTCATATCCAGTTCTTTAAAATAAGTTTCATGACTCAAATATTTACATCCGGAATGAGTTTGAAGTTGCAGGTCAAAAGTGAGTGCTGTTCTCCAGAGGGCACACCAGTCGTTTTAATTCTCTAATGGCTCCTAACTATTAGCCTGCACCCAAGTGGCGCGCAAGTTCCCAACCACTCAGACCTGAAACTCGAGGGGCTTTACGACCATGCAGAGGGATATAACAGTCAACATCTGTCGCCTCCGCTGCATTCAATTGCACTTGGCTTTCTAGTTCTCGTGCAGGCAGGCAGCAGTCTGGCACGCAGAGAGAGAGAGAGAGAGAGAGAGAGAGAGAGAGAGAGAGAGAGAGAGAGAGAGAGAGAGAGAGAGAGAGAGAGAGAGAGAGAGAGAGAGAGAGAGAGAGAGAGAGAGAGAGAGAGAGAGAGAGAGAGAGAGAGAGAGAGAGAGAGAGAGAGAGAGAGAGAGAGAGAGAGAGAGAGAGAGAGAGAGAGAGAGAGAGAGAGAGAGAGAGAGAGAGAGAGAGAGAGAGAGAGAGAGAGAGAGAGAGAGAGAGAGAGAGAGAGAGAGAGAGAGAGAGAGAGAGAGAGAGAGAGAGAGTAGTGCTGTGCTGCCTGGAGGAGTGGCGACCGAAGACGAGCGGGAAGGCGAGCGGGTGCGATGCTTACCACGAGGAAAAGTGGACTCACGCGTAAACACCTGGAGATATAGACAGTGCAGTCAGTGCACCGCAAAATGAAGACACCCATGGTAAATGCTGATGTTCTTTTTTTTAATCAACTATTTCGATTTAGGTTTCAGTTTTTTTGCGAACCAAGCGTCATTACAATACATGAACAATAGACCTTGTTCCGTCTTTTTTGTCGCGGGGATATTCAAAGCGTAAAGCGCAATGGTTATGTTGGGGCACTGGACACCTCCCCATTAGTTGATTTGAACTCTGAATCTAGCCTACTCAGACTCTTTGCAAACAGCCTCGCTGATTTGAGAGAAGCACGCTGACCTAATCTATGGGCAGAACGCTTTTACATTAAGAAAAAATATATTGTTGCAGCAATGCAGCAATGCAATGTAATCAATCAAAGTGACTGCATATTCACCTGTAACTTAAGTGTGACGAAAATCTGTGCAATCCTTCTGGAGTTGTAAAGTGTTGAACTCGCTCAACTTTGCCGTTTGATAAACGATCCTCCCGGCACAGTCATTTTTTTCTTACACCTCGTAGCCAGTTTGTTCAGCGGAAATACCGTTAACGTGACAACATCTGTTTCCTTCCCCCATGTGCCAGCGCCATGGGATAGCCGTGCTTTTAGTGCTCACCCTGGGCGCCAGCCTGTTCCTGGTGTACAACGGCAGTTTCTACAGCGCTTCCAGGGAGGCAAACGACACGCGCACCCAGCAGCATGAGCAGCCCACTAAAGCCTCTGTTAAGGTTCCCAAACCCCACCCGACGGCCCTCCTGGGATACAGCGGCATCATCGACCATAAGGTAAACCGGATGGATTCTTGGGTGGCTTAAACTCACTGTTGTATTGCTACTGCAGAGTAGACACTGCACCTTGAAGGAATGAAAATCCATCCCTGCTCCCATTAACCTCCTCTAAATGTGCTTATCTCTTGTTGTGTTGTCGTTTTTTCATCTCCTCAGACACACACACACGCACACACACACACACACACACACACACCACACACACACACACACACACACACACATATTGACATATTCAAATGATGTGTGTGAATTGTGTGTAGTCAAAAGGTTTTACACTCACACACGCCTGCAACCCCCCCCCCCAACACACACACACACACACACTACACTTTCGGTGCTCTCATGTATCCCCTCCCTCTCTTACTTTCTCTCTCTGACATACACACATACAAACACACACACACACACACACACGAACAAACGCACACGTGCACACGCGCACACACTCTTTGTTATCATCTATCACAGTTTCCTGCAGCCCCCTTGTTGCCCCGCTGTCAGTCCCCCCCCCCCCCCCCCCCCCCCCCCCGCCGTGGTTAGTAATCGCCCCGGGGCACAACAGAAGCGGGGCGCGTGGCTGGGCTGAGCGCTTCCTAATTGATAAGCCCTGGGAGACCGGGGCCCCACCACCTTGAATGAATCCCGATGTCAACTGTAGAGGTATATCGACTCTCGTTCGTTCACCGAGACGACAGGAGTGAGCAAATCAATGGTCGTAATGGCGAGTTAAGGCCGCGCAAGTTAAGCGGAACGCACCGGCGCTTATTACAAACACCAGGTGTTATTTTAGTATCATTCCTGCCTTCTGATTTAATTTTCTTTTGTTTTGCTAGCTGCTACCAAGCATCAGGCGACTGTACTCTACTAGACCATGGACACTACAACTGTTCTATTTTCTTAACAATTTAACTTTACTTTAGCTGTTCTGCTTGTTCTGCTACCATTATGTTAGTTCATTATGGCACCTATTGCACTCCTAACCATCCCTGGAAGGAGGGCTCCCTCCCTGCCCTGCGTTCCTTCTCAAGAGTTTTTCGTTGCTGTTTGCGGGGCTAGGGTGAGGGGGGAGTCATAACATGTGAACCAATGTGAAACATTTGACTGTGACTATAACTAAGGGCTGTCCAAATAAAATAGACTTAACTTGACTAGACAACAGTGGAATAAAATGTGCGAAAATGTGTGTTTGCAGTGAGAAGACGTTTATGTGAGTTGCTTGGCTTTTAATGTGTGCTCTTTTTCCAATAACGAAGTATGAAATACTGCGCTCACCCCCCCCCCCCCCCCCCCCCCTACACACACACACACCTCCGCCCCAGAGAATCTGATTTAGTGCACAGCACAGAGATGCGACTCAAACTCACACAAATAAATATAAGATGAGTCAGTCATATTTTAAGGCAGCTGACAAGGCAAGGCATGCAGGCAGCATGCCTTCCTTCCCCCTCCCTGGCTGAAGTGCCGATATTCAGTGACCGTATATATTTAGACGCGATAAGGAATCCTTCTCGGTAATGTGCCGGTAAAACCCTCTTATGGGTAAGCATAGATTTTTTTTCTCCACTGGACAAGAACTGGAGCAACATCAAAAACCGTAAACCAATTTATTTTGCTTAATGTATTTATTTATTTTTTAAAGCAACACATTTATTGATATTTTGGCAATGGGGGACATCAATTAGAGGCAACGGCTGCACTGAAAACCTTACAAACCCTCGGTTACACAGCCCATTACAGCAGCGGTCTGCCATCGTGACCTGTAATCAATACTGGATGATAGGAATGCACACATGCACACTCGCACATGCACACTTACACACACACACACACACACACAAACACACACATTCAGGTTTGTACGTGCAAGCGCGCACACACACACACACACACATGGATGCACACACATACACACATGCATGTACGTGTGCACACACACGTATGCAAACACACACAAAAACACACACACACACACGCCCCAAACACACACACACACACACACACACACACACACAAACATGTCTACAAATATATAATTCATACACAAACATGAAAATGCACTTGCACACAATCACATATACCAAGAGTGCTGTCATATGCAACTCTCCATATACCCATTCCAGTCCCCTCCACCTGGTCAACCCTGGTGTACAGACTGACAGTCTGTCTGTCTTGAGGTTTTCTGCACTGATTGTGTGGTGATTGTGTATTAGGACTCAGTCTGACCTTTCTCAGATTGCTACATTATGTTGAAACAGACTATTTGGAAACCAGTCCACCCATTGAACCGAATCATAACTCAGAGAAAACATTTCAGTGAATGATTGTGCTATAGTCAAGCATTGTGCATGGAATGCAATATTCCACACAGAGTCCCCACACCCATTTTCAAGAGCTGCGTTAGGTCGTCAGATGCTGATGCAATGATCGCCGTCTCTAATGTATGTCCCATTGTGTTAAATGTCACACCTACCGTGGATCTGTGGAATAGGGGAAGAGAAGAGGGAGAGAGGGGAGAGAGAGGGAGAGTAGGGTGACTGGAAAGAGTAAGGGTAAAGAGAGAATGGTAAATAACTAAAGGGTGTGACTTGGTAGGGGGTGATGGGGACGGAGAGAATGAGAGAGAGAGTACCGAGAGAGATACTGCAAGCAGGGGAGAGAGAGAGAGTACAGAGAGAAAGAGATTCTTCCCTGTGGGGATATTTCTCGATTCCATCTTCTGTTTGATTTCTTTTTTCTCTTCCAGTGTGAAGAGAAATACTAGTGGGACTACTTTCTCACCCCTCCACCCCCCCTCCCCCCCCGTCTCTCTGTAGGACGAGAGACATTGCAGGAGAGACGCTGCTCTCTCTCTCTCTCTCTCTCTTGAGTAGTGTGTAGCGGAGAGAGAGGCAGGTGGTGGAGAATAATGACAGCAGTGCTCAGAGCCTTATCAAAGTGCCCTTGATGTCAGACAGGGAACAGATGAACTTAACATTATCTCTTCCCTTTCTTTCTTACTCTCTTACTTTCTTTTCCTTCTTTCTTTCTTTCACTTTTGCCTCTATCTCTCTCTCTTCTTAGCAAGGGGTGGCAGCACGTTTTATGTGACCTAATGATATTCTAACTGAAAGAAAAATATATTTGTTCTAAAGCTGCATCTGGCGGTGTAGTGGTGTGAGAATGCACCGATTCACCCCGTTAAAATCGAGTCACTTTCTTTAGATAACCGATGAATGTCTGAAGTTGAGCGAGCTAGTGTCGTTAGTGTTTGACTCTAAGCCAAAAGAGTTTGATCCCAACGTCTGGAGTCTAGCATGTAGACATCATTGAGCAATATGCCCATCTGCTCCTTAATGACACATATCTGAAATCACTGTAAGTCACTTTGGATAAAAACGTCTGTTAAAATGGCTAAATAGCAAAGTATATCAGTTCATTGTTGGTTGGCTTGGTTTTATTGGGAATTCAATACAATAACAATGATCCTATTCTATGACATTGCTTTTTTAGCAAGCGGATACCAGTATCAGCTTCAGCAAGGACACCGGTATCAGTGTAGTTATCCAGTCTTTAGCTGAACACTGGGTGAAATTGGTTGTATGGTATAAAAGGATGATGTGATCTTGCTGAGCAGGCCTCCAGGTAAGGCAGGTAATCCGGCAGTGACATCACGTGGGAAACAGAAACCATCTGTTCTAAGAAAATGTAACAAAGACTGGGCATTTTTCTTCCCAACTACAGCTCTGGTGGAGGCTGGCCACAGAGGCTTCATAGTTCACACACACACACACACACACACACACACATTTATACGCACATACGCGCACGTACACACACACACACACCCACCCACACACACACAAACACGCACACATACATACACACACAAATACACACCTTCCAGGAGTTTGTCTCGGCAACAGTCATTTTTCCCTGGTCAATTAGGATGATGCAGTCGTGTGTGTGTGTGTGTGCGTGTGTGAGAGCATGGACGTGCATGCTGTGTACATTCACATGTGTTACTTTGTTACTGTGTTTGTGTATGCACCTTGTACAACAATGCAATTACTCTCATTGCATGTGTTCAGCCTGAATAGCACTGAACAGTAACTCACATCCTTCCTCTATAGATAACCTATACTGAATGAAAATGACTCACCAGACTTTTAGATAAGGTCTACCAAGTGACCACAACTACTGGTGTTTGTTTTGCACAAGTGTACTTGCTATATTGTCCGCTACACTAGCGAGCTAACCTTCCCTTTATAGTGTCTCTTTTCAAAAGGGCAATAAGCGTAGCTCACTTCCCAGGTCGCAATCCTTATTGTTGTTGTCGCAATTACCGGTCAATTAGCCACACACTGGTCAAAGAGGGCTGTACAAAGCAGAAAGAACAAGGTACAGCTATAGTGTGCAATAGTTAGTAGTTCCTCAAAAGTAATTGTTTAAAAAATGCCATATTAAGCCAATGTGTTGGCACTGCTGAACACCGGCAGTGAGTGTGTAGAAAACAACAGTTTGTGTGCCTCAGGGTGACACATCGAGTGACCCAGTGGGTGACCCCACATTTTTTAATAAAGATGCTGTTGGGCCAACCCAAATAACAGAATCGATTAAGCATTTGTCGGTCAATATTGCTTAACAGCAAAATTTCCCTTTTAATAGTGCACACTTTTTTGTTATGCCAAGACCAGGCTACAGAGCGAGAACAGAGGAGAATACTGGTTTGCATTTATGTCACAATAGTCTGGGTTTCCTACTTATCTCCAGTGCTTTCCACTCTCGCCAAACAAAACGGCTTCAGGCGCTGTCCAAGGCAAGCCTGAAAAGCAATTATGGATGTGTGGTGGGGAGGGGGCTCTGTGTTGATAAGCGTTCCCTCAGCAGAGGAGTCTCCCACCAAGGAAAGCCTTTTGGCGTTCTTTCTAGCTAGGAACAGACTGAAAGTCATACATTTTTAGCAGTACGGAAAAAGAGAAGGGATTTTTTTTTTTGTCTTTGGACCGTACCGTGCGCTGAATGACGATTTCACGCATTTCCGTGTTCTAACCTTTAGCGGCGGTGTTAGCGGTGGTGCTGCCGGCCCTCTCGCCGTTCTCTGCCCCGAGAGAACCGCGGAAGGATCTGGAAAGGTTAAACTATAATAAATGGATGATACCTTTTAGCAACACGGCTAGAGATGGATAAAATACTGATTTCTGTTGACAGCTACAATGGCAAAGGCCGACCAAAAAGCCCAGCCCAATAGCACCTCCCCCCTCGCCTCCCCTCAGCCCCTTTTCTTCATTGCATTATTGGTATAATTATTTATTTTGCTCATTGTTGCCTGCAACTTTGTCTCTTTGGCAAACTCTGAATGGCCGGGCCTCATTACTCAGCTGTTTAGGCGTGATTAACGAGTGTGTCCTTCGTGGTGAGTAAGAGGAATGATCAAGGTATTATTTGTGTTTCAGCGTAATGTACTTCTGTATGCCGCCAGCATTCCTCCCCCTAGATTAGCAACATATTGGATGCCAAGGTTATTAATTATGGAACCTGGGCCACAGCAATTTTGCTAAATCAATAGGATTCATGGGCAGAAACACAGGCAGGGAACAAAAACCTAGAATACTGTTTGTGAACATGTACAATGTAGGAGGAGGAGGGGGTGGAGTCGAAGGTAAGCACCTGATCACTAGGTGCTCTGATCCAGGCAGGGTTGTGTTCCATTGAGAACACCAACCGTAACGTCTTTGCTACATGTCTAGCTCCTTCAGGTTCATTCGCTGAAATACATCCTCAATTAAATGGCCAAATCAAAGGGTGGGTTGAGAGAGAAGCATATAGTGTCTCTGCTTAATCCCTCACTACTCCTCCACACTGGATCTCTTGTCCTCTGGCTCACTCCTTGACTCCTGGTAACAGTCCTGAGCCTTGGACCAATTAAAAAGACAGCCACCGCAGGAGAACATAATATACTAGCAGGGAGGAGAGCGGGAGAGGGTGTGCTCCAATTACAGAGCCCACTTTGATGTGCGACCCCTTCTCCCTCCCTCCGTCCGACTCCTCCTGCTCCTCCTCCTCCTCCTCCTCCTCCTCCTCCTCCTCCTCCTCCTCCTCATCCTCCTCCAGCTCCACCTCCTCCGCTTGAGAGGAGAGAGAAGGAGTCAGCATTAATTATCTAGACTTCTTTGGTTTCTCACATCCTGCTGATTACTCTCATGATGTCTCCTCTCTCTATCTCTGTCTCTCTCCCTCCCTCTATCTTTCATTTCTCTCTCTCTCTCCATCTCTCCCTCTCTTGCACCTCTGGCTTTTCTCTCTCTTCCACTAGCACCCTGCTGTCACCCAAAGGGGGGTCCACATCAGCTCAGGTTAGGCTGAGCTCTTTGTCCAAAAGGCAAGACCTCTCCTCGGATAAAACTCCCTTTATAAATCCGGGGTGGATATCACATTGGTTGTGCAACATTGTATATAATGGTGCGGACGTGTCTGTGTGAAAGTATCTTGGTGAGCCAGGGATTGCTGTGCCGTGAGGTATATGAGGTATGAATTTGGTAGAGAGACCTGCTTCTCCACCTAATAGCTAATATGCTAGGGAGTTAGCGCTGTAGCTTTCCCCATCTGCTGCCAGTTTTTTAACTGGCAACAGGCAGCTAGTGTTCCTTCTGAAGCCTCTTGGTTAAGGTAAATGGATACTTCAATTGTTATGTTTATACTCGACTGAGACGTTTCCAAATACAATACAAACAAGATATAATTTCCAAGAAAACCCTTGCCAGGTAGGGAGATTTCCCAGCAAAGCACTCAAACTTGAATCACAGTGTACTTAAATTACACATAAGGCTCTATCACTGAATCGTGAATGTCATAAATAAATATATTTATGTTGTTTGGGGACACAATTATGGTGGATATTTATAGGAGCACACCCTGGAAGAACAAGCCATTTAAAAGCAGGATTGTGCTGCTTTTGTGTCATCGATCACCACCCGACTTCTCCTGGTCTGTAAGAGCAGAGGAGAGCAGGGTTCAGCTTCAATGATGCTGATCATGATGAGGATGATACAATCAGATGCTAAGCTAATAAAATAATTTGGAGCGACTGTATTGATTGCGGATGTATTAATATCAGATGGAATCCCCCAAACACCCCTGATGAGAACTGCAAACCCCAGACGGGGAGCCTGCCTATTTAAGATTTAAGTGGAATGAGATATTGTGGAACAAACTCATTAAAGGATTACAAGGAACTCTGTGTCCATCAAAGTGTGTGTGTGTGTGTGTGTATGGGGGGAAGGGAGGGGGGAAGAGAGAGAGATACACAGAGAGAGAGCTTTTGTTTGTGTTTGTGTTTAGACGTGCATGTTTGTGTCTGTTAAAATGAACGTCCCTGTTTTTGTCTGTATATGAATGTGTGTTTGTGTCTGTTTATATGAACGGGCGTGGTTGTGTTTGTGGGTAAAATAATGAATGTGCATGTTTGTATCTGTGTATATAAATGTGTGTGTGTGTGTGTGTGTGTGTGTGTGTGTGTGTTTCTGTGGGTGAAATAATGAATGTGCGTGTGTGATTCTGTGTGTATATTAATGTGTGTTTGTGTCTGTGTATATAAATGTGCATCTTTGTTTGTGTGTCTAAGTGTGCATTCACGTGTGTATGTGTTTGTAGATTGTTGTTGTTGTTGATTGTCAGATACACACACAGCGTATCTGTGTGTGTTAGGTGTGTGTTTGGTGTGTGTGTTTGTTCATGGGGGATTGTTTCCAGAGACACCCCAGGATCAGCCTAATGAGCTCAGTGTGGGTGGCAGCCACATCAGCTTGGTAAAAGATTTAAAAAAAAAAACACACCAAGCAACGATTAACCAATCAGAGCTCATCCCGCCGCTGCTGGGAAGACTTATCGGCTCTCATTGTGTTAAATCAAGCCGTGCGGAAGTGGCTCCCACCCGAGTCTTCCTAATCACCAGTTGTTATCACGTCTCAGGTGCATATTCATTAGAGTAAATGAACAGGCATCTCCTCCACAATGAGCATTAGCATTCACCGCGCTGCTTCATTTCATTAGCATTTTCCCTATCAGAACTGCATGTAGCGTAGCGTAGCGGCAGAACGCTACGTAAACAACTTCTCCTCAGAGTTCCATTCGGCTGCACCGGGAATTCTTTTGGCCCGAATGTGCCGAGTGGGTTAATATCAGGAGGAGAGGATGAGCACACATACTCAACATACACACACACACACACACACACACACACACACACACGTATTGTTTCCAATATGATCTCTATCCATTTCCAATGAGCCATCAGGTTTAATGACCTTATAAAAGGCAAAGTATTTCTCTCGTTTTAGGGTGGATTTTCAAAGTATTTATTTGTTCCACTACAATAGCGAGCAGTTCTTCCACAACAACACATTATATTCGTGGGGGTGGCTGCCATGTCTCAAGCAGGACTTTTGAGTAGGTTATAAATTGCATCACTTTTCCAGTCAATTGCAACACAATTTTCGTTCTCTTGCTTCCTTTGAGCTGTGTACTGTATAAATAAGACGTTTTTTGACAAAGAATTTGACAATTAAATATTTGAAACATGTCACAGACAAAGACATCCCTTTTAGCTGAAGTCCCTCCCTCGCTCTCACTAACCCATGGGTATTGCTCGCTCTGATGCATGCTCTGCAGTTCGGCACTCTCTCTCTCCAATATGCACTGATTTAAGGCATCCCGTTCCGTTGTGAGATGAGAACTCCTGGGAACAAGTTACAGTAACAGTATCTCTATGTTTATCTCTCAGCATACCTATGGTGCTGTTGTGTGGGTAGAGAAATAGTGGTGCTAATGGTGGGCTTCAGTGATGTGATTTAAAGGAAGCTCCATATGCCTACGATTGACACGTTTTGCATTGTACTTAAATGCAAGCGTCCCACAATGGTGAAAGAATCTGCTTGTACCAAAACACAATGCTATACATCTTATTTGTCCACACGAGGTGGAACACTGCGTTTCTGACCTATCTACTAAATCTAAGTAATATTATCAAACAAACATTGAATATGATCCGATTTGACTTCAACGATAGACACTATACCTGAAGGAAAAGCACATTGAAATTAAAATGTATACTATGTGGACTTAAAACAAGCTTTGTAAACACCTAGAGACATGCGAGCACCGGTTAACCGATCTTCAAGGTCAACCCCTGAATAAACTGTCTGACGGTGCTGTCAGCAAGGCCGGGAAATCATTTGATCTGAGCGTCATTTTCTAATATCTTTAGACACATGCCTTTTTTTAGACACATGCCTTAAAGGTTTACTATATGCAGTTCAATCAGGGAGAGACCAGTATAGAAATTAACGATACAATTCATTGATATAACAACCTTTGACGATGAGACACTGTCAAATTATTCTTCATGGGACGATGGAGCCATGAAGTCTGCCGGGAGATGAGACTCCCCCCTGATCAACTAGACGCTGGTGGTGGTGGTGACTATGGATGGAATTCCTAGGCCATGGAGGACACCGTCTCTTTCTTCGTAGACAGGTGGAGCCCAGTCCTGAATGTGAAGGGCATGGAGGAGGGCTGCAACGAGTCGCAATGAAAACAACAGAGACGAGCATGAATGAGAGATGTATATATACACTGCACACTATAAAACTCTCAAAATCCATGAGGCCCTGATTGGTTGAGAGATGAAGGGGAGGGGCCTGCAATGACAGAGTGGGAATTAAGAACCCAGACAGAGATAGATGAGAAATAAATGGGAAATACGTTCTTCGCGAAATTGACTTTTGCTTGGCAACAATTCAGCAGGGGTTTAGTCCGGCGTAAAGTTAGAGACATTCAGATTGAATTCTGTCATATTTTATTACCACTGTTACAGAATTACTCTTTGATATTGTGGCCTATTATGGGGCTTTTCACTCTGGGTCTGTCACGAAAAGTCTATTTAAATTAACATCTGCCTTGACATAAGGAAGGGCCCCAATATATATGTTCACAATGATAAAAGCAGCAATCAATTATAAATCCTTGCACTGGCAGTCATTGCACGGTGATGGTTGCACGTTGTTAGGAAAGAAACTGCTTAGTTGAGTTGAGTATATTCTGATCTGCACCTGTCATCACTTCGCAATGCATATATTAGCGTCTGTACGCGTATGCGTTACTTTATATCTTACTGTTTGGTTTTCAAACCCACTCTAGCTCATCTAAATAAATACGTGTAAATTCTGCTTGAGTACAGGGGTTTGGGCGTGATGTGAATATAAACGTATTGTGAACCTTCGGCTCAACTTGACTCAACTTGACTGGTACCAGGTCCACGGCCTGGTACCAGTCCGCAGACCGGTGGTTGGGAACCAATCACTTCTTAAAAGCAGAGAAGTGCTCACGAGACACAGGTCCAAATCAATAGAACGGCTCCTACTACTTTCTACTTTTTAAGCATCTACGTAGTAAACGAGAAGGATTACGTAAGAACAAAGGCAGGTGAGGCGCTCCAGTACACAGAGAAGAGCAGGTGGCCTAAATCAACTAATTAGCGTGGGCAAACAGCTGACTTGAACAAGTGAACTCAGGGGAGCCCTATGGTGAAAAATGAAGCAGGGAAAAGAGTGTCTAGAGTGCAAAAATCATGACAGGCTCGTTACGTTGCAGTATATTGCAGCCATTGAAGATATGATTCAAACTCATATTACCATATTTTCTAATTACAGTAGTTTATGCTACAACGTTGCATATCAACAGTGTGATCGTTTATACATTGCGGTGATAAAATCCCAATGAATGACGATGAACAATAACATTACAATTCATCCCAGCCCTAAATTGTTTGCCTGAACAACATCACCCCAACGTAAGACAAATTGCATAATGACATGAAATTAAATGATATATGGACTCCTCAGATACTGTAAATATTCTAGCTTCCCTCGTGAAAAATATTTAATACACACACACACACACACACACACACACACACACACACTGTCTCTTGAAAGACCCTAGCCTACATTCTCTGGTCTCCAGCGTTTCCAGCTCTCTCTTTTGTCAGCAACTCCCTTTTCTTGTTCTCGCTCCTCTTTTTCATCCGTCAGATTCTCTTTAAACTTCTCCTCTTGTCAGCCTTCCCCCCTCCCTGTCACTACAGCTCCCTCACTCCTGTCGCTCTTTCCTTGTCTAATCGTTTGTTGTTTGTCCCTCTCCTTCTCAATTCTTTACTCTCACTCCTGTCCCCACCTCTCTCTCTCTCTTCCTCTCTTCCTCTCTTCCTATCTATCCCTTTCTTTCTTTGTCTCTCTTTACTTCTTTCATTCACTCCTGTCCCTCTCTCTTTGTCTGTATGCTTCTGTCTCTCTCATTGATGTCCATACACTGAGTCTGCGGGTTTGATGCGTTGACTGCACAGAGGAGCGCCCTATGGGAGCGCCGTTGAACAACCAAGATGGCTTTTGCTGATGTGTCACACATTTCGTTGCTCTGATTGGTTGTCAGTCTATCCAATTGCGTCCAGAAGCATTTTGGTCTGCAGCCTGTTGAAAACGCCCCCTTTCAAAAATTAAGTGAGAGGTTCCAGACTAATACGACGCATTTGCAAAATCGTCTGGCGATGTCAGGCTAGCCGTTACCTTATTACTCCAGTTAATAGAGACGATCTTAGTATTGACCTGGAAAGGTAAAAGCTTTTAGTAGTCCCATATGAGTCTTGTCAGCCAGACTACTTTATAGACTGTGAGATTTCCATCTGAGAAAATGCTGCACATATCTACACAGAAGTTCTTGATTTTTGTTGGAAAAGAAAATAGAATTATATCAATCATATTCAGCTACTGTGTCCATGAATTTAGCGTGCATTTGTAAGAGAGTATCCCAGTGTAAGTGGACCAGCAGATGTGAGGAACCAATGCCAGATTAGCAACATCATTTTCGAGGACGATTTCAGGACGATTTTTGATTGTTTTATATTTTGAAGGGGATTGCTTTATTTTGGCTGTGTTTCTAACTGCCACAGGGTTAGTTTAGATCACGCAACGATGGTCAGCTGTTGTGAGGAGTTGCGCATTACTTTTGACATGGGTGATGAGGCTGTAGCTGTGGTGTCATCGAACAGTAATGCACCTACCACCACTAGAATTTTTGCTGGCCATGGTATAAAGTCCAAAAGCATCCCCTGTCATGCTTTTTACACCATTAGAAGCAGCAATACATTATCCCTCCTACGCTCTGCCTCCACTCTTTGGAGACCGTAGACACGTATACATGGACTTCATTTTTGTAATGAACATTCTACTGACTTCCATCTCTGGAAGGTTATGCTTGTAGCTGATTCAGTGTTTTGTAGTCATCCGACAGGGTAAGTTAGTGTTACCTACTCAAGGGAAACAAACTGAGGATGATGGGTCTGAAAAAATAACTAATTTTATTACAGCTATAATTACAGCTGACTGCATTTGAGAGGCGATCTAATTTGAGTGTATATTAATAATGGTCATGATCAATTCCCCACATGCATAAGAATGAAGTATTACCATTAGAACACGGTCTGTTGGTGGCAGCAACAATGCTGGCCTGATAATCATCCTGCATTTCTCTTCCGTTTCACTTCTTAATTCAGTCGGAAGTTTCTTTCGTCTGAGCCTTGTGAAGAGGCTGGGCGTGGTAATAAGTGGAGCCGTTGGGATTTGACCCTCTTGCTTCCACCTAAACCAATCACCGAGCAAATGACGATCCCGCAAGTGACATTACTCTCTGTTGTTTGTTTTAGTACCGATATTTCCTAAGAATGTTTTTACGACGTTTATAAAAAACGAAGATGTTGTACGTCATACAAATGGATGGCTACACAGACACTAAGGCTTACCCATCCCTGTGTGTTTCTTCCTCGTGCTCTTGCCATGTTTTATGGCCACCTTGTGAGGCCTTTGGGGGATCAACAAAATGCTTTTCCTTGTTGCTTGCCCACTCCTCCTGTTTACACAACCAGGGGCCCAAACAGCTATCTATCACCGTGAATGATTCGTAGGATAATAGCCGGTGACGACCGGTGTTGTGCAGGGTTTTCTACCAGCCGAGCGGCGTTGTTTTGATCGTGCCGATGCATGCTGGGATGGACATCAGCCGATCGGCAGTCCTGTAGTGTGCTACCGACCGACCCCTGCCCGTGTCATAGTGGGGGTTGGATCATATGTGTGAGGTGTGCACATCGCACCAGCATAGGAGAGAGTAGTCACGTCCCGATTTCATGCCTAAACAGAAAGGATAGAGAAATAGTGTTACGGGCGTTCCCACGTGTCATTCGCCGATACTTTTCAACCTGATGAACTGCCTTCCTTCCCCTTGCATTAATGTCAAGCCAGTCACTCTGAGAAATGTGTTTATGGTTGCCCCCGTTCTCATTCTGCCTCTCTCTCTCTCTCTCTCTCTCTCTCTCTCTCTCTCTCTCTCTCTCTCTCTCTCTCTCTCTCTCTCTCTTTCTCTGGTTAAATAGCGAGACAGGCACAGCTGTACTGTATTGGGTGACAGAGTGTTATGGGAGCCAATTAAGGCAGAGGACTGTTTATGTTTATGTCGTGTGTGTGTGTGTGTGTGTGTGTGTGTGTGTGTGTGTGTGTGTGTGTGAGCACGCACAAATCAAAACGAGCTCAAACATGAACATGAGGCATTAGGACTGGTTCTAGAGGTTATCCCGAACAATGACGGGAATGCAGAATGGCTAAATGTCAGAGAAAATAATAAAATGCCCTTTGGCATACCCAGAAGTATCAGATACATAGGTTATGTATATTATTTTCTATGCAGTTGTTGCCCATGTTTATATATAAATATATATTTATATACACACATATATGTGTGTGGATTTGGATCATATGTGATCACTTATATATGTAATCACATATGATTCAAATCTGTATGTGTCATTGAACAAGACATGGTTCAGGTTTCTACACAAAAGAAACAGGAAGAGAGCAGAGTGAGAGAGAGATAATAAGAAGAAGCAACACATTCCTGTATTTTCCTCACCCTTTGTCCACTCCACAAAGATAAGGAAAACCAGAACCAGATGGTGGTTCACCATGTCAGGGAATAAGGCTTAAACTATTTTGTCATTGTTAGAAAACGTCCCACATCAATTTCCTATTCATTCCAGGGTTTATTTTGCCGATATGTGTAATATTGTACTTTATCGTTATTTGCAATTTGTCACTGGCTGTCTGCTCCAGTGGGCTATTTTCCTACCTCACCCAGAATGACTTTCACTACCCCCTCTCAACTTCAGGGGGTCACAACATTCTGTACATTTGTATATTGAATAAATGAATCAAATGTATTATGACGATGTAACAGGCTTTATTATTAATTGTGAAAGCCAACTTAACATTTGGCAGTATGCTATGTGGATAATTTAGGTATGCAGCTATCGCTGAGGCTAGCAAGTTTATGCTCAAAGAAAAAAAGGGATATCAAATGAATAACTGCCCGACTGGCCTGGGACCCAATGTTAAAACCAAGATGCAACGGCCGTATCTGGACTCCCTGCTGCCAGAACAGACCTAATCGTCCGGGTTAACAGGGACTACCAGGCCGTTTCGTCTTCGAACGAGCTGTTGTACAGAGATCATGGCCCTGCCCCATTCCTGCAAAGCTAACGTGCATTCTGGATTTACCAGGCTGTTGGTCCCGGGAGAAATGTGTGTATCCTCTTACTAAATTACGAATTTCTCACCGTAGGAACATTGCAAAAATGTAATATGCAGTGATTCTGAGACAGGACCCCTGAGTTGTTGTCATATGGGAATGAAACTCATCTCTGATACTTATGGTTGATGCTAAAGCGATTTGAAGACCTCTCCTAATAAACCCCATTGCAACTGCTGCAGCAATATCCCCGTGTGACGAAATAGCATCTACAGAAATGGAGTTGCGGGGAAGTGGGGAAGTGGGGGGAAGTGAAATGGCAACGTGTTTTAGGCATTTGTTTATCTCTAAGCCTTAGTGGCTCCATGCTGGGCAGCAGAGAGCATCGCTGGACTCCCACACATGACCCCCAGGTCCAGCTCCACAGGTTCCAGGCTGAGCATTGAATTAGCAACCATGCCTCACCCCATCGGAGGGAGGGGGGGTTGGGGCGGGGGGGGGAGGCTCTCGGACAAAGCCTTATATTTCTAGCCTAAAGTTTAATCTAATCTTTTAATCTTTTTTGTGGCTCTTTGAAAGAAGCACCTTTGGGGTGCCACCTCTGTGTATGTTTGTGGAGCTGTCCACGCACAAAATCACACATACACACACACACGCACAAGCACTTACATTTCGAGAATAGCCCCTTGTTTAATTTCTTACTCACTTTGAAGATCCGAGCTCTGCCGTAGATCTCTCCTTTTCTTCAAAGGACCCTTAAAGGTTGAAAATCCTGTTTCGACCAACATGTTTGTTTCTCTTCTCATCCTGTCCTTACCTCACCTCTCCGCTCCTCTCCTTTGTTCCTCATCTCCTCTCCTCCTCACCTCTCCTCTCCTCAGTTCCTCCTCTCCTGTCCTCCTCACCTTTCCTCTCCTTTGTTCCTCCTCTCCTGTCCTCCTCACCTCTCCTCTCCCTTGATGAGCACTCGGGCGAGTGCTTCCTGTTCTCAGGTTCTTTCCTCCAATAACCGGTCAGTCTGCCCCGGACAAACAACTCCATATAAGGAGCCGTCTGCTCATCTATCTCTTGCCCCACGGCCATCTCGCCAGCTGCCCTGAGTGGCCGGCTCCTAATGCCCATCAACACAATGGCCGCCGCATATCGATCCCCGGCGGTCTAAAAAGTGCTTTTAAAGATATTACCAGATAGCCTCCAGCTGTTTACGATTGACTCTAATTGGGACCTTGCCCTGTGTATGCCGTATCTAAGCTGCTTGCCCATCACGTAATCACACACGCGCACACACAACCCAGTCTAGAAATAATTTGGCTATGAACGGTAATTGGTAGCTCTGTTGCCTCTCTCTCTCAGCTTTTTTTCCCCTCCATTTCCTTCCAATCTCCTGGCGTCGGCTATATTTTTCATATGGAACCCACCTAGTGTGTGGTTTATCAGATAGGTTCTGTAGGCCTACCTCCCCACCAAGCAGTAAAAACCCAGCTGAGCCGACCAACAGGGGCCTGAAATGGGAGCCGGTCTGGGGGAGTGTGTTGGGGGCGTCATGTCAGGGGGTCTGGCGAGGGAGGTAGTATCCCCCCTCTCCACCCCTTCTGTGGGTTCTCCCTGTTGGATTTTGCGGCGTCTTGGGTGCAGCTCGTGCTGCGTTTACCGATGCGATACCCTCCACTTTGCGGTCATGTTCCTTTGTTTCTTCGTTGCACCCCCCTCCCCCCACTCTTCCACCCGCCCTCCTTCCCCCTCTCCAACACATGTCCAACGGTTGTATCATGGTTTGGTTGCGGTGTGAGTTGTACTGCGCCCCCCCCCCCCCCACATACATACACACACACACAAGGGTGATGCCGTCAAACCAAGAAGAAGCATACCCTAAAAATAATGAGGCTTAGATTCCACATTCAACATCACCACCTCCACCAACCCAAAGACCAGCCCTGTGTGAGTTTCAATCATAACCTCAGCATGTATTCCTTAATACATTAAATACAACACACTTACAATTAATCAGATGGAGGTCAGAAAATACTTCTTTAGTTTTATTTATTTATTTCTCAATGTTAAAGTTCCCACAAAAGGAAAAATAAGCACCAAATTTGGTTACATATAGTTGATTTACTTCAATACAATGATATAGACCTAAACATTTAATACAATTTTTAACTGTAGGTATTTTGTATGTGTATTTGCGGCCAAGTATTTCATCCAATTACAGTGCTTTATTGGCAACTGTAATTCATAGCATGTTGATTGACAGCTAGCTTTGGTTTTTGACCTATTCAAATATCAAGGCAAAGCTCTATGCACCTGTCACCTGTGCACGGTGACAAACCCTCCCACTTTCTGAGAAGCTATGTCCGGTTTTATGCCATGCCTCACGAAAGACGTCCGAAAAACGTCATCCGAACTACCTTAAACGGGGGAAATAAATGCTTCTATCCAAAGTGTCCGTGCACAACACCATGAGTGCAATCGTTCTGCCTGTGTTTCTGCTGTAACACCTGGGCTTCTGCATTCATTATATTTACATATTTGCAGGGAATGACCACAAAGTGGCCAGTGGTACTATGCAAATCATCCTTCAGCAAGGCAAAGTAAACAGCTCTACTGAATCGCTTTAAACACAAAAAAACAATGAAAAAAGAGTAATAAATAAACATGAACTAGGGTTGTGGGATGCTGATATTCAAGCTGATTGTCTTTATATGATAGCAATACTTAATGGTGGCCATCATTGCGATCCCATTCACCTCGACACAAACAACGGAGAGTTGGGGTGGAGGGGGGGATGTACTTTGGGCGGCCTACGACGCTATACAGACCTGCATAGAATGGACTTGGAGGCAGCACAGTGCGAGGGGGGGGGGGGGGGGGGGGGGGGGGGGGGGCTGGAATGTCACCTTAATAGAGGAAGAGAGGAGAGGGGAGTAAAACAAAAGGGGGAGGAACAGAAAAGAGAGGAACAGGTTGATCACGATGTCAATCTGCTTTGTCTCTTCAAACTACCAGTCCTCCGTCGCTACTTTCATTAAGATCTGAACTGAAGATCCGATAAGATGTGATAGCCTTACTTGTTACCCTTGGTGGGTCCCTGTACAACACTTCAACCCCCCCCCCCCCCCCCCCCCCGCACCAGGTCTAGAGGCCGGTGCCTAGCTCAAGGGCAACGGGCACCTATCACATTATTCAAAAAACTTTAATTATAATCAGCTTGGACACGGCCAACTCCCTTATTACACGTGAATGGTGAAATAAGTCCAATAAGTACCTGCACTTGGCTGGGATAAAACCTGGCTCCCAAACAACGATGGTTGACCTTGCCTGGTGGATGGGACGGCAGCGCCGGGACTGGCTCTCTCCTGGCGGATCCAACGGCAGCGCTGTTGACTGGCTTTCGTCCCCCCGCTCCGCTGAGCAGCCGCTTTATTCGTATTTTCTCTCCGGGCCGCTCTAAATACACAGAAACCAGGGCACGCTCGCTCCATCGGCTGCAAGTGGGGCAAGGCTGCTGCCCTCGTCTTCCTGTGAAGGTGCTCAGAGTGCGTAGCTACCGTAGAGCGACTTGTTTTCAGGTGGGAAAAACAGGATACAAGGCCCCTTGCAGGCTTTTTAGAATGGGAAGCGGGGACATGTTGATGGTATTGATTGAAATGGCAGCTGTACGGGTTTGGAGCATTTGGTGAGTTCTCAGCAGGGTGGAAGGTAAAGAGTGAGTCACACCCACGTCAGCCCCAATCTCTGCTGAGCCGTGGCTGAGGGGTGGGGGTGGGTGGGTGGGGGAAGAGATGGGTGAGGACCGGAGGGACTGAGTCTGGACCACTGCAGCCTTATTACTGCTGCAAATAGCCCCCCCACACTACTCCCCATGAAGAGGACAGGACGGCCAGCCGAGGTCCACTTAGAGTGAGAGCGAGGGAGAGAGAGAGTGAGAACAAGAAAGTGTCCTAGAGAGACAGAGAGAGAGACAGAGAGAGAATCATAGAGAGAAAGAGAGAGACAGAGAGTGAGAGAGAGAGAAAGTGTCATAAAGAGACAGAGAGCAAGGGAGCTTAACCAACTCCCCCCTCAGTCCTCCGCACGCACACACACACACACACACACACACACAAACACACATGCACACACACTCACACACATACACATACACTGACACACAATCTCTCTCTTTCACACACACACACACACACACACACACACACACACAGTGCAGGTGAAAATGGGATTTCTGACCTTCCTCACTCTGTCGGCATGGTGCCTTTCTGCAGCCTGATTGGCTGTCAACAGCAGCCATAGGGAGTGGAGGGGGGGGGGGTGGTGGGGTACAGGGGGACTAAAGTCCTCCGTCTCTTCTGCTAGTGCTGCTGCTGCTGCTGCCCACTGAAGCTCATTAGCACAACATGTCATTAAGAGTAGAGCAACATGGGGCCTCTTTCATGCTCTGTTGCTCTCTCTCTCTCTTTCTCTCTCTCTTCCTCTACTTCCCCCACATGTACCGCTCTTCCTCTCATATCTGCCGTTTATTTTTAGCAGGCCATCTCTTCCTTTCTTTCGCCTGATTTCTTTCCGTATTCTGTCAACAACCCCTTCCTCTACACTCAACCTGTCCCTACGGCAATATCTCTCTCTCTCTCTCTCTCTCTCTCTCTCTCTCTCTCTCTCTCTCTCTCTCTCTCTCTCTCTCAGTTTTTTTCAGTTTTTCTCTCTCTGCCAGGTTTAAAATATCAGACCGGCAGGAGAAATAGTATGATAATGAAATAACACACACACAGATACACTAACACACACACAGATACACACACACACACACACACACACACACACACACACACTAACCACACATACAACTGCACAAACACACAACTGCACAAACATACACACACACACACACACACACAACTACACACAACTACACACACACATCTACACCCCCACAGCTAGCTACAGTCATTTATTCTTGTTATGTTGGTGCCTGAGGAGAGAGGGACCACTACTTCCTGCTTCGGGCGCTTCACATTTGTTCCGGCTGCTGAGATTGTAAATAACAAGCGCCCAGATCTCTCCCATTTTCTATACAGCAGCAGCCTATATATAAGGGTCGTGATGCCCCCAGTCTGCATGTTGTTGAATTCTGGGAAAAGGTGACGGTATCTCAGAACCATCAACTTGAAAAGCAATGCTGGATATCACAGTCACAGTATGTGTGTGTGTGTGTGTGTGTGTGTGTGTGTGTGTGTGTGTGTGTGTGTGTGTTTGTACATTAATGGGTACGTACATGTGTTTTTCCCTCATAAATGATCTAGCAGCATGATGTCCTTTTTGTGTGTGCGCGGGTGTGTGTGTGTGTGTGTCCGACATACATTACAAGACTGGAATCATTTTCAAATGAAAACAACTATATCAATATTTAATTTATGATAATGAGATCCCAGATGGATAATATTCTTCCTCTGATTAAACAATGATGACACAGGCCTGGCTAGTCCACTAGCCAGGCCAACATGGAAGTGACTGCGTGTGCATTTGTGTGAATGGAATAGAAAGAAAACAGTGAGAATTGTTTATGAAGTACTTATTTCTATCAATATAAAGTTATTCTGAATTTGCGTATACTGTATTGGAAGCTGAGATAGAAAGATAATACATAGATGATATCAATGAAAGACAGACAGACAGAAAAAGACAGATGACAGATGGATGGACATACATACAGACGGACAGACAGACCGAGGAGAAGAAGTGACTTACATCTTTCTCGTGACCACCGCTAGTTATATTTTTACTCTTGGACAGCATGACAACCCATACACACACACACACACACACACACACACACACACACACACACACACACACACACACACACACACCCAAGAAACACAGTTACAGCCAATTTGTCAACAAAGCATTTTCCTGAGCAGACACATTGTCATCCTCTCCAGTGAGATTCCCCCAGCTACACATCTCGGACTCATTTGCATCTATCTGGCTGCTGTATAAACTGCAGGCTGTGGAGAAGGTTGGAGGACTGTTTACAGACTGCAGACCCGTGTTTGTTTACTTTTTTGGGGGGGGGGGGGGGGGGGGGGGGGGAACCAGCACTGTGAAAAGAAAACGACTGCTGGCCAACCATACAAAGCCTAATATTTACACGCACAGTTCATATTTGTGTGGAGACATTTTCATTGGGCTCAACAGTCTATTTACTTACCTACTTCTTTTTCATCGCTTTTCTTTCCCCTACTTTTCCCCTGCCCCTTCTTATCTATCTATATATCTATATCTATATCTATATAGATATAGATATACATATATATATATATATATATATATATATATATATATATATATATATATATATAGTATTTAGCTGTCTATCTATCTATCTATCTATCTATCTAGTGTTTATCTGTCCATCTGTCTATCTTTCTATCTATCAAAATATCTAGTATCTATCTGTCTGTCTTATCTATCTAGTATCTATCTATCTATTCATCTTTTTTATACATCTCTCTCTCCCCCCTCCCCCCTCCGGTCTAACTATAGCCTGTTTGTTGCTGGACGACGTCCTAAACAAATCAGACAAAAACGCGACGCCTCACCTGACCTGACCTCCCCCCTTCTCTGTGTGTCCGTCCAGCCCCTGAGGATGCACTGCCAGACCTGCTCGCTGGTCACCAGCTCGGGCCACCTCATCGGAGGCCGCCGGGGCCCCGAGATCGACAGCGCAGAGTGCGTCATCCGCATGAACGACGCGCCCGCTGCGCGCGGCTACGCGGTCGACGTGGGCCGGCGCACCTCTCTGCGTGTCATCGCCCACTCCAGCATGCAGCGGGTGCTGCGCAGCCGCCAGGAGCTGCTCAACTCCAGCCAGGACACCGTGTTCGTGTTCTGGGGCCCCAGCAGCTACATGAGGCGCGATGGCAAGGGCCTGGTGTACAACAACCTGCGGCTCATGAGCCAGGTGCTGCCCAAGCTGCACGTCTACATCATCTCGCTGCAGAAGATGCTGCAGTTTGACGAGCTGTTCAAGAGGGAGACGGGCAAGGACAGGTGAGTGAGGGGGCCTCGGTGACGCTTGTCGTTTCAGTTGCGGCTTTTATCGTTCCGATCACGCCAGGACGCCGTTAACGGTCAGGTTAATGGACGGTCCCGGATGGGATCTTGCTCCCGGTGTGATCCGATGAGGTAGGCCACACCCCGAGATGGTCAGGCTCGCGTTCTAATCGCATTGCAGAGGTGTGTGGACAGCAATGTGGGCAGACTACCGGCTGCGTCATTAAAGCAACACACCATGTCTACACTGAGCCCGCCAGGATTCTCCCGGTATGAATGGTAGACATAGGCTACTACCGATATCTTGCACTGAAGATGGATGAAAATAATGAATAAATAAATGTTCCCAGCAGTGCTGGCTGTGTTGTTGTACGCCCGCGTCTCCACAGGAACCCAAACTGCACTCAATAATGTAAGAGTAATGCTCTCCACAACAACGCACGTCCGGTGCAGGCCGTACCACTATGTTACCATTTTAAACAGCAAGAACAACATAAGGGTTCCCTTCCACCCAGCGCCATTTCAGCAGACTTATTTATTTTACCAGGAAGTATTTTTGCAGGAAAGTGAAAATCAAACAGAGATCCGGCCACAGAGTTTGCATTTGTGTGTCGAGTGTAGACTCAGACCAGAGAGTTGAAGATGTAGGTGAAAATGTAGTCCATTTATGACTACATTCTTATTTAATGTGTGTAAAGTGTGGTTTTGTTCGGTGTTTCTAAAGGCATTTTTTACTATGACTTTAAAGAAATATGTGGATGTGTATTTAAGTGACAGAGGACACTCGTGAGCAGGGGATAAACAAACCTGCTTGTTGTTCCATTGGGGAGGTGAAAAACAAGAACATTTGTAGATTCAAGCCGGCTTTATCTGTGAAGGTCATGAACATTCACCAAAAGTTTAACTATCGTGTTCTAAGGAGCGTTTGTTTTATCGTTTTTTGTTTTGTATCTTTTGCTCTAGGCACAAATGTGAATTAGTAACAAAGGCAACTGGAAAGATCTACACCTACACATGTTCAAGAAGGCTCCTCTAATGTGTGGTAACCAATTCCCACCATGTCCTCAAGGTGTTTGGAGGGGGGGGGGGGGGAGACAGCCCGCATCAAAACAACACATCTACTGCCAATGCGGCTGTCAATCAATACGAAATATATAAAAATAAAATGTCAGGTTTTCCTTTTCATGTTTCATGAGCAGCCATTCTACCGGTTTGTATTACGGTTTTCTGTCATAGCCTGGAGCAGTATTCATTAGTCGTCCGCAGCTTATTTGGTTGTAAGTCACGGTGCACGCCGGTTTCACACATGTTGCATCATCAGAGGGGCACACTTTGTCATCGGCTGCGATGCAGCGCACAGCTTCCTTGTCTGGGAGCCGGAAATATTGCAACACTTTCTCTGCACCTGAGGATTCTAATTTAGTACGCCTAGGCTCAGCCCCGCTGCCTCGTAGACATTAGTCAGGAATGAATCTGCAGCAATGTGTGTGTGTGTGTCTCTCTCTCTCTCTCTCTCTCTCTCTCTCCCTCTCTCATCATTCATATGCAGTTTCACTTAGAGTGGAAGGATGGATTCATAGATAGATAGATAGATAGACAGAGAGTCACAGGGGAAATTATAGATAGAGGAGATGATTTGGAGAATATCTTCTTTGACATCCAGTGGGACCCTCCCATCACTGGAGAGTCTGTGAGTTTACAGTGACAAGGTCGCCAGAGGTCGTCGCCAGTTATCCACTATTATATCCACTATCATATCCACTGTCCCCCCCTCTACAACGGAATGACATCACCCAACTTTGGTGTGCAGGAGGACTTTATGGCAGACAGATATTATACACAGCACACTACTATGATTAAGAAGTAAAGAGTAAGAAAGTGTGTGGAAGAGAGGGAAGGAGGGATTGAGGGAAGGAAGTGGAGGGGGGCAGGAAGTGTGTGTGTGTGTGGGGGGGGGGGGGGGGTGCAAGGTTGGTGTTGCATTTGCTTCGTGTGTTGTTTTTTTGCAAGTAGACCCTGACAATTTGATTAGATTTTTTATGAGATGTCAGTGTGTTATGTCCACACACTTGATGTACGGTAAACCTTGGTACAACATCGACTGGGGCTACGTTGACCAACACATGAGCCCGTATTAGTCTCCTCCACAATCCCTCTCTCTCCCCCCTTCAGTCCACTCTCCCCCCTTTATTCCTCTCCCCCCTTCAGTCCTCTCTCCCCCCTTCAGTCCTCTCTCCCCCCTTCAGTCCTCTCTCACTCCTTTAGTCCTCTCTCACCCCTTTAGTCCTCTCTCCCCCCTCCAGCCCTCTCTCCCCAATTCAGTCCTCTCTCCCCCCTTCAGTCCTCACCTTTTCAGTCCTCTCTCCCCCCTTCAGCCCTCTCTCCCCCCTTCAGTCCACTCTCCTCCCTTCAGTCCACTCTCCTCCCTTCAGTCCTCTCTCCCCCCTTCATTCCTCTTTAGTCCTCTCTCCCCCCTTCAGCCCTCTCTCCCCCCTTCATTCCTCTCTCACCACTTCAGTCCTCTCTCCCCCCTTCAGTCCTCTCTCTCCTCTTCTTTCATTATTTCATTCGGTGTGAAATAAAAATGGGAAGAAAGAAATGACAAAATGCATTCGTCAAAGTATCAAAGATACGAAATGGAAAAAGATATCGATGACAAAGAAAAGTCAATAAGGAACACAAGGCATTCATCAGAATGATACGATACAAGATGACAAAGTTACCACTAGCTTTCAGCATCGGAGCTGCTCGGCCTACAAACTCCCCGATGGAATACATTTTTCATAATAGTTAGGCATACAAACTTGAGCCATCAGTATTCAGCAAATACCACATTTCCCCAGCTGCCTTATAAGAAAAGAATAATATCCCCCTAAGTCATGAAATGAAGCCTTTAAATTGCCATGAGTCCATTTAAAACCAAACACTGTGTACATAATCGTCAGCTAATCAGCTACGGCTATCGCTGATTAGCAGAGAAGGTAATTAAGGGGAGGCAGAGAGTGAGGGATTTTCTCTCGTTTTACTTTATGTCCACCCACTTTGATAACATCAACAACCAAGCAGAGAAACGCTTGTCTCTCCATGCAGCCCCCCCCCCCCCCCCCCCCCCACGTGCTTGATTGCCAAGGCAGACTTGTGATTAACAGAAGATTATTATTTTTTTGCAATAACCTGAGATCTCCCACCCGCTCTCTCATCTATCTTCCCACAATGCAGTATTGTGCCATCCTCGCCCAGTGCGTGCCGCCTGTTGAGCTTGTTGACAGTACAGGCGCTTTTCACAGAACAGTAATAGTAGGGACAGAAACAGGTGAAGTGCATTAAGTTAACGATGGGTCTGTAGGCGTACCATAATTATGGTCATGACATACACCTGCGTTCACCCCTACTCTTACACTACTCTTGTGACGAAGGTCTCTACTGAACACAGCTCTCAAGAAGCAGCCGCTAAGTTGTTTCACGGAGAGAGCGCCATGGGGAACGTGTTCTTGCTGTTAACTTACGTTGTTGCTGAGTCAAAGCTAGTCTGGCAGAGCGACTCAGCGTCCATGGACTGTGTCAAGGACCGCCTACTTGTTGTCAAGAGGAGGTCTTGGTTGACGTGTAAACACAACCAATCACGGGCCAGATGCCGGGAACAGTACTTCTAGGAAAACGGTTATTTTTGCCCAGCGGTTTAAGAAAGAAAATGACATACCGGTAGACTGAATGGATGTTAATATAAAGTAATCCTGTATAAAGCTGTATAAAGCTACATATACATTTCTGGGAGTGAAAATACTGACAGCCAATGATAGTCACGTCTTCATTTTCTTGCAGACATGGCTCTGTTTGTCTGACATTCATGATGAGATGAATGGTGACGTGCAAATGAACAGAAAGGGCTCAGACTAAGTCAGAGGTGACTCAGAAGAAAGCAGTACATATTAATATGCTGGCTTTGTTTTCAATGTACTCGTTAACCCCCGCAAAAGAAAATAAATGTTCTAGATGTCATACAAGGATTATCTTATATTAGATACAGAGAGCACTATTCAGTCCTGAAATTGAATTTCTTAATAATAATTTGTACAAAGTTTCCAGTAGGTCTTGCATGATAAAATTCTCATTACGTCTTATCCCGTTTGGCTTTTTTTTTATTTACCAAAATTCTGCTCAGTGGAATGTGTCTCTTTATTTCCCAAGCAATTTGCAATTTTCACGTTGAATCTTATTTATAACCTTATCACCCTGACGCAAGGAAAATATTATGAAATGAGAGGATTTCTTTGATAAGCTTTGTTCTTCAGGGGACAGACACAGACAAAAGACCTTGCCATTTCACACACACACACACACACACACACACACACACACACACACACACACACACACACACACACACACACACACACACACACACACACACATTATTGATTATTCAGCAGCATGTTCATCATAAACAACAAAAGCGAGAGCGGCTCTTAAGTGAGATTAGCCGCGCTTGGCATTCAACGCAGATTGCTTAATTATGGCGGGCGATTCGGCTCTTAATTAATATATATGTAAATGTCTATGCCGATGTGTTTGGAGAGTGTTTAGTACGTGATAAGTGGATGCGCATGTGTAAGCAGTTATCTGAAAGCAATGCGCTTACGCATCCACTTACACATGTACAAAACAGTCTACTTACACAGCGGCTTCGCAAAGTTCGTTATTAGCCAATGGGGACGCTGGATTTGACTAGGCTCTTGACCGTCCAATCAGAGTTTACGGTGTGCTCTGGAGTTGCCGCCAGTGTGTTACGCTAGATAAAAGAATGTTAAATGCAGCAGCAATCGCTATTATTTTGTTAGAATGTAGAAAATTGACGTCGTTATGGCAACGAGTGCGCCATTTTCTGGAGTAAAAGCCGGCTAAATCATTTATCTTTAAATTAGTAAATTACTGAAGTGCACTATATTGTGTAACTTACACGTTACATGGAACTTCTAAACTCGTAAGCAACGTGAACTGTGCTTCCATACATTTATGTACCTTATCACAACGTCACAGGAACCAAGAATCAATCATTTCGAGGGCTGTTCAGAATATTGTGTTCATATTACATGTTCGTGTTTTAAATACAGGATATATGCGTGCATGTGACAGAAAATGAAATAATGCCTATAGGTCATTAACAAGCGCATATGGATATATACGAGAACTGGGGGATTCCGAACAAAAATGTAGCTCATTGCTACACATGTTTGAAATACATGGTGTGTAATAAAATTCACCGAATATAGCCTACCCGATTATATTCCCTCAAAACCCCAAATGAGCATGAAAAACGCCACGAGCAGTTTAACTAACTAAACATCATATACAGTCACTGAACGAATATTATGACAATAAAATGCACATTTCTCGTTAGAACGGTTATCAACAGAAAGGCACAACATTGCGGCATTGTTGCTCCATCTGTTAGCGTTAAAAGGTTGAGGCGTGCTCCGATCGGATTTCGTGGCCCGCACCACCATCTCATTAACGTCACTGTAATGTTCCAATACAGCCGGCTCTTACACTTTTCTACATTCTAACAAAAATAATAGCATTTGCTTGCTGCTTTTAACATTCAATTATCTAGCGTAACAAGCGGGCAACTCCAGAGCACATCGTGCCCCGATTGGACGGTCAAGAGCCTAGTCAAATCCAGCGTCCCCATTGGCTAGTAACGAACTTTGCGAAGCCGCTGTGTAAGTGGACTGTTATGTACACGTGTACGTGGATGCGTAAGCGCGTTGCTACCAGATAACCACTTACACATGCGCATACGCATCCACTTATCACGTACTAAACACTCTACAAACACATCGACATTTACATATATATGAATTAAGAGCCGAATCGCCCGCCATACTTAATTGTTCATTGAACTTTGAAACCTTTGTGTGTGTGTGCGTGTGAGTGCGCTTTCCTGTGTATCTTCTATGTGTGTGTGTCTGTCTTTTGTGTGTGTGTATGTGTGTGTGTGTTTTCCTGTGTCTATTGTGTGTGTGTGTGTGTGTGTGTGATTTCCTGTGTATTTTGTGTGTGTGTCTGTCTTTTGAATGTGGGTGTGGGTGTTTTCCTGGGTCTATTTTGTGTGTGTGATTGTATGTGTGTGTGCGTGCATACCTTATGCATACACAAAGGCACAAAAGAGTCCACAGACATTCGTGTAGGTGTGTGTGTGTGTGTGTGTGTGTGTGTGTGTGTGTGTGTGTGTGTGTGTGTGTGTGTGTGTGTGTGTGTGTGTGTGGTTGTCCTATGGAGACGGAGCCAGGCTGTGCTGAGCGTTATCAGCATGACTCAACGTGTTGCACACAACCTGCCCTGGCCCTTCATTAAAGGAAGGCCAGCAGGCCAGATAGCATCAGGCTGGAGGCTGCCGACAGAGGGATGTGTGTGTGCGTATGTATGTGTATGTGTGTTTGTGTGTATGTGTGTGTCTGCGTACGTGTGTGTTTATGTGTATATGTGTGTGTGTCTGTCTGTGCATAAGTGTGTGTATTTGTGTGCGTGGGTGTGTGCGTGCGTTTGTGTGTATATATGTGTATGTGTGCGTGTTTCTTTGTGTGTGTTTGAGTGTGTATGTATGTGTTTATGTATATGTGTATGTGTATATATGTGTATGTGTGTATGTGTGTATGTGTTTGTGTATATGTGTGTGTGTGTGTGTGTGTGTGTGTGTGTGTGTGTGTGTGTGTGTATGTGTGTGTGTTCTAATAATGCTCTGTGTGCCTGAGACCAGCTCCTTGTGGCTGTTTATATGGTTGCAATTTAGCTGTGATGAAGAAGCCAAAGGGACGCGGTGGCGAGCCATCCATTACTAGAAAGAAACTCCTGGAGCAAGGAGATTATTAACTTTTAGTAATTTGCTCGTCTTGTACAGAACACAACAGGAGCAGGAGACACATCGCTCGTTGTGGAACAGGTGAAGGATGTTTAGAGCAAAAACTACTACTAGAGATCCATGCAGGGATTCATGTTCGTTCGTTTGTTCAGACGCAAGCGGAAGATGCGCATAGCAACCGGCCGATACACACAAACACGGACGACAACAACGGTAACAATAGCGTAGCTCAAGACACCACGGTGGTGTATTCTTATCCATACCCCCTGTGGGGGTCTCAGTGTACGGCAGTCCTCGTCTCTTTTCAACAGCAAAGAGACGACCGCTGGGAATGGGGGGAGGGGGGGGGGGGGGGGGGGGACACACACACATAACCCCCCTCCCCCGGCCCACACACACATCACCCCTCAACGCCTCCCGAGGAGAGGGTAGTGTTTGAAATGCAAACGAGGGATAGGCCTCTTATTTTCAGAAGCGCTTTTATTTTGGTAACGCAGGGACAGAGTTAGACTACTGTGAGCAGCATCTTTTTTTTAACAGCTTGGCAAAGCGTTCGTATGAAATCATCTGCCAACACCTGTTCAAAAAAAGAAGAGAGAGAGGAAATGAGTGAGCTTTGTAAAGCACATCACGGTTTTTTTTTAACAAAGATTTTGTCAAGGAAAAGGTAACATTCATTTTTGGCACTAGGAATAGACTCCTTTAGTCCTCGTTCCGATGGGATTCTACCATAAGGTGAAGAGTATGGACGCACATAAGTCCCGTTGAGCTTGCATTAGGATAAAATTGGTCGTACTAGCACAAGAAACTACTAACTATCACATTCGAGTTTTCTATGTTGTGATTCCCATAATCATGTAACGAATAGTAAAGGCCTCCACACGTCATATCTCAATCATGGAGCCGCAAGTGTAAAGTACATCACTTTCACAAGCACTTACACACTGCAAGCGGAGCTGAAGCGTTATTGTTTTACATTGACGGGTCTCTTTATTTCCACCTCCTGCCGTTTTGACGGACTTTAATTGACAATCAATTTGAATGGCCTATATTTAAAATGACTCCAGTTTCAACGCAAGAACACAAGAAAGTTCAGCTTTGGTTTGCGTGCAACGCTTGAGCTGTGGTGTGTGGAAGGCTTGAAGCACGAAGCACATGGAACGCAAATTTCGGTCCATATCTATAGAGCAAGTAAAAAAATGAAACAGAATCATACTGTTTTTAACGCAGCACAGCCCGCGGAGCACAAATGCAGCGCGCAGTATATTTCCGCTCGACTCAAGTGTATTTTGGGGCGTGACAATTCTAAAACATTAATTTGCGTCTATCCCGATTCGGCGGTGTGCTTTGGGCTTAAAAGGGAAATATATTAGTGTTACCACTGCATTCAATAAAGCATGCCAAAGCAGAACATATAGTCGCCGTGATGCGCCGTTCGTTAAGTGCGTGGACAGTCCACGCACAGCCATGGCATTTATATTCGCCGTTTTGTCTAAACGATGCTGTGGAGTTCGAGCAGTTGAAAAATGTCAGAGGTGTGTGACTTGCGACAAATCGCCATATGAACCGTGCGCGAGGGTCATTTGTTGGTTCATATAGACTATAAATCAGGTTTAAGTAGTACCTTAAATGTTGTATAGTACTGCAATGCCCTGCACTTGGTGAACCCAAAAAGGGTGCAGAGACTGCAGAGCATAGTGCATGATTACCTTCATTATGAAGGCTGTGCACTTACATAATGCAATGTATAATGCAAAGCAATAATGGTGGTTGAGTTAGATTCCAGCAGGGAATTAGTTTACCATTGGAAAGTGCTGCAAAGAAACAGAAAGAAACAGTTTGGACCTATACTCCGTTCTCAAAATATCCTCAAAATGAACAGCAGTGCTGATTGGGAAGGACACATCTGCCTGCTTCCAATTTTTCTGTTACACAACATTGTGCTCGCATAACAAGTGGCTGGGTAGCGAATCCTTTGGATGGGTGTGTACAGATGATGATGATGACATCAGACATGTATCAGACAAATGTATGTATTGTTTTTTTTGTGCTGCACTCTATGAACAGCTTTCTATTTTGTTGGGTGTCGGTTCTGCTGCTGTTTCAGTCGTTGGGTGTTTATTTTAGTGATCTCACATCGCCCGCCTGGCCCTTGGTTTCGCTTGTCACCTCTTGTGAGCGACTCTGTTGTTGTGGTCTGTCGCTTCACATTCACTCCTGGGAATTCTGCATTCCTTTGTTCCAGGTGGTAGGAATTTTTACTGTATGCGTTTTCCCTCAGGTATCATTGATCGGGGGGGGGGATGTTTCTCAGCGAGCTTTTGCTCTGCAGAAGTGTTAAGAGATATCGACGGAGATGGACTGGGAGTCTGAAGTCTGAAGTCCATGGCAGGCGATGGGCAGAGATGATCAGCCTTGATAGGGGCTAGATGATCTGGGAGTTGGGCTATTGTTACCAAGGATTTTATTTATTTATTTTATTCTGTGGCCTTTCAAACAGTAGCTTTCACTCAATGGTACAATACTACATTCACTACCAAACATAGACCGTCCTTGCTCCTCTGATAAATGGGACTATTTTGGTATAGGTTTGGGGCTTGTTTTGGTGCCAAATGTGGGCAGCGGAAGACTATCATTGAACCGAATAATTACACTTTTTTTTACATTAAAACTGCAGCCTTGTGCCATAACTGTTTTCAGTCAGCGGTGGTAACTAGATAACATTTTTGTTTTTAAAGTGGTTTGTTGTCACGGAAGGCGGAGAGTTTCCCACAAGCTGTGAAAATAACAGAATCTCAAAAATGAAAGTCCATGAAAACAAACAAAATAATTATTATGAAGATCATACAACATGGTGTCTCTTCGCCTCAGAACGATGGATGTTATTTTCTAAGGTTGCGTTCATTTTGTAATTCAATGTGCCTTTCTGGCTAGATATAGGTTAAATATACATTTAAAAAACCCACTTTTAATGTATATGATGAGAGCACTTCCAAAACCCCCGATATTGCCTTGAACATTGATGGACAGCTGACAAAAGTAAATTATACCAATATAACTTTTTAATTTCATTGCAATTCTTCTAAAGTTAAAATCTTTGCAATAACATTTTGACTTTTATTTTGTAAATGCAAATGTTTACATATTTCTAATTCAAAGCATCTTAAATAAGCTCATCGCATTTGTAAAACTTTGTCCTTTAAAAAGCAAAGGTTTAGAGAGCTTAAAAATGTATCCACTGACATCAGCATTAAGAAGGTCATTCAAGGGACGATATATATTTATATATATATTAGTACAGTTTCATTGGAGTTCCATTCATTTTGCCAACAGGAAAAACTCTTTTTTTATGGAAGGAGTGGACTAATCAGCTCTGCATGTCTGATGTGGTGGGGGCTCATTTGGCTATGGATTCATATTTTAATAAAGCTGCAAGGGAATTTAAGGATGAACCAATAGTCCAAAAATGGGTCCCTGGATCTGAATAAATCATAAGTATGTCCATATTTCATTGACTGGGATGGTATGAATTCTGTCTCTTTTAAGTCAAATATGGCAGTTAAAGTCTCTCGACAACCCTTGCTTTTTTTCTCCTTCCCTCCACCCTTCCTTGTCCTTCTCCCACTCCCTCACCCCTCGTCTCTCCGCCTTCTTTCTTTAACCGTTTGACTTTCATCCCATTTCTTACTCCCTCTGCGCCTCTCAACCTATTTCTTCGTCTCCCCCCTTTCCTCTTCACCATCCTCCTCTCTATCTCTCATTCCTTTTATTCCTCCCCTCTTTCGCCCAGTAACCCCCCCCCCCCCCCCCCTCCCTTTTTCTTCCCTTTCCCTTTGCCTGTCTGGCTCCTCTCTATCTCCCTGATCCCTCTGTCAGGCGGGTGTCCAACTCCTGGCTCAGCACCGGCTGGTTCACCATGACCATCGCCCTGGAGCTCTGTGACAGGATCAACGTCTACGGCATGGTGGCCCCCGACTTCTGCAGGTGAGACGCAGCAAGGAGCCGCCGGCTGGGGCTCCCCGGGGACACTGGCACGTGTCGCCTCCGCCCCTGCCCGTAGTCGCTCTGAGGCGCGGAAAAAAAACAGCTGCGGGCGAGAGGGAAGGTGGAGATATCAAGCTGCTGTAGCGATCGGCAACACCTTTGAAATGCAAAACCGGCACGAGAACTAGGATCGGGGGATTGGGGGTTTGGGGCAGGTGGGGAAGGGGTATGTCTGCAGGCAGACGATAAGAGAAGGTAACAGGTGGACTGAGTGGTCTCTTGAAGTGGAGAAATGTGTAGAATTGGTCTCAGTAAACCAGCCCTTCTCGGCGCTGCGTCTTTGCTCTTGTGCAATTAATTTCCTTCAAAAACGTGTCGCCTGTTATCGAAGCGGCTGACTGGTTGACATCCTCTCTGGCTGGTATTAACGCTGAGTATTGTGGGATGCATCAGCCGCGTCGCTGCTTCCTGGCAGTCGACTGGCAGGGCAGCCTCATTAGGAGCACTTTATGATATGACTTACAGCTGCGGCGGCCATCTCTTCCACCTCAGCCAACACTTTTAATTGGGGGATTTAATGAGAGGATGTTCAGGTCTTATTACATGTCCCTATACAAGAAGAAGAAGAAATGAACTATAAAAGCCTCGGTCATTTTTGCTCACTGATCCTACCTGAATGTAAAGTAAACATTTTAAAGCAGTGGTTTTTGAGCACTGATTCTGTAATAGACGTTAATGAGGAGATTTTTGCTTGGAGATGAATGATTTGTAGCCAGTATGCGATTTAGCTAAGCCAATATCTTTCCTCCCAAGTTTGTTCTCAATGACATATTGGCCAAATCGTGCCTTAGCGTGGTGGAATAGATATATATCTTAATTAAAACGAAAAAAGACTTGACTCTTTTCCCAACTAAACAAATGCAAAAAACAACCAGTAGAAGACAATTCAAACATAATAATAATCGTTAACAATTTGGTTTGAATTGTATACTAGCCTTGCCAATGACATGTCATTAACAGTAATAAAAAAATGTCTCCCCTTATCTCTTCACCTCCCCTTCCATCTCATTCCTCTCCTCTACATCACACCCCTCTCTGTTGTTCCTCTGTGTGTGTGTGTGTGTGTGTGTGTGTGGCCCCCGGGGCCCCCCATCCTCCACAGGGAGCCTCAGCACCAGTCGGTCCCCTATCACTACTACGAGCCCCGGGGCCCTGACGAGTGTGCCATGTACATCTCCCACGAGCGCGGTCGCCGTGGCAGCCACCACCGCTTCATCACCGAAAAACGCGTCTTCGCCAACTGGGCGCGGACGTTCGACCTTCACTTCTACCAGCCCGACTGGGCCCCCCCGCCCCTCCCCCCCAACAGGACGCTGTGCTCCGAGGGCCCCCCGGCCCCCACCTTGTCGCCGGCCCCGGTTTCCCAGGAGACGTGACCCCCCACCTCGACACCCCCATCCCCTCTTTGGGGTGAGGAAGGGGGCATTGGGTGGAGGTCGTGGAGGAACTGAATGACCATGGGGATGGAAGGACCATCCAACACATTCTCCCCCCCCCCCCCCCCCCCCCCCCCCCCCCCCCCCCATCCTCCTCCTCTAAAAGGGGAAAAACAAGCTTTGGTCTTAACAAGCCAAGTTAAGACAGTAAGCCGTCCAATGGAGAACTCCAGTTGGACAAAGCTGGGAATCATCAATCAGCCAATCCCTTGTGGGGTTTCATTTGTATATTGTCTTAGGTTGGAACCAATGAAGTGCTGTTCATTCATCTTCAGGTGCTGTGGGTGGATGGTGAGGATGAGAGCGGGGGTAGAAAGAATGTATTGAAAGGTTACTGTTTAGCAACATAACATTTGTACAATCCATTCTTCGGTGCATGCAATACTGTATATGAAATGCGCTGCAAAGCCTTGTGAAGCATTTGCCATCACTAGTCACTGTGGGTAACAAAATAACTGCCGTTCACAGAACAACAAATGATGCAGGACTTGGTGGAAACTGATCTGTAATAATAATAATAATAATAGTAATAATAATAATGTGACTCAGATGTGGATGCATACGCAATCTCATGCTGTCTTTTTGCTTTCGCTATAATTGTGCTATGACAGATGTACACACTTGTCACCGGTAGACATAACAACATCTGTGGTCCTTCTCTTTACACACATAAACCTGTTTTAATATGTATATTAAAACAGTGTCTTTGTATCCCTACAATGATAATGACATGAGTAACCGTCTGTGAATCAGTGCCGCCCGCTACCACCATTTCAAGCAGCGGTGTGGAAACGACTTTCAGCTTGCCAAAATAAAAGTACTGCCACGGTTTTGCTTCACCGATGCGGCTGATGCGCCACTCATTAGCCGTACCACTGGCTCGTGCTCATTAGCATAGTCCAGATGGTCCACCACAAATAGTAGCCACAAGGACTTTTACTTTTTGAACCCTGGTTTGAAGTAGATGGTTAGCAGGCGCGAAGAGTAGCCGGTCACCACTGGACCCGTGACCCCGCCTGCAGAGAGAGCCCAGAACGTTGCGTCCTCCTCTTCGGTTTGTGCTGCCGCCCGGCCACCTTGTACTACAATATAAGGAAAGACCACCCGCCCCGAGAGCTAGAAATAGACCCCCTGAAGGGCCATGTGATTGAATGAAGCTTGGAGTACCCCTCGAGATCAGCACAGGGTCCATATTTTGTGGTGGTAGTATTAACAGCAGTGGCAGCAGTGGCAGTAGAGGCATAAACTAATCACATAAATCAAGCAAGCGGTGTGTAAGTGGAGATCAGCGGGCAGACTGCCAACATTATGAAGACATCAGTCACATGGTGCGTCGGAGAGCTCTCCTGATCAACAACACAAAAAAGGATTACAAAAAGACTTTTTGATGTATAGTAAAACAATTAAATGGGTTCTTATTATGCGTTCCATTTATTGTCTTTTGTGCTCTTTCTGTCTACTGCGACTTGAGTACTGTTTTTTAAAAGGACATACTTACGTGTGAGAGGATCTTGAAATTGGTATTCCATTTTTAAACCACTAACCTCTATTTATTTGTGCCACAAAAAAACCTGGGGAAGTCAAGGTGGGCGAGAATAATAGCTTGTAATGAATGGTAAACGTCCATTATAAATCAGAAAACGACTATGCTGTCACAGAATGTTGGATTTTCGTGAAAATAAATTGGAGGAAAAACTAAATTACTAACTCAGACACACACACACAATTACACACACAACACAAACACACACACACACACACACAGTTACAAACGCACACACACAAACAGTCGTGCACACACAGACATAATTGCACGCGTGCTTTAAGACACACACGCCTTGCCAACAATTAAACTCGTAAAACGCAAAACCATGACCCATAGCTCTCTGGGGTGGTTCTGTCAGTGATGTCTAACCCAAGACAGGGCTACATGTCGTGTGAGAAATACAGTATCTCACAAAAGTGAGTACACCCCTCACATCTTTTGTAAATATTTGAGTATATCTTTTCATGTGACAACACTGAAGAAATGACACTTTGCTACAATGTAAAGTAGTGAGTGTACAGCTTGTATAACAGTGTAAATTTGCTGTCCCCTCAAAATAACTCAACACACAGCCATTAATGTCTAAACCGCTGGCAACAAAAGTGAGTACACCCCTAAGTGAAAATGTCCAAATTGGGCCCAAGTAGCCATTTTCCCTCCCCGGTGTCATGTGACTCGTTAGTGTTACAAGGTCTCAGATGTGAATGGGGAGCAGGTGTGTTAAATTTGGTGTCATCGCTCTCACACTCCCTCATACTGGTCACTGGAAGTTCAACATGGCACCTCATGGCAAAGGATCTCTGAGGATCTGAAAAAAATAATTGTTGCTCTATATAAAGATGGCCTGGGCTGTAAGAAGATTGCCAAGACCCTGAAACTGAGCTGCAGCACGGTGGCCAAGACCATACAGTGGTTTAACAGGACAGGTTCCACTCAGAACAGGCCTCGCCATGGTCGACCAAAGAAGTTGAGTGCACGTGCTCAGCGTCATATCCAGAGGTTGTCTTTGGGAAATAGATGTATGAGTGCTGCCAGCATTGCTGCAGAGGTTGAAGGGGTGGGGGGTCAGCCTGTCAGTGCTCAGACCATACGCCGCACACTGCATCAAATTGGTCGTCCCAGAAAGAAGCTTCTTCTAAAGATGATGCACAAGAAAGCCCGCAAACAGTTTGCTGAAGACAAGCAGACTAAGGACATGGATTACTGGAACCATGTCCTGTGGTCTAATGAGACCAAGATAAATGTATTCGGTTCAGATGGTGTCAAGTGTGTGTGGCGGCAACCAGGCGAGGAGTACAAAGACAAGTGTGTCTTGCCTACAGTCAAGCATGGTGGTGGGAGTGTCATGGTCTGGGGCTGCATGAGTGCTGCCGGCACTGGGGAGCTACAGTTCATTGAGGGAACCATGAATGCCAACATGTACTGTGACATACTGAAGCAGAGCATGATCCCCTCCCTTCGGAGACTGGGCCGCAGGGCAGTATTCCAACATGATAACGATCCCAAACACACCTCCAAGACGACCACTGCCTTGCTAAAGAAGCTGAGGGTAAAGGTGATGGACTGGCCAAGCATGTCTCCAGACCTAAACCCTATTGAGCATCTGTGGGGCATCCTCAAACGGAAGGTGGAGAAGTGCAAGGTCTCTAATATCCACCAGCTCCCTGATGTCGTCATGGAGGAGTGGAAGAGGACTCCAGTGGCAACCTGTGAAGCTCTGGTGAACTCCATGCCCAAGAGGGTTAAGGCAGTGCTGGAAAATGATGGTGGCCACACAAAATATTGACACTTTGGGCCCAATTTGGACATTTTCACTTAGGGGTGTACTCACTTTTGTTGCCAGTGATTTAGCCATTAATGGCTGTGTGTTGTTATTTGGAGGGGACAGCAAATGTACACTGTTATGCAAGCTGTACACTCACTACATTGTAGCAAAGTGTCATTTCTTCAGTGTTGTCACATGAAAAGATATACTAATATTTACAAATATGTGAGGGGTGTACTCACTTTTGTGAGATACTGTACCTGCTGCACCGACATCTCTGCACATCGCTCTCCGCTGTGCACGTTTCGGTCTTTTGCGGAAGCCAGCCAGCCAGTTTGTCATCCTGTCAACCTGCCCGCCTTCTCCTCCCCCCCCAGTCACAGGTGTGAACGGAACTGGACATTGATCTTTATTAAAGATCCCCCAGCGACAAGCGCCTCGAGGATATGCACGGTGGGCTCTCGAGACTGATGATGATGACGGCATGTCAATTGGACTCCGCGCGTCCGAGTGCGTGTTGAAGGAGTAGAAGCCGCAGAGGTGAAGGCTTTCGCCGCAGGCCGAGCTGAGCTGGTCGTAAAACCCGAAAGTTGGTTTAAGGACAATGTGCATCCATCGGAGAGCGATAGCAAATAGGCTGTGGTCCAAAATGTTGCTCTGCATTAGGAATACAAAGAGGCAACTCCAGGCCTCGCAATAGTCCAGCTAAACATACGCTGGTTTGGCTGGACTGACTTTAGGTACTTTAACAGAAGGCCAATTAATGGAATGGACTTAAAACCAAACAAACTGGTTTCTCTTGCAATCTGATTTATATAGTGTAGTTATAACTAAGACAACATTAATTAGTCAGATAATCAGGCTACAGTTAATTCATGCAGTCTTTCTATATTAATTGCCTTGACTAGAGAAGCGCTGTGCTCTTACTTACATAAAGTAGGCCAAGTAGGCTAATGACTTGTTCCCATTTGGCCACCATGCCATGGAAAAGTTTCTGGGAGCGGAAAGATCCTTATTTTAAGAACCTGAAGCTCTAAGTGTCCTTATAGATATAAAAATCACTCTGACTAATGTACAAATGGTGCCATTCGGATTTCAGGACTCAGGATTTCCGCTTTGTTAGGTAAAGTAGGCTCACTCGATGCAGAACAGCTGGCGTTAGAGAAACGAATAAGATCCGATGCCTTGTTAAAAAAAAATATCAAACAGTGGTCAGTAAAACAGAAAAAACAACAGGTCTCGTATTTCATCTTTAATTGTCAAATTAAAAAAACACCCTTAAAAGCTTTTGATTTGTTCTTGTCGCTCCAGGAACAAAATAATTGTTTTGAATAAATAGAAAAAAACAACACAAATATTTGTTAAAACCCCTTAAAGTATAGGCAGAGAGAAAGAGAGAGAATGGAAGCATTGTAGAAAATAATGAAGAGGATGAGGTTGCAGTGCTACACTCTTTCTGCAGCAGCCCCCGCCCCCCCCCCCCCCCCCCCCCCCCCCAGACAGACCCAGAGGGGCCGAGATAAACAGCAGCCGGTTCAATTCTCATGCTTCCACCATCATTCATCCATCACCACACCACCCCATTCCCTGGCCCAAAAGCCACGCACGCACGCACGCACGCGCGCACGCACACGCACACACACACACACACACACACCAAAGATAATTGTTACTGTGGAGTGGGACCCAGGGTGTAGAGGGAGACACAGAGATAGAGAGATAGAGTAGAGATCCAGACTAATTTATCTACAACGGTGGAAGGAACATCGGAGAGAAACGAAGAGTTGAGGGGCTGTCCGTCAGCCGGCAACACAAATCGGAACGATGGTCTGGGCTAATGGATGTTTCCACCGAGGTGGGGCAATTTGTGCCAACGGGTAAAGTGAGGGGGGGTTTTCGCCGCGGCGGAGAGATGGGATTACGGACGATTGTTTTCCATCACGGCACGAGACGGAGGGAGGAGGTGGAGAAATGATGGAATCATGAATGCGGCGTGAGGGTGGTATTGTCACTATCATTATTCTCTCCATGGGCTACTCTATGCCAATCAGTACACCCTTCCACCACATATTTTATTTGGACTCGACATAAAAAGAAGGAGCAGCTGATGAAATATGCAGAGGGGAGCGCTTTGAAAAATAAATGAAACTAAAAATAACTTAAATCATGTAGATAATTCAGTATGTTTTCAGGGGGGCCAATCATTCCAATTAGGGGAACGGGCTGGCACACACAGAACATTTGACAGGACAGCGCACCAGCCATGTTTTGAAGTCCGTAACGCACGGACATCGTGTAAAACAAACACATTCCTGTCTATGTAGCGTGGACTTAGCGCCGCTCAGCACGTTAGCGCCTGCTCAGCACGTTAGCGCCTGCCATGTACCGCGGTAGCAACAAGTTGGCACCACGTGCCATTCCGTACGGACGCGGAGTGTACCACACAGTTCTCTGTTCATTTTGTACAGGGATCCCCAACAACCTTATGGGCGGTCACAAAGAAAAGAAGGAAAACGAACCCAACCGAACAACACAACAGATAAATCAAAGTTCCGGCACTTTTTAATGGGCCCCAGCAGCCAGCGTTAGCTCCTTGTTAAGATTGCATTCAAGTGAGTTAAAGAGTCGGCTCGGTCGACCTTTCCTGCCTCTTCTTCTTCTGCATCTTCTTGTTTTGTTGCTCTAGGCCGTGGTCCCGAGTGGCACTGTGTGTGTGTGTGTGTGTGTGTGTGTGTGAGTGTGAGTGTGAGTGTGTGTGTGTGTGTGTGTGTGTGTCTGTGTGTGTGTTCAGAAGATGTGTTTGAGGTGCTTGATCCCGTAGGTCTTGAAGAACACTATGAGGATGAGGGTCCACAGGCCCAGGATGAAGCCGTCTGGAGGGTGCCAGTCCCTCTGCTTGGGTTTCTAGGGACAAGAATACACAGGACAGGGATAGGGTTAGTCAGTGTATGTGCGTGTTTAATTTCAAGTGAGAAAGGTGACGGGCACAAGGAAAACTTTTGACCGATGAGAAGGAAGAGAGATTGCGCTTAGGGAGAAATAAGAGGGGGGATTGGGAGCACACCCACAGAGAGAGCGAGAGAACACAATTGACCGTCTCCCCTGGTGAGAGCACAGCTGACTGCACTGTCATCCGTTCTCTCTCACACACACACACACTTAATCGTTCACTTGTCAAGGCCGCTCAACACCTTTGTGTACCTGCTGTCTTTCTCCTTCTCACCACACACACACACACACACACACACACACACACACACACACACACACACACACACACACACACACACACACACACACACACACACACACACACACACACACACACACACACACACACACCCCCACCCCCACCCACCCACCCACCGGTCGCCTGTTTGTCCCGTCTGCTGCCACATCATCACTTTGCGTGGGATTATACTTTGAGATGTGGATCCCTGCTTATTAAACATGCGCCGCACTGGGCGTCGCGCATCATTTATATGTTAATGTCCCGAGGAAAATTCCAAGGAGACACGTGCGCTTTACCTCGAAGAAATCCACCCCAACGGCATCAGCGGGCAGGGAAACAAAGTTGAGACGTTTAGATGGTGATTCAGGTTACATTAGGTTACAGCAATGCATGCCAGTGCCTATTCGTCAGTGAATATAAAAGGCAAAGGCAGTATCAGAGGAAGCACTCGCTTCTGGGCTGTTGCGGTGGTCACCCAAGCTGACTATTATATAAATAATAGAGCCTGATGGAAATCTTCTCTTTTTTTTTGTCATGGAGATACCTGTCACTTTTTCACTGCAGCCATCACTTAGTTGAGTTCAGATTCAGATTTTCTGGCCATTTCTTCCAAAGCCCACAATGAATGAGCGCTAGTCGACATACTTTGGACGGGCTGTCAGAAGAGCAGAATCGTCGGGTCAACGTGCAGGATGGGCAGGTTTTGTCGCAATGCAAAGGCAGCAGTCCTGATACACCATATGTTCACTTCCCTGCACCCGTGTCCCCGCTGCGTTTGGTACCAGGCTGGTGCAAGGTTACAGCAATCCTGCACATTCTGCACTATTCAATTCGAAACACGCGAAAACACATCATCCCACTGTCACAGCAGTCTCAACCGTCGCAGCTTAGAATCACATTTGAGAGAGCAACGATCTAGCATCGACACACACATCAAGTCAATGAAAGATTTGGGGTTTGTCACATTCTGTCTCCTGTTAAACCTCCCATCAAAGCCAGAGAGAGCGCGGCAGTAACGGCTGCACTCAGTTGACGGGGGACAAAGAGCCTAAAGTGACTGCTGGTATTAGTTGGAATCGTTTTGCCGATGCCACCCGGAAGTCTGCCGCCGCCCCCGCCACAGTGACTTTCATTACTGACAGTTTTTATTGCCTTCTGAAATACAAATACAAAAGCAGAGGGAATTCTGGGTGTTTTGTGGCCAGCACACCAGAAATTAAACCCGTGGTTAAACCAAGTTGAAACATTATCTGTAAAAATGAATAAAAGCCAACGGGCGCTCTGAGTGGCTTGGATAGGTAGAGGTAGAGATGACACCATGTGACTTCCACTTCCTCTCTAACACCAACACAATACCCTCTGTGATGGAAATGTCCCTCCATGGTTCTGCACCACATCGGTGTAGAGATTAGTCAACATTGGTTTTTAGACAACACCACTTTAAGTTCTTGGGCCTACCCTGAGAAGTTTCTCACATCTCTGCACCAACCCCTCCCCCCACCCGTCTGTATTTTGGGGTCATTTGTTTCCCTGATGGAGCACTCCGGGTTCAACCTCACCCCACAACCCCCCGCCTCAAACTAAATCAATGTAGGCCAATAGCCTCGTGTGGTTTAAAATCGTCAACAAAATAAAATGGGAAAATCATCCCCGTGTTGATGTTCCCAACCAGGTGGAATTCACAAGTCTCCCGCGCGGCAGAGACGCGTCACGCCAACAGCCGAGTAAACAACCTCCCCGTGCCAGGCTGACCTCGGCAGAGCGGTCCTGGAGAAGTGAAGGCGTTCAGAGCACCCATCTGGGCACTGCGGAGAATACGCACGACGCCCAACGTCGCAAACCCGCCGCAGAACAGCTAAGAGCGCGCAGGCACCACGCCCGCTGTGAATTGGCGTTTCATGGAGCTCATTAAACGGATGCTTTCGGTCGGGGTTGCTGTGACTAGCCGGCATATCGGGACGGAGAAGGAAACGGTGCCTCAATGTCGGTTTGCAGAGTCAAAATACCTGCGTTGGTGGAATGTGTGCAGGGGGCAGACGTGAAGCTGTGCACAGGAGGGACACCGGTATGAGTGGAGGGGTTAGCCCCGGATACGTCACACTCAACTGTGTTTGGTGGTGAATGTAGGACACGCACAGAGAGAAAGAGACAGGGAGACAGAGAGAGAGAGAGAGACACACACACACAGAGACAGACAGAGACAGAGAGAGAGGTGGTGGCTCCCTGCCTGAAAACAGAGAGGGATGAAGGGCAGAAAGAGTTGGGGGGGGGGGGGGAATGCTCATGATAGCATGTGGCTGCCAGCCAAAGCTGACCTCAAATGATAAGGGGAAGGTAGCTGGGGAGGCGAATGCTTGATTGCGTGTGTATTTATAAAAGGTGTCGGAAGGGAACAAGTGTTCACGTGCACACCTGTTGGTCGTGTGCATCGCGGTATGGGGCCCCCTGGATGAGAAGGGTGAGATCTGGGGTCATAGTTAGTACGTGGAACGGATCTACACAGAGAACCTAATGATACACGTTTAGTCATGATGAAAGAAGAGCCAAAACATACCCACACACACACACAGGGAAGTGAAAAGGGTTTGCTGAACGTTCACTCAGCTCGCCATTCAACTTCCTCGCCGCCAAGGACGGGACCCGGCAAGCGAGGACCTCACCACATTAAAAGCGCTTTACATGCCGTGTTCCAATTTCCAAAATCAATTAATGTTTAACCACCTGACTGATAGGTGTCGAGAAAAATAAGAATTCAGGATACGCCCCTACAATCATGGCTTGATGAGCTGACTTTAAAAAAGGACAACTTCGGAATTGTTCAACGCTATTTAACATCATTCTGGGTCTAAGGAACTAATGTGGTGAATGATTTAGAAATTGGTTGTGTAATGAGTGAAAACGCTGCAGTTATCCTTTAAGATGTATACAAATATACTTTTGGACTTTTTATATTTGGAAGGTTCACTGGATACATCCCTCTGTGATATGTAATGTTAATTACATGTTTATATCTTGTCCATCCCTCTATCCTTCGCAGCTTCACGATGGAGGAACATCGTGAAGCTTCATGATGGAGGAACATCGTGAAGCTTCATGATGGAGGAACATCGTGAAGCTTCATGATGGAGGAACATCGTGAAGCTTCATGATGGAGGAACATCGTGAAGCTTCATGATGGAGGAACATCGTGAAGCTTCATGATGGAGGAACATCGTGAAGCTTCATGATGGAGGAACGTGGAGTGAGCCGGTTGCCTTCTTGTTTTCTCAGTTGTGTTCGTTTTTTTCCCCTCCATTTGCATTCATTTGCAATGTTTCCCCATCTCTCTATTCCCCCCAGCCATATGGTGTAGCGTCAAGTGGGTGTGAGAACAAATAACAATTTTACGCCAGAGATTGCAAATCACCAAAGCCAGGAAGACACATGCACATGTATAAATAGCTGCACAAATAAAAGCATGACGCATTAAAACAATAAAAAACAAATCATAGAAATATAAAGTTGCGGATGTTCGGTAAACAACAAAATGAGAGCGCATTGTGATTAGAGCGTGAGGAGGCATCAGCGGGGGCAGGGCACAGCACGTCTCCATTGCCGAGACAGCTGCCACTGGAGACGGGGCATTAATCACTTCCTCCTTCACATGGACACGCACACACACACACACACACACACACACACACACACACACACACACACACACACACACACACACACACACACACACACACACACACACACACACACACACACACACACACACACACACACACACACCTGCATGGCAGGCCAGCCATGGTGTTGGACGTTTGTCCACAAATGACACACACCTTTCTCCCTGTCAGTCAATCAAATTCGGTTCTATTAGGTGTGACTCCCTGTCCAGAAAAAAAACACAACCTTTTTTTTATTTTTTGCCCTCTGTATTGCTGTGAGGGGAAAAACAACTACCTACAGCGGAGAGAGAGGCTAGGCCAGGCTGCCTGACAGATTCCCATCAAAAGGTAGTGGATTCAATATTGTAGTTCTCCAAAACAAGTGCATTGCATTAACACCACCCACAAATAGAATAATGCTACACAGCGGCCACACCCGCAAAATAACACATGGAGGTGCTTGTGGAAGTCCTTCACACCCATCCTTCCAGTCTAGGGCAATTATGGTTAAATAAAAAATCATAAAAAAAACTTGCCAACCGACATGATGGATGGCGGCCATTTTGTTGGCACGATTGAATTATCGAGTGAGCCTAGAGTGAGATATGAGTCAAACTGACAAGACCCCCATCCCATCCTCTTTCCCGACGTGGTCGCATGCACTCCCAAATAAGTGTCTCTGTGATGTGAAGTAAATGTGATGTGATGCACGCAGCCTTGCATATCCACGCACACGGTTGCTGTCCTCAGTTTCGGATAGTCCGAGACAGATTTTCTATTATTTTTTTCGCCCAGATATTAAAGTTTGCGTTTCGCAATGAATGGCCGTGGCCTTACGTAGTTCAAAAAACTCCAGCCAAATCAGACTGAATAACTAAGTGGCGCTCCTGCCGAATGTGGCAGCTGAGAAAGGCCTTCCGTGCAGATTTATGTTCATCTTTTAAAATAGTTATTCAGTCTATTTCAGGTAGACCGGTTCGATTGCTCCGTAAATTGCTACACCTTCCTCGGGCACGTCATTGTTTTTTGTTCGGCAGACAAGGTGCGTCATTAACCCAAACTCGCTCCCCAGAGCGCTGATTGGACCTATCATCTTTTACATTTCTGAAGAGGCTTTCAATGGGCTGGAGGCCAGACTGCAGAGAGGAACAGAGGCTACGTTCTTTCTACCTGGATTACATGTTGGTAACAAACAAACACAATACGTACCTCAAACAACTCCCAACAAGTACCTTTAAAACTGGAAAAGTGTAAGATTGAGCCCCTCCCAGTAAGCAGGCGGGAGACTTTCAGAATTCAAACAACTCAATAACAGCGTTCCGTCCACGCTACCTGGCTGTGTGGCATGAGAGGGAGGGGTTTTGGGAGTATCGATAGTAAAATTCTTGTAGAATATATCAGTTATAGGATATGATTTTATTGCTAACATTATGGAAATCAGTATCAACATTGACTACAGATATGTCCAGGTCATTTTAAGGTATGAGCTAGATGAAATGCTACACATTGCGACTTTAATAAATAATAACATTAATAAATAAATCTGTAAAAAAAAGACTTCACGCCATATGAAATGCCAAAGGTTGTGAAGCAATTTAACAGCCACTCGTGAGCAAGTACCGGGGGGCCAGGAAACAAATCAAAGCTAACAAAAAGCAGCTGGTGTCTGAGGATGTTCAAACTGTTGTGATGGCCCCCCTCTCGTAGTTACGGTAATACACACACACACACACACACACACACACACACACACACACACACACACACACACACACACACACACACACACACACACACACACACACACACACACACACACACACACACACACACACACACACACACACCATAGGGACAGCAACAGCTCGGTTCATGTTAAGCTGTTGACACTCGACACACTTGCACTTGCTGCACACAGAAATTAGCAAAAGGATCCCATTCTCTGCAACTCCAACGCCAGCTAAAACATTTGTTAGCAGAGAGGGCCTTTAATTTGAAAGTATACTTTGATGGGGGGCATGAGGGATGTGAGCTATGAGATGTTATTTGGGATGAATTTTGACAAATGAGTCACTATTAGTGAGACATTTTGAGAAATTTGTCACAAATTGTGACAAATTTGAGGAGGCGAAACCACATAGACTTGATTTAAATTCAAATTCACCTTTTACTGCAGAATCACATTTAGATCTGCATAGGGGCATGATGTCGTGACTGTGGTTCTTGCCAATGGTAACACAAATATGAGCACAGAAAAAGTCCTTTCTCAAGGGAATTGGAACCCAAAACCTAAAAATGTCGTGCCAAGACGTGATCGGAAAGAAAAGAACAAAAAATGTATGCGACCATAATTTGTTCTCACGTCCTCAGCAAAGATGATTAATGTGGTTCTTTTTGCTTCTTTAGCACAAGTGCCAACGTGGGAGATTTAAAAAAGGTACGTTAATGGAAAAACTTTTCTAAAGAGAAGGAAAGAGGTGATGTGTGAAGGTCACTATCGGCAAAGTGTCTAAGTTGGTGCACTTTATTATATGAACATCGTCCAGAACATGGGCTCTCTCTGTGTGTGTGTGTGTGTGTGTGTGTGTGTGTGTGTGTGTGTGTGTGTGTGTGTGTGTGTGTGTGTGTGTGTGTGTGTGTGTGTGTGTGTGTGTGTGTGTGTGTGTGTGTGTGTGTGTGTGTGTGTGTGTGTGTGTGTGTGTGTGTGTGTGTGTGTGTGTGTGTGTGTCTCACCTGATGGATGATCCCAGACACCGGCAATTGGTCCACATAGTACTGTGTTTCTCTCTGCTGGTCCTCAGACAGCATCCTGACATGGAAGAAACACACACACACAGACACACAAACACAGCTTTTAATAACTTCCTTAAAAACCTAGGAAGCCAAGGGGTGAATTAGCCGCTGAGAACATGAAGCTTTGTGTCAAGCGGAGTGCCGTTATTCAGCGCTGAAGAAAGGAGCCGTCAGTGAACGGAGCCCCGCTCCAGTGTTCCTCCTGCCAGATGGTGTGTGAGCCTGTCGGGCCTGCTGATTGGCACATCGCTTTGGCCCACAGCCAATCATATGCAGCGTGAAAACTGCAGAACCAGAACCCCGCTTAATTTCCCCCCCTTTTCTTTTTGTTTGCTTAATTCCTCGGCAACCAAACATCCGAAACAAATCACCAGCGATGAAATATTAAACTGGGTAGAAAAAATTGGTAAGAGTGGCATTGTCTGTGAGTACCTGTTGAAGATCATTTTGAATTTCCATAGCAAATCCATGCATCACATTCTAAACCCCGCCCCTGCCCACAATACTTACACGGATTGTGTAGGTGGCGCCTACACAAGGCTGCCTCCAGCCAGTGTTCAGTACATAGGAACTTTGTGATATTTATGTGTTGACACGGGATGTTACTGTAAGCTCGCTACACCTGCACAGGAAAGACCGTTGTGTTCTGCCATTACAACGGTTGATCAGTGTGTCAGGGCCCTCACTGACCTATCAATGATAGATCAGTGGAAGAAAGTTGCGTCGAAGGAACCTCTCAGCAATATGTCGCAAGCCATCAGTACGTCTGCAGGCTTTTACAAGTGTTATTACATGTATTTGGTTAAAGGCTCACAAATGGAAGACTTGTGGCTTATGAAAAATAGACACCGTTTTATGTTACTCCCTCCACCGATCGATATGGAGGATTTGGCTCGGGGCGATAACCACGCAGACAATTTGAAAACGTTGGGTATCCGTTGGGGCTGCCGTGGGGCACGGTTGATGGAGGCCATGCTTGTTGTTGCCTTCGCACTCCTGAAGTGTAGCGGCTGTTGCCTCATCAGACTAGAAATGCTGCAATCCAGCTCTCCAGATGAGATGCTCTTTAAACGGAGCAGCTTTTAACAGCGGCAATCAAAGAGTCGTCTTCATAGTTTGCTGCTGTCTCATGTGTTTACCCTTTACAGGGGCTCTGGCTCCTGGCGAGCACCCCCCCCCCCCCCCCCCCACACACACATCACCCCACCTTCAGAGAGCTATGGCCGCTCTGCAGGGCCTGCATAAGTCACTGTCTAGTGGTTCGTGTGTGTGTGTGTGTGTGTGTGTGTGTGTGTGTGTGTGTGTGTGTGTGTGTGTGTGTGTGTGTGTGTGTGTGTGTGTGTGTGTGTGTGTGTGTGTGTGTGTGTGTGTGTGTGTGTGTGTGTGTGTGAGAGAGAGAGTCTGGGCAGCTGGCCCGGAACTTTCCTTAATTAGCCAATCGAGTGGGCTGTAACCTCTGGCGTAATGATCAACCACACCGGTTTGCAATTCTCCGATAGCTAGGTGAAGCCATTCGTTTTCTCCCCCCCAACCCCACCCCCCCCCCGCCCCTCCCTCCTCACCCCATCAGTCCCCCCTCTCCATCTTCTGGACATTTATTTGACCGTCTATTTATTCTCTCCGTCCGGTTGTTCTCTCGAAAACGTTCTCCCGCTCCGTACGTCTTGTTCTCTCTGCCTGGAAGACATCTGAGCCTTCTGTGTGTGTGTGGGAGGGGGGTTGGAACATAACCTCCAGCTGAGTGCTTCCTGCCTTGGCGTGTGTGCGTGTGCGAAGATAACCAGGCGCCCGAGAAGATATGTTGTGCCCCCGCCCAAGAATAAGCGCCATTCAGACCAGACTCATGTTATTCCCGATACGTTTTATTTCTCCTTCTTAAAGCCTTTCACTCTGAATGCGACATCTGACCTGCTTTATTATAACACAGGTCATGTGTCACTTTCTTTCAGCACTCGCTCATAATGGCCTGGATAAATTCCTCTACACAATGTCAATTTAAAAAAGAAAAATCAAAAAATTCGATTCATGCGAGTATCGGGATTCTTTGCTTCCGCAATACTCGTCGAATTGACTCAAATTATTATTATTTTTTTGTTTTGAAACGTGAGCTACAAGTGATGGTACCATCCTATAGAGGGCGCTACAGTGTATTCTGTGTTTATAGTGTGTCATTTGCGTCAAATATTTTGTGCTCTGTTGAGCCTCATTCACTTAGAAAAGAATGGCAGACCTGTAGAACCCAAACCCCAACTTTAAACCATAAATTATAAAATCGCACAAAAATATCAGATAGCAATATTTACAGAATTGCAATACATATCGTATTGGCACTAAACAATCTTTGTGACATCATATCGTGAGGTCCCTGATGATTACTGCCTTTAGTCTATAATGAAGAAGGTCTGCACGGCCTGCATAAGTCTTTCCTTAATTCAAATGTGTCACTCATTCAAATGAATTAAAACTCCATGATTAATGAGCTGGCTGACCTGCAGGCTGATGCACCTTGATCAACAAGCAGCTAATGCTTAATTACTGTGCCATGTCACTTCACCGACGAGACTGCATAAAGTGAATGGAATGAGGCATTACGGTGTCCACTCCACTCCATAGCGTAATTCACTTAATGGAAGAACCAGGTAAACACACTCTTCACAGATATGTTTCAGGAGAGACAGAGAGACAGAGACTCCAGAGGAATGGGAGACAGAGCGAGAGAAATAAAAAGACAAAGCCCTATTTGCGTTAAGCCTTCAACAGTTTTGAGAGATTGTACAATAAACCCTCGACTAATGATCCATGATACCTCGGTGCACAGAGGGATTACCAGGACAAAAGGGCTGTGCCTGGCAGAGGTCTGATTCACCCACAACACATGTCATATAACATGTGATATTGTGTAGCAAGGGTTATTTGAAATGTACGTGGGATTTTGCAACTAAAATGTATATATAAAGAAATTATGATAAATATTATTATATGGAAATGTACTGAAAGGGTAACCCCCTTTAGATGTACCATTACATTTTCTAGCGGAGTCCAGTGAGCAGATTCTCGTAATAAATTACATCTAACAAGCTTACGCATCTTACTTACAAATCAGAATCTGATATTTTTTTGTTTTAATGAATCGATTGATCAGTCAACATAAATTGGAAACAAGATTTGTTTTGGATTTTCACACCAGCACATAGCTCTGAATGAGACAGCGGCCACTGCAGCAGGCCATAACAAACGACCACATTAGCTGGACTCTACAAGTTTCGTGCGTTCTCATTGGTCATTTATCTTCCCGGGGAAAAACAAAAAACCCTACTAAACAACCAATGAATCAGAAGATTGCGGGTTTCTTGCATCAGAATGGCGAATGAATTTCCCCTCGCTCTCCCGCTCTCTTTGTGAGCGATAATTAAGTCTGGGTGAAGTTTGTGTGTTTATCTACTATGTATCGAACTGCTAACTGTGCCAAACTCCGCAGGCGAACACCAGAACAGTTCTGGCGGATACATCTTAATTACTGATTGGCTTCCAACCATGTCGGCTATGTAAATTCCCAAAATGGCTCAATTAAAAGCCTGCTGAGTAGAATATCAAACAGAGCTTAATCTGCAAGTGTGTCTTAAGTACATAAGCCTAAAATACAGATCTAAATCTCAAATATAGGATTAATTTATCTTATTGACATTTGGATTTTCCAAACATTAACTATGCACTTCATACGATTTTGTTATGAGATTTGCGTGTCTGGTGACTGACTAATTTAAGTAAATATTAAAAAAGTAAGTAAATATTAAATCAACCACCGAATGTGCAGGTGTAAAAATATTGGCTTAGACAGTGCACTGCTGACATCTAGTGGACGACACCACTCCACACTCTTCATGTGAGAGGAGAAAACATCACTCAAAAGCTTGTTACGTGGGACATAATAAGTTATTATTGTGGTAGGCATTATGTGTGTATTAATACACATACAAAATAGACGCTGTGCAGTTATCCCTGAGGGAAATTATTGAAGTCAAGCCAATGTTTGATCATTTAGCTCCTATATTACTAGGTTCTATAACCTTGAGAGGTAATTAACTGCCTATACACCAATGAGTCAAGCACTCTATTTTAGCAGAGTGAATCAATGTAATTAACTAGAGCTGTGCTAAATGAGTCCCAACTGCTCATTATGGGACTAAACACAGATTCAAGAATTTGGCCTGGGGGCTCCTTTCATTGGATGGATGAAGTCAAACATGACCAATCAGACAACGGTTGCATAACTGCATTTTCGGTTGAATGACAGATGATTTAGTGAAATCTGTTATGCGTTTGTTTGTCACCAAGGTCAGATTTACATAACTTGATTACTTTCGTGCTCCCTACAGCCTATGTTAAGATTGTTCAATTATTAATGTCCTGAAGAAATCACAAAATAACAGTTTTAGTATTATAATTACGATTATCATTCTGTTTTCACTATCGCTATGAACATGAACACAAACAACAACAAAAATAGAATTAGCTTACTTCTCTTGCGAATGCACCATGGGGCTCGTCAAGTTGATGGTTTCCATGGTGATTTCCACTTTGCGGACGCTTCCAAAGAAGTCTGTGATGAGGACACGTCCTGGGTCCCTCAGGAAAAGGTCAGTACGGTGGCCTGGAGTGGACACACACTGACTCTTGGGGCAGACCTTGAACTAGCATTAAAAGAAAAGAACAGCAAAGAACACCCGATTTTAAATACCGTTCTATGACGCAATGGGGTAGTCGCATTTACAATGAGTGTGCTTTATTTGTAGTTTATTAGTTCGTCATAGTTCATTCCAACCAAGCTCGCCTCAAGGTCTCCTCCAGCACTTTTCAGCACTTTTTGAATCGCGCTGCTACGAATTGATTTCATAGTCACTGCCATTCGTGTGTCCGTGACACCCATACTAGTTCAACATTTCAAAATCCTTGAGAAACTGTACTTGGCAAGAGGTGATGGATTATGGTCCAGACAGCAACCAGACAGACGTTCTCGTTCGGCTCATTTTACCATTGCTGCTCCTGCTTCTACTTGTTTGTGAGTAGGAAGAAGGTTACTAGAGTGAGCTGGCCGTGTACATATGGATAATATGCTTTAAGTGTCAAATAATCCAACAATGTCTACAATTGATTGATCAATTATGGACCATCACTGGGACTCAAGGTGTTTAAAGCTAGGGTAGGCAACTTGGAGAAACCAGCCATAGTAAGCTACATTTTGATAGTATTCAAACAAAAACATACCACTGCTCCGTTCAGGCCTCCCTCCATAGCCACTCCCCAAAACACCTGAGTAGTTCGCTAGCCTCAGCAGTAAGTCTTTCTCAGTGCCTAGCCTTGTGGAAGACTCCGGTCATGTGCAATGAGTGCATGGGCAGAGTAAGGTAAGCCATCAAATCATATAATAAAAAAATGCTTCCAAATTAATTGCCTACCCTAGCTTTAATGAACCTTTACAATTCAATCATCTAAACCAATCATCTGCATTTGGGGAAGTTTATGTCAGGTTAAATTAAAGGGAATGCACACTAGCTGAATTGGGCCGTTTACGTGTTCACCTGATCAATGTTGGCAAAATAACTATTAAACGGGTCACTTTAAAACAATGCTTTTTATGAATGACAGAGAGACAGAGAGAGGTAGACAGAAAGGTATAAAGAGAGGTAGAGAGAGAGAGAGAAAGAGACAGAGGTAGACAGAGAGAGAGACAAAGTGAGGGACAGAGAGACACAGGGAGACAGAGAGAGAAAGGGACACACACACACACACACACACACAGTGGGCTGATAGAGGACAGCTTGCTCCCTGAGTGAGGGACCTCAAGGGCAATGAAATGAGCACTTGAGAGCACAAGGGCCTGATTGTATTGGGGAAGGTGTTGTGGAGATGAGACGGCCTTGTTCCATGCCTAATCTATAACTACCTTGGGTATTAAGACTGCAGGATTAATCCTCTTAAAGAGTGACTCAATAGTGTTACTGAACAAAGCTCTTCAAACATTGCCCCTTTTTCCACATTAAATCAATGAAGGAAGCTTTTTATCTTTAAAAAAAAGCTTGGGAAATATGAGGCTGGGATCAAGGGGCGGCCATTGTGGAACTAGAGACAGACAGCGTTTGTCTTCCTTTAAAGTGCAAGTGATGAAATATATTGTTTTTGCTCCTTTCCGCCCCAGAGAAAATCACATTATTGATCCGACACTTCTCAGACTAGGTGTGAGACCAAACAACGTACCTTCCAAATTAAATATAAAAAGGTGGGGAATCAGAATAAATGTGGTACACCAGTCTGAGCTAATCTGATTTATCAGACATGATAAATCAGACTCATGACTCATGATGGGGGTGTGTACAAGTCGACCCCCCCCCCCCCCACCCCCCACCAAACACACCCGGCTGTCTAATCTGCCGTTAACAGGTGTGAGAAAGATGAACACACACACACACACACACACACACACACACACACACACACACACACACACACACACACACACACACACACACACACACACACACACACACACACACACACACACACACACACACACACACACACACACACACACACACACACACACACACACACACACACACCAAAGGCCAGCACCATCAGTATAGCTGGATATTTGCCAGTCTGTTTTAAGTGCGGCCACCCGGGATGGTCTGGCATTAAGGTGGATGACAGGCCACCCACTCTTTCATGTTTAAAAAACAGTTCTCTTCAGACTGTGTTTGGGTTGGAGTCCCCTGAGGTGAAATCAACAGGTAAACCGTACTGTGTGTAGGGCTGTGGACCAAAGCTGTGTCCCCGGCCCCCAACCGACCTCCGCATCTTAATAGGAACCCCACCCTGCTACCGGCTCGGTGTCTGTTCTTTCTTCATCTTAAGCTCCCCAACTCACTCACAACAGGTTCCAGGGACATCCAGGCACAAGAAAATACACCCTTGATGGTCATCATACTTGCAGACAAGAAGTACGGTGGTGGCGTTATTCAAACTCTGAACGACTGCCGGGGGTTTTGGTTGTTACCTAGGTTATCTATAGAGTTTATGAAACGCTAAACTTGCTGTTCTCAGCTATGGATATTTATGGTATAGGTATGAGCAAGAACACACAGCTCTCTTTTGTGTGTGTGTACAAGAGACTGGAATCACCAGCCAGGGTCCCTCATGTAGCACAGAATCATGCTACATTCTACGTTAGTGAATACGAAAAGGGGCAAAGTCTAACACACACAATTAAACAACACACCCCTGTGGGCATACACAATTTTGCAACCACACACACACACACACACACGCACACTTAGCCTAAAGTCCAAGTAGATGAATTGGAAATGTGCAAGTGGATGACCCTTAATCATGGAACATTAAAGCGCTGTCCACCCACTCAACACCGTGGCTACTGCTAGCCATCTTTCAAAGGAGCGATCTGTTCCATCTCAAGATTTATTCCTCTACCCCACACCAGCACCACACCAGCACCCACACAGGGGTTAGAGGCTCACCAGCTGGTTCATGTTGGTGGTGCTGGAGGGGTGGATGTCCTCCAGGAACTCCAGCAGGTAGAAGGTGTATCGGTCCATCAGGTGCACTCCGATGGCCAGGTCCGGCTGGTGCTGAGATGGAGAGACAGAGTTTAACAAACCACAGCTTTGCAATGCAACCTGATGACAAACCCTTTGTGTTCTAATGCAGGTTAGCCTCCGACAAGGGTTACCGATTTAGTAGGTTATTTTAGAGAGAAGAGGTATTACAGAGGATTTACATACATACACAGAATTACACAGCCACAGACGCCCAGTAGGTGGTGCTGTTTCCTCACAGCACCAGAGAACAGGATTGGGTTTCTGTTGGCGCTGTATGGTATGATTGCTGTCCCTATTTCTGCTAAGTGCCACACAGAAGTGATAAAAAAGAAATAATTACAGCTGCCAATGAGGGCTTTAACAACTTCAGAGTTTAAAAACGTACTGCAATTCTACTAGGAATACTTGATTGTGCCATTACATTTGTGGAGATCATTTAACTTAGTTGGGATAATTTCATGTTTAGTTGATTATGTTATGGGCTTTGGTTGATTGCAAAAAAAGGGAGCTGTAATTAGAAGATGGCGAGCACTAAATCAGCAGCATAATGGTTAACGACAATGAAAAAGTGTGTTTATACTGTTGATAATACTGTGAGTTAGTTACTGTTATATTGATGTTAAGAGATATTTTTCTTTGAAACACATACAGATAAACAATTCAAAGGAAACGACACCCACTCATCCAACACTAATAAACAGAAGCTCCATGGTTCTGCATTCCAGGCTTAAAACGCCAACCTTAATATTCTTAAATGACACTACATTTAGTCGCTTAGTAGACACTAATCAAAAGCTATCAAAAGGATGAGGTCAAAAAAATAGAGCTGCTATAAAAGTGCTGCGCAACCTTGCAAAAATATATACTTGACACTGCAGAGAAGCCATCAGGAATCAGAAAACCCTTTTTTTTTTACTTTTTAAGGGGAGATTGCTGAAGTAATCTCATTGTACGGCTGTGCCGATCGACCATACATCGTCTGATCAAGATTGTCTTGAGGAATCTGGGATTTTGTACTCCTACCTTTTCTACTAAATATTTTCTGACGAGATAAGAATTGCAATCTACAATCTCCCTCCCCCCTCCCCCCCGAAAAAAAAATCGCTGTTACTCGAGAGGTACACGATTGCTGGCTCCCAGCAAACAGCCAATTTCCCCAACCGTATCTCATAGAGCCACACAGGGAACTCACGGACAGAGAGTCCTCTCCGACCTGGCTGCTAGCCAGGGCCATCAGGTTGGGAGAGTAGAAGCGCTCGTACATGGAGGCTCCCTGGCACGTGTCGATGATGAACAGCAGCTCGTTGTACCTGCACACATACACATACACATACACACACACGCGACCACACACACAAAGTCAGAGGTCCAGGTGGCTGGTAAAATACTTTCCAGTGGAGACAAAATGAAAACGTTCAGTAGCCAGATCAAAAGGAGTTGGGAGAATGAAACTCAGTCCAATGATTTGGACTGAAACTGGGTCTACAAGAAAGCCACAAAAATGCTTCCAAAGAGGAGTCCATTTGAAAAGCTTCCAAAGACATCAAATATATATATTGTTAATATGCAAGCATGTATAGTTTAATGGTGGTTTTACGTTAGACTGAAATGTCATAAGAGTCTTACTGTGCAGCATTTCCTTATTGCCTTTTATTTCACAAATAAACACCAAGAGATTTACTGGTACTCCATTTTTCAAAATTTTACACAAACTCCCTGTGAACTACATAAAACAATCAAATTGACAAGTCAGTTCTTGAGTGAGGCCCCCTAAAAACAAGAATCATCTACTGTACATTTGTATTACAGTGTTACACCCAGCAACAAAACACCAAGTAGCCCAAAAGCGAATCTCATCATGCAACCCTCCTCCTCTTCTCTTAGGATTGTATAATACCCAACCTGCCAACCAAAAATCATCCTCCAGACAGCAGCAGTTGCCATGGCGACCCCCGGAAACCAAGTCTACCCGGTCTGGTCTGAACGCCCACGTTCACACTTCACACTTTCGCCCATTCCCCCGCTTCCTTCTGTGATCAAAGTGCCGGTTTCCCTACTAATAGGTCCCAATGGGGAAGGGGGGCTGGGTGTTAGGGTGGAGGGGCTGGGTGTTAGGGCGGGGGTGCTATGGGTCTCTCAAAGGCCAGTGGGTTGTAGTGAAAAGTCCCCAAAGCAGCTGTGATATGTTCCTCAGGAAGTCCGAGATAACTGCGTTGGGTGGGGATGGTGTGATTACAAGCACATGTTAACCACATGTCTCTCCCGTCTGTCTCAAGGGGGCTCGGTTGTTAACTGAATGAAAGCATTCATTTCTGCTATCGACAGAAGGCGCATTTCAACCCGGTATTAGCCAGCCGTTACAATTGATGTTTAGCGGAGCTGGTGCAGCGCTATTATCGCAATCTTTCTGTTGTTCTCTTTTACGTCGTTGTTGTTCTTACCTTCTCTTCTGCCACATCTGCTCGAAGGCGTCGGCCAGCTCTACGTTACTGATCTCCTCAGAGTCCTGGAACTTCAGGAAGCCGTTCCCGCCATGACCTGGCAAACAAGCAAAGGAACAGCAAAAGCAACAATAAGACAACAAATAAACACTTAGCCTTTAGCCTAAAGTTCAAGTAGATGACTGTGTGGCCTGATATGGAGACACAGTTGGAAATGTGCAAGTGGATGACAGACTCTTAAACACGGAACAATAGAGCGCTATCCACCCACTCAACACCGTGGCTACTGCTTGCCATCTTTCAAAAGGAGCTATCTGTTCCTTCTCAAGTTTTCTTCCTTTACCCACATGCACGCAGCTTTAGCTATGGGTACTGTCTCTAGGCGGGTAGCGGACAGCGTACCGGTCAGGTAGATGAGGATGTTGCTGCGGTCGTCCGAGAGCAGCCGTTTGGAGCGAGGCGTGCTGGGAGGAAGCCGGCCCGTCAGGACACGCAGGAAGTTCTCCACCGTCACCTGGGGCACAGGACAAAGGGTGGATCACGTATGTATGGTTTATGTTAAAAAGGCGCGGCCCAAGTTCAATACATCATAGCATAGAGGTGCACAAGGGTACACCCCTTGCGGATCATTCCAAAACATTTATGGAGAGTCAATGAGATTTCACTGCCCGAGATATCATTTTTCAGATTCCAGCATTATAATTATAATTTATAAAATTATAATATATAATCTCAAATTTCTCTACATTTATACAATACAAAAAGGATAATGAGCCGCATCAAACAACTGGAAACACCCAGCTTGGTTTAGGGAGATGTAGGCGTCGATCGGGGGAGTGAGCTGTCTTTCAGAGTGAATGGCAGAGGCTTGACAACCAACGCAAGTCTCTGGTTCACCGCAACCTAATCATTATAACAAAGCTAGCTCACGGCTAGATTGTACAATTGATTGACAGCTGAAAAGCATCTTAATTTAGAACGTTATCCCGCTTTTGAATGCTAAATGAAAAAATTAACTAACGTTTAATCCTTTGATCCCCATTTTTCCTTGATGTCCTCATGAGACTTTTCAAGTAGGTCATTACACCCTGCCGTTAAGCGCGCGTTCACGCCATCCACTGGGTGCGTGTGACGGACACAACGCAAACACATCCAAAATAACCCGAGATAAAGCTCCGCGGGGCCTTTTCCATTACACCGTGGGCCTGTGATGAAACAAAGCACCTGGCTGCTCCCATGTTTGAGGACATATGTGCTATCGACCAATTTCCTGCTGCTAAAGATTAGAAGCCACTGGGGTAAACCATGTAATCCTAAACGACAGCATCTCACCAAAGGAAAATAAAAACACTGAGTAGAATAAATAGACGTCCAGTCGATGTGTAGGACTTAGGGTTGCAAATTTCATGCATTTTCCTTAACTGATAGTTGAACACGTTAACAATCAATAATCGATTAATCATGTCTTTTTCTAAGTTTAAATTTCACTTTAAAAAAGTTTTTAAACGAACAGAATAATAAAACGAGAAGGCTCTCGCTCGAAATGGCTGTTCATGTCAGCCTGTCCTTATTCAGCAAATGGTGCCGCCAAACAAAACAATGTCAAATGTGGCCCAATTACTGCCATTTCTAGACTAGACCAAACCAAACCCATTTTTTAAGAAATGGTACATAAAACCTATAATGTCGGTTAGTACATTATTAACCTGTTCAATTCTTAATGGCGATTAATCGATTAATGAATAATTATTAACATCCCTAGGACTACATAAACAAAGAGAAAAAGCATGACCTGCTTTAATATGTGTTCTTTATAGCAAGTATGAGTAGTAGTAGTAGTAGTAGTAGTGGTTCTCTTTGTGTTCTTGCAGCACCAGTCTAACGGAAGTCTGATCCTTTTGAGTGCAAAACTTCACATATGTGTTGATGGTACCTATGTAGTGCCATATTGAGTGATCAACATGGCACGGCAGCATTGTGTGATGTTGATCAAAATGACGATGGAGACGCTATATTGAATTCGAGCTGAAACAGGGGGTTCACTTACACTTTAAACGGAATTCCATAGAGCATGAGACTTGATTTCTAGTCAAATAAAAAGGGACAGTTTGCCATTTTCCAACCTTCGTTACATCACAATTTAACTGACCATGGTAAGTTAAGTCCTACATATGAATCATTTTGTAGATCTTGATGACGTCCCTACATCAAAATACATGCAAATAAGATTGAGATACTGGACTGTCACTTTAAGATTGCCACGCACTACTTTCTTTGTGTGGCTGTCAATGCGGTGAGTCCACGGTAATCGAAGCCTACCTCATAGCCACGGTAGTCCACCTCCACATCGTCACCATAAACGTTCAGCTCCATGTTCTTGTGGCTAAAGACTGTGGCTGGCTTTGGGTTTCTATGGTTACAAGCCATATCATCTGCCAGCATCAGTACTATGCGGCTGGAAAACAAAAAAAGATAAAAGGGAAGTGTTAATACTATTCATACTAGGTTAATATATGGCAGTTAGGTTAGGTTGGTATATTATTAGGTTAATATATTTATAGAACACATTGATCATTTTACATGCTGGCATCTGTGTAGCAACAGTACTATATTGGATTCCTGTTATGGATGTCAACCTTTATATTCCAGGTAACTTTGGAGTTGGCAAGACAAGCAATTCCTGGCAAATATACAAAAATAATTGTAATACACACACAATACATTCGATGTTTAGTGGAAGGGAAAATAAGGTGGTGGTTAAGAGTAACAAAACAGTCGGCATTAGATTATTTAATAAAAGCAAAGCAGCATATGATTGTGGTAATATAGTACCTGTAAGGTGTTGTTTCATTCAAATGAATTAAAAAATGTAACGGATTTGCAAACCCACGTCAGCATTTATTTATTACTGTGAACATATTATTATCAATGTTATTAGTGTGGTATCCCATTTACCTGTCGGGGATCCCAAGCCGCTTGACGCTGCGGTAGACTGAGAGGGTGTTGGCTACATGACGGTAGTTGAACCAGAATCTTGACGTGCACACCTATTAAAAAACATTAAAGATGTTAAAAATTGCTAGATTTTTTTGACTGTACTTCAGATTTGAATAACATGGTATGGCTCTTTACGACTCACCAGTACTGCCCAGTTGTTAGTATGTCCACTATTGAAGAACTGACCTGCTTTGTCCTAATAGGAAGAGAACATGTATTAAGACTTGATATCGCCTAGATTTTCTGTAACGTTACCTTGCGTCACATAAGCGAATACGTTTAGGATTTGAAAGGGGTTCATTTAAATAAATTGCAGCACATTACACACTGCTTATCAATTGAGGATAGCAGGCTACATGGCAGGTGCACTGCTAAAATGACAACGAATGGGCATAGTTATTCATTTTAGCATTGATTATACTATATGTATTAATACTCAACACTTACCTCAATATTATTAGTGCTCACTAGAAGAGAGAAATTAAATAAACTCAATAAAACGAATATTTTAACAGTACAATGCCTAGCCATTGTGATCGCGGAAGTAAAGCCAACAGCTGGGGCTGAGCCGACCAATGACGGAGGACTTCCTGAAAGGAAGCTGTGTTAAAGTAACAGCCCTTATCAAATACTGCGACATTATTATATATTTTTGCAGTGTACGTACATTAAAATCTAACAAGTTATTAGTAATTAGTAATTCTATTTGCCTGATATATCATATGAATGTTGTATGTTACGGGTATATAACATATAACATATAACACACATATAATGAAATTGTCTGCACCGTCTTTCAAAATAATAATAATAATAATTTGCCATGGCGTTGTGTTTACCATTTTTTTACTATTCCTCCACCCGTGAGACATAGCAACATAGTACACAATAATATAATAAAACGAATATGATGTGCTACTCTGGCAGCGTAACATCAGTTTACACCAGTATTACATCAATGACACTGACAACTATGCAATTATTATGGATTCATCAGATGACCATTCAAAGCAGCACCACAGCACAATAGGCCTACTCCTGCCTGGAATAGTAGCATGTAAACCGTGTCACACATTTTAAATAGTATTTGCTCATATAACTTAATCACTTTACTTAATCCTACTCTGCCCTCCGTGTACGCAGCTGTAGGCTATAGTGGAATGAATAATTCACAAAATGTTAATTCAAAACTTTTCCTTCAGAAGAATCAATAAGGAAATATATATAAACATTACATTACATTTGTTCGTTAGAATATACAACACAGACTTCAGCACTAAGGTATGTTCAGTGCATTTTTTGTTTGACGGAAATATGTCACACACACACACACACACACACACACACACACACACACACACACACACACACACACACACACACACACACACACACACACACACAGGCACACCTTCTTATGGAGACTTCAGGTTCAATTAATGGCGTGCTGTGGTTTAGTTATACAAGGTGCACTATAAGGGAGCTGTCAAGACGATTAGCGATTCAACGATGCAACCCTTTAGTACACATATAGGCTTAAGCTACATAGGGCTGGCTTTTAACGAGACACAAGTCCTGGATTGCCTCAAAGCTGCTCTGAACTTGTCACCTTTAAGCCATGGTATTTAGGTCGCTTTCAGGAAATTGTGTCGCTTTCTTGCATAAGCCATTTCAAAAGCACTACCTGTTTAGGCCTTCTCGTTAACACTAATACGCGTCTTTCTGTCTAGTGCATGTAGTTGTACTAGGCCTGATTTTTTAATTTTTAATTTATTAATACATTTATTCTGCATTTTTATTTTATAATTAATTGTTTATCACGCTTTTATGTGCCCGTTGTGTCCTACCAGTTGGCAATTCATTTTCACTTCCCCCTCCTCAGTTGCCTGTCTAGCTCCATTATGAGACAGACAGCCTACTCCCACCGGCCAACTCACGCCTCTCAAGTTCGCGTGTTGTGCCCGATGAGCGCACGTGAAACAAAGGTGCGTAAATGTTACAGTGCGTCGGCTGACATGTCGCGCATTCAGGGAGCCAACGCGTCCAAGTGAAGCGTCGTGTGTGTGTGTGTGTGTGTGTGTGTGTGTGTGTGTGTGTGTGTGTGTGTGTGTGTGTGTGTGCGTGTGTGTGTGCGTGTGTGGCCGCGGAAGAACTACGCACAGAAGAACGCGCAGCAGACTTCTTCATGAAGGAGGACAGACAAGGCACATGACTGAGGAGGGTGGCACGGTGGCATCGCCTACAGGAATCCCATTCTGAAGTAACACCGCGGAAAAGGCGCTGAGGGTTTCAGTTGACATAGCAGAGGGTTGCCTGCCATTCGGTCGTCACCAAAAGACGGACAACGATCCCTACAAAGGAGGAAGATACCTTAAAGTTGTACTGGACTATTTGACAAGACATTTCGAAGATATGAATACCAGCGATGCCAAGGAGTATCTCGCCAAACGAGAGATACCTCAACTATTTGAGGTGAGAGAAAGCGCCCCACACGCGTGCCTGCGAAGCTCCGTGGTCGCAGGACAACTCGAAAATAATGTCTAAATAAAGTCTCAAAATAATCTTCTCGAATATTTTGTTAAAAACAAACAACAATAACAACAATATGCACATCATGTAGGCTACAAATGATGTCTTTCTTTAAGATATTGGTGTGTGTGTGTGTGTGTGTGTGTGTGTGTGTGTGTGTGTGTGTGTGTGTGTGTGTGTGTGTGTGTGTGTGTGTGTGTGTGTGCGCGCGCGCGCCGTGCTAACCTGGCCGTTTGCAAATGTTTTTTCTTTTTTTTTCGATTTCAAGTTGATAGCAACATAGTCTGTAGGCTGGCATGACGTGTAAATCAGAAGAAGCAGATCAAGACATTTCTCCGGAGTCTACTCTAACAGCAGTTTAATAGTTAGTTTGTAATTGCAGCTCTACCAAATCCAGTCAAGCGTTTCATCTTTAATGTTAGTTATTGGCCACACTGCATCGCGGTTACAGCCTACTTAGAAACCCTGTGGACGCACACCAATGACATGTTATTACAAAGAACACATAAAATCCCAAAACAGCCTGCTGAGTGGCCACCAATTTACCAAATAGCTCAAATTGCGATATTCTCAAACAAGTGATTGTATCCAGCTGATTATGCGCATTATCCAGCTGTTGGATAAAAACGCAAAGCGGGGAAAAGCCATGGGTTGGGCGATGCATTGTTTACAGAACATTTAAAGTCATGAGACAAATCTCCCATAGCTTCCGCCAAGACATGGACCATTCGCTCTCACACACACACACACACACATACACACACACAAACACACACACACACACACACACACACACACACACACACACGCAGCTAAGCCAAGGGCAACAAGACCGTTTCTGGAACTCTTAAGTTAGAGAACGCTGAAACCCTACCATGCTGTAGCAGAACAATTGACCATGGCAGCGTTGCTAGAACCAAAACAACTCCCAACATTCTCTCTCTGTATTTCTAATCTGAATTCATTGTTCACATACTCTCTCAATCTAGACATTACTCTCAGTCTCTCTCTCTTTCTCTCTCTCTCTCTCTCTCTCTGTCTCTCTGTCGCCCTATTTCTCTCTGTCTCCCTCTCTGTCTCTCTACCTCTTTACCCTCTCCATGTTGTTTGCCTGTCCCTCATGTGTTATTTTCCATGTTGTGGCTCCAGAGCTTGCTGACAGGTCTGATGTACTACCGTCCTGATGACCCCATCGACTACCTGGAGGGCTGCCTGAGGAAGGTGCGGGAGCTGGGGGGGTCTGAGAAGGTGCGATGGGACACCTTTGTAGGCCAGGAGAAGAAGTCTTTGCCCCCCCTCAACGGAGGCCAGTCCCGGCGGTCCCTCTTCAGAAACGGTGAGCAACGGCAGTTTAGGATTTTGAAGTCCCACCACCAATGTGTTTGTCATTGTTAGTGAGGCATCAAATAAGACAGTTGGTCTAATAGATTAGATTTAGATTTAGCTCATGGTGCCGTAGGTACGATTTAAATTTAGGGCTATTATTTGAGTGTAATTTGTTGGAAACTCACTAATCTTATCTAATCTAAGCGTACCTACCGCAGCTTTAAATCTATGTAAAAATGCAGCAACAGAACATGCGCTAAATGTATACAATGTAATGTTGGAGATGTTGCGGTGCAACAGTTATTTACATGTCATGCTAATGGGGAAATGAAAGGGCGTTGTTGTTCACTGTTCGTCAGTGTGACAAGAGGGAAGAGGTGACCGGTACATGCAAAGCGCTGTGTTAACCGCATGCATGTTACATTTGCAATGCAAAGCGCAGCCTCATCGGCGGTGACGCAACCATGTTGATACACTATTTGCACTTGGTTTAGTCTGCGTTTGACCATGAAGCAGAAGGATTCAATGACGCGGGAACGGCGGACGTCTGCGTAAGCAGCCATTTGCATAGGATGGCATAGACAGTAATAGGTGAAGAATGGATCAGAAGCGTGATGTCGCCATTAGAAAAACAAACAAATAAAATAAATAAAATGAGAAGGGAGACTACATTTACTGTCAGTGTTCTTTTTGGGGGACATGTAAGAGGTGTAGCCTGGTGAGGTGCAGATTAGCTGTCTGTAAAGACTACTAATAGGAATAATCTTCCAGCTGTAGTGTTCAGCTACAGGCTATCGACGCTTAATCAGGGATAGAGATTTCACTGCCTATGTGTCCCACATTTCTTCCTCTTGTGGATTTTGGAACGCTCTACTGAAGAAACAAGAATAGAGTCATACTGTGATGCTTTGCGTTTTTAAATCTGTTGTTAACTTTCTCTTGATTACTAAAACAATTCATTTACATTCAGAAGCCATAAAGGGATTTTCTACTTGTCTTTTCATTTATTTTATTATGTTGTATGCCGTCATCTGGTGGCCATATATTTGTTGACAATCTCCTCCAGATGGACGCAAGTCTTTTTGAGGCATGTCGGAAGAGATGAGGCGCATTCAGCTAATGAGGAGATAGTGTTGCTCTTTTTTTCCCCCACTAACATGAATCTCTTATTGTGGTCAGCACTCTCTAGAGATGCATGAGGGGACCACATAGACAGGACAATAACATAATGTTTGGAACCAAATAATTAGATGCAAAATGTCAACCCTGCAGGTCATCTCTTTGGGACTCTGTAAACTTGTAAGCACGTTGAGGTGCATATCTTCCTCATATGGACATCTGTGTAAATGCTAGAGTGCTTCTACTATTCATGCTGTAACAAACAGAAAAATGAAGCTATGGCTGGAAACATGGAAACATCCATGCCGTTAACGTTCCTTGAGGAGAAACATCTCCTCATGGATGATGAACTACTCAAGTCCAAATTCATGATTATTGTATGATCTTTGTGTGAGTTGTGTGATATGGCTTTATTCAGCCCCCTTGTATCTTACTCATTAATAATTCCTGCACTCTGTTGAATGCATTTTCACTGCTGCTATGTATTATAGTATACTTACTATAAGTATAATCATGGAAAAAACTCTAGGGCTGTTTTATTCATAAATTCATAGTGCTATATAGACACTATCCCTTATTATTTACAATATTGTAAGGCTATAACCAAAAGGCAAAATGTACAACTTTAAATAAAGTTTCCAAATGAAAGATAACCAGGAGCACAAATGTGTGGAGTTATATTTTTCATATCACTCCTTGCCAAATATCAACAATCCACCCCTCCAGGCATCATAAGTGTATCCCACACAGATTCGATTCTGGGTGTTTGGAAGTAACGGCTCAAACCATATTTTCCACACAAAACACATCTTCTTTGGAAGGAACAAACAAGTGGATTAGCCCTTCTTCCTCTCTCTGTGTATTTATGTGCATCCGTGAAGTCCTTTCTATGTATGTCTACATGTATAACAAAGTCCTAAAACCCTGGTTTTGCACACAACACATCTTCTCAATACTTAGAAGTCAGAAGGGACCAACAAGTGGTTTAGTCCTTCATTTTCTCTTTATAAATTTATGTGCATCCATTACGTCCTTTATATGGATGTCTACTACCATGCTAAAACCCTGTTTTCCACACAACACATCTTCTCAACGCTTAGAAGTCAGAAGGGACCAACAAGTGGTCTCGGGCTTCTTCTCTCTGTGTGTTTACATGCATCATCCATAACTAGCTCTACATGTATTAATGTATGTCTGCCCCCCCCCCCCCACCCGCCATGCTGCCACAGTGCTGCCCGACAGCCCCAACTTTCCGTACCGGCGATACGACCGCCTCCCTCCCATCAGCCAGTTCTCCATCGAGAGCGACTCGGACCTGTCGGAGACAGCCGAGCTCATCGAGGAATATGAGGTGTTTGACCCCGCCCGACCCCGACCCAAAGTCATCCTTGTCATCGGTAAGTAGGCATCTCCGGACCCCCGCCTCATCAGCTCTACTTTAGAACCACTCAAAGGCCTTGGGGGAGTGTGTGAGCTTGTGCGAAGTGGTGTGGGTAGTGTGTGTGTGTGTGTGTGTGTGTGTGTGTGTGTGCCGATATGTGTGTGTGTGTGTGTGTGTGTGTGTGTGTGTGTGCGCGTGCATGCATGCGTGTGTGTGTGTGGGGGGGGGGGGGGGGGTGACAGGTGGACGGAATGGTATTAGCTGACGGATAGCCAGACACTCGGACGAAGACAAACAGATGGATGAACATACTTACATACAGACGGAAAGGCATGGACAGAAATGCTAATATGGTAGCATAGCGGCACATTTTTCACAGGCACATACTAACAGACATGTCATGGCTCTGTTCAATGAATATGCATCCCTGTGAACTCAACATGGCAGCTGCTATATATGATATGTTCATATTAGAAATAACCCGTAACAAGCGTCATGTCTCGTCTCTGCGGGTTACCCGGAAGCGTTCCGTCAGGATCCATCTGCCGTTTATCCATCATCCTGCACCACCTGACCTAGGCGTCACCTGACCTCCACCTCCATTCAGTGACCTTACAAGCCCTTTGGATTTCCTTTTTGGAATGTTATGGTACACACAGACACACACACGGAGGTAAAAACGTGTCCCATTAACACAACTCTTCGTCTTTTTGCTGTTTTTAAAAGAGTGTGAGCGAGAATAAAGGGACGATTTATGTATTGTTTAGAGAGGAGCGAAATAGCTTCACGCGTAACTGTTTATGTCATCTGATGCCCACACACACACACACTCCCATCACCACCGCCTCCCCCATGCCATTCTCGCACACACCATTTGTGCAGGTTCTCACACCTGTCTAGTTTCACACACACATACACCCACACACACACACATCCTCGCTTGCCCCCTCCACTACCAACAACCAGACCCCGCTGTCGTCCTCCCTGGCAGGCGGTCCAGGCAGCGGTAAAGGAACACAGAGCCTGAAGATAGCCGAGCGCTACGGCTTTCAGTACGTCTCAGTGGGGGAGCTGCTCCGCAGGAAGATGATCCACAACGCCACCAGCAACCGCAAATGGAGTCTGATTGCCAAGATCATCACCAACGGGGAGCTGGCGCCACAGGTAGGTCCACCGTGGTGGCCGTGGTGTGTGTGAGTGTGTGAGAGAGAGAGAGAGAGAGAGAGGGGGGGGGGGGGAGAGAAAGAGAAAGAAAAGAGGGAGAAAGAGAGAGCGTGTTAGTAAAGAGAGAGAGAGACATAAAGAGAGAGCTAAAAAGAGAGCTATAAAGAGAGAGAGTGGGAGAGGTGGAGGCTGCTTAAGATTAAATGAAATAACGACTTGGGCCAGGTGAGGCTGCTAAAACCAGCCATCAACTACACACACACTTTGATCTAAAGTAAAATCTGGGTGAACGCAGTGTTTCACTCTTTCGATCAATCATGTTGCTGGAGGCGTTTATCTGTAAGCCCGTAATTGGCTAACGGCGAAGACAAACTCAGCCAGCACCGCCAGCACAAGTCCAGTGGGCCACCTTCTCCTCCAGGCTTGTCTGTGTGTGTGTGTGTGTGTGTGTGTGTGTGTGTGTATGTGTGTGTACAAGAAAGAGAGAGAGTAATGATAAGATGTGTAAGCATGGGAGGTCTTTATCATCTCAGTGGTGCGGGACTAATTAACTGCATCCATATCATATTCAGACTGAAGGAGTGACACTTATCTGTCTCATTAGCACATATACACACACACACATACACAAGCGTGCACACACCCACACACACACGCACATGCACCCACACACACACACACATGCCAACACACACACAAACACACACACACACACATACACACACATACACACACACACACACACACACACAGACAAGCCTGGAGGAGAAAGTGGCTCCCTGCGGCTGCTTTTGCGTTATTTTACAGCAGATGAATGCCTCCATGCAGTCCCCAGCCATGCAGTATATCTGCATATCCCTAATTAAGATCTCAGCCCCAGTCCAATAATATTCCTGAACACTATGCACCTCAGGATACAGCCATGATGTTGATGATCGTCTGCAGATCAAAGAGGACACATAACATATCAACATGTTACTATGTAAGGGGCTGTTGTGTAACTAAATGGTACAAGATGATCACGTCTTCGTCAGCATGGTGAAGGAACACCTGGGGACTTGAGATGTATGCCTTGTTATACTATGGCTGATTCTGACGCCCACATGTATATGAGGGTAACGGTTGCTATTGGAACCTTTGAAATCAAATGAGAAAACAAAGCTTTGTATTGTATTTGATTAATGAAGACATTTTCCAAGACAAATATAAGGCATATACCCTGGGATTGGTATATTTTGTATGACTCTCCCTGTTTGTTTCAAACCTCATAATCCAAACCACACAGTTGTATATACATAAAGATATATGTACTGACCTTCATAGAGAGAAAATAAGTAAGAATCAGCCATCATGCCCCTAAGTTCCCAGATTCTTGTTTTAGTCAAGCGGAAAAATGAAATGTCAACGCGGCAAAATGTCAAACATCTCAGTGATTTTAACATTGGCCCAAAACCACAGGAAAAACAACATTTTCTTTGGAGTGTGGGCGTGTTGTTTTAATGCTTTTTTTAAACGAGGACTTAGAGGCACTACCGAGCACTTGATCTGGTGGTTCCTGTGGATGGTGTTTATGTGCTGTGGATGGTGCCAGACCAGCTGCACTTTGGATGGCTTTTCTTCCAAATTAGAGACCATCACAGCATCACTGCTATGCCACACCACAGTTCAGAAGAACTCATCCACCCCCCCCCCCCCACCCCCCCCCCCCACCCCCACCACCACCACCACCACCACCACCACCGCCCCTGTCCCTCCTTGTTCACACTTATCCCCCCGGTCATAGGCATGCATCATTATCTCGCCACGGAGATGCTTTTTCCAGAGTACTCCTAATCTGTGTCTCTGGGCTGATGGCTAACAGCGGTGTGTTCTGTTAGTGGATGCACAGGAGTGAGGATGGGGCTGGGTTGGTGGGGGAGGGTTGGGAGGGGATGGGCATGTCTTTATAATAGTCGTAATCGCGGTTGTTATAGACCGTGCGCCATTGTTGGCGTATTTACTTCTGCTGCGACATAAGAGGTATCATCAGGCCTGGAGAAAGAAAGTAAAAATAGGTTGTGCATGTTGACCTTCTCCTCCATTCGTGAGTAAGGAAGTGACGCGCTTGCCCGGAACTTTCTTCCTTCACAGAGCCACGAAACGACAACAAAACAACCAAGAAACAAAAGTTATATTTGGATGTTAAAGGTGCAGTGTATGTGGATATAAAGGGCTCATTCTAAGGCAACGAAAACACAATGGTTCTTATTTTCATTGGATTACACTCAAATTAAAACATACTTATGAATATAATATTCAATTTCTCCCAAATCCGCACCGCTAGATGCCACATAATTCTACACACTGCCCTTTTAAGACATATAAATATTTCAAAACGGTGTTTCCAATCACATTTCTCCAAATAAGAGCAGCCAGCGGGGGCATGAAATATAAATATAACGCTTGAGCTTGGATGATTCATGGTGAATTGATTTTCTCTGATGTGTGCGTGATGTTTCAAATTCTTCTTCTTCATTTGGGAACAAACTGAAGCATTTCAACAATGGCTATGATTCTGTGGTTTCTATTTCTTATTTCTTAGGAGACCACCATCACGGAGATCAAACAGAAGATTATGAAAATCCCGGACGCTGCTGGGATCGTCATAGACGGGTTCCCGCGTGATGTGGGACAGGCCTTGTCTTTTGAAGACCAGGTGAGATGAATAAATCATTTGTGACCAAGGTTGTCTATAGATGGGAAAGTTGAAGTGCAGAAGACTACTTAATAACCAGCACCTTGGAACAAAAATAGTCGGGGCTCATTCTTCATTCAGGAGTAGTTCGGAATAGAAAATGGAATGAAGTAAGCAATTGCTTCACTTTATTTGTTGGTTGACCTTTAATGTATTGCTGCCAGTATCAGGCAAAACTGAGTGGAAAGTGACATGGCAAAAAAGGGTTGAAAAAAAACGTCCTTTAAACCTATGTGCCGGGGTTCAAAGCAGAAGCGGCATACAACACCGCTAGCCTTTAGACCACACCCCAGCTTAAAGGTTTATAATAGTCCCTTAGATACACATGTAGTGTCTAAGTCGGCTGCACTTGACTCCTGCGTTTGGGTCGCGTCTGCTTGAAGTTGAAGCTGCTTGCGTGTTTACTTTGTTCACACCCTGAGGGCTTCCATCTGGCTGCTTTGCTTTCCTCCCACCACAAAACAGGAGTTCGTAGTCGCCTGTAGCATTGTGTGTGCATGCGTGCGTGCGTGCGTGCGTGTGTGTGCGTGCGTGTGTGCGTGCGTGTGTGCGACCTTGCAACAGACCTGGCTTACATCCATTGCTAGCTAGCACAGGCAACTGTAGCCTGTAACGACCGTAGCCTAAACTCAAAGGCTAAATGAAACAGATGAATGGATAAACGACAGATACTACAGAGGCTGATTGAGCCCGTGTACAGAACCGCTCCTCTCCACGTTCACGTATAAGAGGTACGACAGCTGTTACACGTGCAGAAATAGAACATGGCCATGTTCCGTCCGACAGAGATTCAATGTGTGCTGCCCAAGGACACTCCCGCGGAACGGAAGCGGTTGTTGACAGGATGCCTCGAACTCGTGGCTCTTACAGTTCAAACAGTTTCCCAGCTTCTCACTACACACACACTCATGCTGATCACGACACACACACACTGGTTCCAGATGGGATCTGCAGCTGTCTCAGCTGGCTGGGGCGATGTGTCTGGAGCCTGTGAGCAGTTGTCACACTGCAGTGTTTATCTTCTTGGGTTGGTATGATAATGTGATGATGATGATGATGATGATGATGACGATGAGTATCGGCATGTCTAATTGCCTGATGACAGGATGATGGTTTTAATTGACTGATTTCCCTCTTATTTTTCCATCTTAATTAAGGAATATTGAAAGTATTTTGCTACTCAGGGATTTGATTTTAATTAGTCTTTAATATAGACTGAGGATGAAAAGTTTGTCAGTAATTGTTTGATCAAGTGCCAATTCTTCTTTTTCTTTTTTCTTTTTAGCGATTGAAGAATTGGACCTGAAAAGGTAGTGTAGGTAGTTAATGGGGACTCATAATGTGCGCATTTATCACAGATGTGGCATTTTAAGGTTCTCTATTATCCTCAGTGAGTCAGTGTGTTGTCTTCCTACCCTGTTCGGCTGTCTCAGTCCATGTAACCTTTTCACTAATAATGGACTTAACAAGATAGGAGCCATCCTAGCAAATGAGAAATGCTAATATTATGTCTGTATGTATGTATGCATTTATTTATTTAGCAGCTGCTGGTCTCGAGCTATGTCTCTGTTTTATCTAGGACATATATATTTTTGAATTACTGATATCAAGCATTTGATTTCATTTTTTCAAACGGTGTTAAAAACGTTGGATACCATGCTGAGATCCTGGCGGAGTTAACCCGTTCGCTCCGTAAAGGTTATATTAAAAGACCCTCGTCGTTGGGCCCTGGATAATCCAGCGAAATAACACCTGTACATTTCTGTCTGCCTTCATCAGTGGGGTTCTGACTCATAAATGCAGGACAGCGGTGGTGTGAAGGTTCCAATTACACCGTTTTTATCCCCACCAGGACCAATACACACAAGGCAAAAAATAGTGACGCCCCAAAAAGAAAGATCCACCAATATTGTATACAATGCACTTTCCCTTGTTGCTACTGAGTGCTGAGTCTAGTGCACTGATGTGTACTTGTTGTCCTTTTTTAACAAACACATGGATAAGGGTCTTTTCAGGGTTAGACAGCAATGTTACTCAACCCTATCAATCAACAAATGTACGTAACGTAATTCAGTGTGAAAGGTTTTTGAATGTGCTTACTGGTTCGAAAAGCCCGACATGAATGTAAGCCATTTACCATCTGGCCTTCAGTACAGGCAAAATGTCCTATCCAACAGGTTATGCTCCTCTTCCCTCCAAATCAGGAACAAAACAGCAGCAGAGGAAGACGAGGCCTAGTAGACGACCGCAGCATCGGCCAGATAGACATCAAGATGAATTTGTCTCATTCTGGTCTCGTGGGCTGCTCCAAATGCCATGTTTTTTTAGCTTGACAATACTTGCACACAAACACACACAGACGCATGTACGCATTGGCACGCAGACACACACACACACACACACACATGCACACAAATGAACACATACACACACTCTAGCTTTACTGAAGCTGACAGCAGAGTTATTACCATGGTTATTATCAGCAGTCGCTGCGGTACCAAACACAAAGGAGATGATATGTGATTAAGTGGCTCTGCCCAGAAAATATCAGCTGAGGTCTGTACACGTAGTCATTGACAATATCACCCTACAAAGCAAATGACATAACAGACTTTATCTTCCACCATGTCAATGGGTAGCATATCCATCGGTGAGGAGCAATTTTGATTCTTTCTAATGAGCTTTTTTGGAATTCGCGTTAATTGTTTTGGATACAGCCAAGACTTGAATAGGCTTACACTATCAAGCCAGGCGTTCGGTGATAACTGACTTGAACTGAGATACTGATAGTTAAGAGTAGAGAATATAATAAAGGGGAGCGAGATATTATGTTGTGTACATGACTAGTGTCCAGGCAATCATTGACAAAACAGTTCATTGCGGGTCACTGTTGATTGAGTGAAGGCGTCTGCGGGGGGAGGGGGGGGGGGGGGGGGGGGGGATGATGCAGAAGCCCCGGGATTTAACAATCTAATTAAGTGATGAATGCTTTATTAAAGGAATGTGAATGGATCAGCTATGAGAGGACAAAATTACCATGGCTCTGCCTCTACAAATGTAGTCGGGAGATGTCTGGCATTCAGAAGCAGCATCTGTCAATTTCCGAATACTAAGTTATCTGTGGTGATCAAATGTAATAGAGCTGCATCACAAAAAGGGCCTGTAAATGCAATTCATTTCCCTGGCTGAAAAGAAAGAAGATTGGTCTAATCCTGCCATCCTCTTCCTCCGTGCTTTTTGGTATAAAACTGCCCAGCAAACTTCAATAATTCTCTGGATGGATGGACAGTTTGGCTGCTTCCCTTAAACATGGAGGTCACACTTCAGCAGTTTTATTGACCACTTTGCAGACTTCCATCCGAGGCTGTTTATTCAAAGCAGTGATCCTATAAATACTGAGCATATGATATTTCATGTTTCTCATCATTACTCATTGGAGCTCTGAGCTGACTAGATATGATAAGACCTCACAAAGGCCCTACTGTTGGGACAAAAATGGGACAAAAATAAAGGAACCCATGGCATCCTGGGAATGGGACAATCATTTTTTAAGATTGATTGACAGCAAACAAACAAACGTCAGCTTAAACAGACCCGCCCCACGCCACAAACTGCCACATCAGATCGGCACCACGCTCTCTGAGGTACAACGCTCCGGTGCACTGAAGAGCTGTGAAGCCTGGCTTCTCTCAGAGCTTCCCCCGTTAGGAAGCAGGTGTTACTGCATCGAGACCGGTGTCTCAGAATCTCTCTCAGACATTCTTCCTCCATTGATGTTACTGCTGCACACTGCACGGCTTTGCCCTTTAAAACATCATCGGGGTAACCCTCATCTTCAGTAGTGCTGCATCCCATTCAGGGTAATGTCCAAAGACCACCCCCCCCCCCCCCCCCCCCCCCCTTCTGTCTCTCTCCTCCCCTCCTTTTTTCATCCTAGACCTCAAGTCTGTTTATTTATACCTCCAGTCAAAATCAAAAGGCCAACGCAGGATTTTTCTTTTCACTCCGGTCTTGTCTTTGAATCTTGTCTGTTTAGCTCTGTTTTTTCCCCCTGCTGTTGTATTATCTTTGTGTGTATCTTCCGCTGTCAGCCCAGCTTTCCATTGGTCTCCTTATGAGGGCACGTTGTCTGTGCCTACCTATGCCGAGTCAAAGCTTGCTTGCATTAGTAAATGCACATCGTCATTACGATTTGATTCTGGAGCTTGCTTGTTGTCGCTCATGTTTCGGGCTCCACTCTCCATCCGTCTGTCCTTCTGTTTTTCTCCCTCTCTCTCTATCTTTCTCTCTGCTTTTATTTCGGCTGACACACAAGCACATAGTCACGTGCATCACTCGCACACACACACACACACGGACATATACACACACATATGCATGCACACACACACACACGTGTGTCATTTATTCATGCACCAAATCATTGTGCTTTAAGAGGTCTGCGCTGCTAGTGTTGGAGCTGGATTCAAAGTGTGTCAGCGTGCCCTCAGCCTGATACACATCAACGCTGATCTCGTCAACCACCTCTGAAAATGTACACAGTGCTTGTATGAAAGTTCAGGGGAACAATTAAAACCATCCAAAGTCTATGGTGCCTTTTCTATGAAAGCACTAGTACTGACACCTGCAGTATTACCTTCTGCAGATGTCCCACCTAGCGTCCGTTCCACCAGGAAAGGGCAGGATATAAGGAAAAGGTGACCTTATTAAACAATAATCGCTGTGACGTTCTTAACCCCCGCCCTACACACACACGCAGGCAGGCACACGCACACGCACACACACACACACACACACAGGCACACATGCACACATGCACACAAACACACACACACACACAGACACGGGATGTTGGCTACCCAGCCATTAAACTATCCTGTGGCTATTGCATGCTGAAATTTAAATGTGATTGCGCAATTACTGTGTAGCTTTCCATTCCAGTCATTGCTAGCTTAAGGCAATCATTGGGTGGAGTATAATACACTAATGCACTTAGAACTTATTTCATTTTCTAGGTATTTTAGCATTGATGTTATTGCACTGAGGTATGAGGTTGTCTTTTCCTTCGTAACAAAACACAACTTACAATGTGTCGAGAGTTGTGGTGAGTTTACCTCCCCAAACTCCTATGCAGTTTGTTTTCCTGACACGTAAAAACACAATCAGAAGTAAGATATGTTATAAACGTTATTACGTAAAAACGAATATGTTACTTATGATGATGTTAATGTTTTGATGACGTATTGTGTCGGTATAGAGGAAGTGCAGGTAATTCTATTGGGTGTAAAATAATGAAAAGGATAGGTGACTACTATGACTGTGGAAATGATCTAATACGGTGAAAAAGTCAATTTAAATGGACGAAGGTTCGGTCATTGCGGCAAGAGGCAAGAGAGGTGATCACCCGCAGTAATTCAACGTACTCACTAAAGCTGCTAATTGCCTTGGAATGATCACCATGTCAACCTGTAATATAATGGAGGCATCCGATGGCTGCGTACATAACCATATTTCGTCAGACAAATGGGGGTTGGCTGGACTCGAGAGCAGGAAGAAGCTGGTTCATGATCCCCATGGGAGTTTGTTTGGGGGGGGGGGGGGGGGGGGGGGATATGCTTTAGAATACAGCAGAAGCGTAAGTCAACAACACAACTTCATTCATGCTATTTTTTTAGGTTTGGGTTAAGATGGAGTGGGGGTTGGGGGGTGTAGAGTCAGATCGAATGTAGTCTGTTGCCTCTGTGTATTGCATTTTAATGAGACCAACTGTGTGCAGCGAAAACAATGAAAGTTCAGATGGGCACATTTTCAGCTAGGCAGATGAATGGAGATGGAGGGCGCTTATTGATCGAAGGGTCCATTTGGTGAAATTGGCTTCACTTAGAGTCCTTTCTGTTCCCGGGCAAAAGCCCGGTATTAAGCAGTTCGAGAAGTTCCAACAAAACAAGCTCAATCAAAATGCTGCCTTTCTGCTTTGGCTGGGGCCCAGTTGTTTGTTGTTCACGCTAATGAGTTTCTATTAGTGCACATGCTGTCCCCATTTAGCTCTGCTGGGTTATAAATACCCAGCGGGACTCTGACATTAATGCAGGGTTTAGAGTTAAGAGTAATGGCCCCTCACATATTAGATCTGCGTCACTCTGACATTCATCTGACAATTTATATTAAAATCAAGAAACCACATTTAATATCCTGACCTGTGGTCAACTTTACAGACGCATTGCATAATTTCAGAATAGTTATATGGGATACCCTTGATTTTTGGGTTCCAATGCAATAAATGCGTATTGACCTGTTGGCTCTTGTCCAATTGTTACTTGGATGAATTGGTTAATTGGTTGATTGTGAGGTTGGGACACTTCTGTTGATCATTACAGCTCATTAGCCAAAGCTGTCTCTTAACTGAACTCCCCAAGCAAGCGAGTCCGTTGTTGAAAGTCACACTAGGCACACTGACGGCTGAAATTGGTTCCACCCAGCAATTTTACAGATGCAAGATGTCTTATATTTTGACCTTCAAATTACCTTTGTAGAGAGACTGTGATTCTGAATGACATATTTTCAGACAGACAGTCCTGCATTGACAGACAATTATAAAAATCGAATCAGGGAGCAAACACTACATGAGTACATAAGTACTAATATGTAAATGTCACTGCTGATTGATATTTTGAGATCTCTGCAATACGGCTGCATTAGTCATTACATTAATGTGCATTAGAACGCCAAATTCAGGGTCTGACTTGATGGCATACAGATAAGAGTGATGGAGCAGCCAATGCCTGAGAAAGGACAGCTCATTAAAGCTGGGTAGTCATCCTTCAGCTGTTAAATGCGAAATGCTCTGAAAATATCTGTTATGTTCTTGTGCCTGCCTCTATGTGATACAATTTTGATTTTAATCTGCTCCCGGCTCATTTCTGACCAATCAGGGCACCTATGCCCTCATTGGTTCAGGGAATCCATCTTTCCTGTCAATCACATCCGTGCATGCGGCACTAACATCTAGATGGCGTAGAAACGTAGGGAGGGTGGGATCAGAGAGGGTGGGTGTGTTTCATGGTCTCGCTTTTCTACTCTCTCTCTCTCAAATCAAACCTACCGCAGCTTTAATATGAATGACAATCTCCAAAAACAGACCCAGAAAAAAAAGATTTGTCTGTGGAAAAAACGTCCTAGGCATGTTTCCTAGATGAGAGAGCGTCATCAGAAGAGAGCCCATTTTAAAAGCCTCTCTCCCCTCACGTTTCTTTGGCAGATCTGCACCCCTGACCTGGTGGTGTTCCTGGCCTGCGCCAACCACCGCTTGAAGGAGCGCCTGGAGAAGCGCGCGGAGCAGCAGGGCCGCCCCGACGACAACCCCAAGGCCACGGAGAGGCGTCTGACCAACTTCAAGCAGAACACCATCCCCCTGGTCAAGTACTTCCAGGAGAGAGGCCCCATCGCCACGGTAACTACCGCGGAAAAGAAAGAAACAACTACACTTTATTGTGTTTGTGTGTGTGTGTGTGTGTGTGTGTGTGTGGGTGTCTGCGTCTGTTTGTGTACTTGTTAGCGTATCTGTGTATGTGTGCGTAAGAGTGTTTGTGTACACACACACACACACACACAAACATCTCCTAGTGTAGTCAAGTACATTGTGTGTTCTTGGAGGTGTGTCATGCAGAAGACACACAAAGCTAAACACAAGTAAACGCAGAGTCTACGCCACTGCTGAAAAGGGCTCAAGCAGGAGCGTTGGTGGCTAAGGTGTGGTTTCCTACACCTTGAGCAAAGTGTAAGTGAACACATGCTGCAGAGTGCTAACTGGACACTAACAGAGTGCTGAATAGACTCTGTGGTGGCTGGGCACAACAGGGTATCCACTAATATGCGTGAGGTGTCAGTCGCCCACCACCATCCCACCCATCCCTAACCCAAGCCAAGAGGCTGCACCCGTCTACTCATGTGATGTGTGCAGACACTCCTATGGATCTAGGTCAGTATTGAATGTGGTACAACATCACCAGTGAAACCCAAATACAAAAAAACGATTTACTTTTGAGACCACAAAAAAATTGCTTGAGTTCTATTTTTCTTGTGGGGCGTCTTCCGAACGATGATATTAACCTGTGAAAGGGTAGATGTTCAAATAGCCTTTGGCTGTGTCGCTGCGGTGTGCGAATGACGCAGGGTGGTGTCTCCATTCCTGTTGAATGTACCGCATTGTGCTGCCAGCAGAGAGCAGAGAAGCTAACACTAGCAAAATAAACAACACATTAACTCAGAGGCACTCCCACACGTCCCTCAGCACGGCATGGGCCTCCTTATGGCTGGTGTGTAACATGAGAAATAGATATGGAGCTGCTATATTCCTTGCCGGTCATGGTCAAGATTTGACACCTTTGTTTTTCCACACTTGGTGTTTCTGTTATTTGTCTGTTTGTTTTCTTCTGGGCTCTTGCGCCTTGCATGCATTTGTTGGGGTGAAAACAGCCTCTTCGTGGTTCTCTTTCTCTCTGTTTTGTCCCTCTCCCGTTGACTTTAAAGCTCGCTCGCTCGCTCACCTCTCTAAGAATCTGCTTGTTTATTGCATCACTCTGATGTCCGTTTCTGGTGTTTTTGTTATTTTCTTATGGCACCACACAATACCGACACCTTGTAGGCTTCGGTTTTTCGTTGTTTGGGTTTGATAGCTAGGCTCAGAAATGACTTTACCTGCCTCTTTGTGACGGGTCTAGGTCAGTCATGAATGGGCTGAACTTTCCTCAAGTGACTTTCCCAGTCTGGACTATAGATAACATAATCCAAGTAAGCAGTTGTTGAACCTCTGAAAAGTGAAAAGGAAGAGGAGTCTATTGATGTAGCCCATCAGGGCTTGCAAAGGCCGTATTCTCCTTTGATTGCTGACTTGTAGATAAAGCAATTATATTCCCTAAATCCAGGACGGCTTCTACTTCTTGGGCAGATCACTGCTTGGAAGCCAGAGTTTCCCATCAATGCAGCGCTTAAATATGCTTTTTGGCCGCTTGAGGATTCTGCTTCTTTATTCTTCATGAATGAAGAATTGCAAATGTCTCAACAATGGCTGTTGCAGTTGTCTTATCTGGCTCTAACCATCACTTAGCCAGAAACATTAGCTCATGCGTCTGTTTACGTGGGGGATAATCTATCTGAAAGTTCCATGCATGAAGACATTGGGCCATTATAAATGCTGTGAGCCCATTCCTACATCCGATTTCCTGTTTTAGACTAATATAGTTATTTATTAACCATCGCAGGGTCTGGTAGAAAGAGTCCCCACAACTTAGACCACTGCATTTTCGATGACTGCTGTGGTCTCAAAAGTATGCAAATAAGCTTCTACATCATCTGTCGCCCCCATTTTAGGAATAAAATCCTCAGCTCGTATTTTCCTAAAATCCTATCCTTGTACCACCCTAAGTAACACTTGCTCCTGCTCCTGTAAACTTATTTGCTCTCCTTTGTTCCTCTAACATTGCTGCAGGGGTTTGCTGCTGCCTATGGCTTTCTAACAATCCTCTCAACATATTCTCCATGGGTTGTCGGGTCCTCAGCGTCCTCTCTGTACATCAGGAGTCATCAACTTGACAGCAATGTCCACCATATGTGACATCACGAGTGGTTTGGGATATTGACAAACAGGCGGTGTGCCCTCAAACAAAAGCTGGTTTCGAAAAACATTGGTTTTTAGAGTGGAACTGAAACAACAAGGGAGTGAAGGTCAGTGTACATATGTGGGTCCACTCTTCGCTATGATACTATGCCTCAACAGTGTACCTAGTCAACATTCAAGGATTTCTGTATCTGTACACACCCAAGGGGGGGTTGCTCTGACATTTCACAGTCTATACAGCCATACAGTACAGAGACATCGGTTGCATGCAAAATTATATATATATAATAAAAGAAACTGCACACAATGTACAATTTCACCGGATAAGTACGCCATCCGAGTGCTTTTAGTATGACCGTTTTTGCATACTATGTGTGAATAGGATTTTGAACATACTACATACTACTCTCTCATACTACGCAGTATACTAGAGTGGAGATGAGCCATGGATGGAGCCATGGAATAATCATGTAAAAAAGATCTAAATGGTCAAAGACAGAAGCGGGGGTGTTACTGTATTTCCCCAGGGTCCAGGGGGCATTTCAAAATCAAGTTTGACAGGAATACATTACCATACTTGGCAAGAAAGACCTCGTAGCTACTTAACCTGATAAGGTTGGTCAAGGGTTTGCTCACTATGGGCTGGCTCCTTCATATTGTCAATAAATAAGATCGCTGTTACATCAAAGATTACAACCCGACAGCTCTTAGTCTGTATCACAGTTGGAACGTTTTTCAAAATGAATACTACTACCTACTATTCATATATATATATAATGGATGGAATCAAGCAGAGTAGTGCGTTTTTCTGTGAATGGCCTTGTGTTTGAAGGGTGCTATACAAATAAACTTGCCTTGCCTCACTCTCCCTTCCTTCAGAGAAGGACCTCATTAAATAGATGATGAGCTGCAGCTGGATTTAGTTGTTGGTGACCTGTTATTGCAGTTCTTGTAAGGCAGCCATGTATGTATGTATGAATATATGTTCATACAGTGTGTGTGCGTGCGTGCGTGCTATAATTGGTTAAATTCTTTGGACCTTTTTTTGTAAAAGGTTTGTGTACAGTTGACTTATTTACTTTTTATATTTCCTTCTGCATTGCCTTGAAAGTCCTTGGCTCGTTAATGGGCCACGCGTGGCTATATATGCGTGTGATGTCTGCTTCACCTATGATGAGGCTGCCAACAAGCGCTGCTAGTCGGCAGACCTCACAGCATCTTCTCCATGTCTCCCCATGGCTTGATGACGCCTAGTTGATTACAATTACAATTCAGTGCACCACTGCATCAACATCTCATTAGACAGTTAACGACGTCAATGAGGGCCAACAGTGGGGGTGAAATTAGATCTGCTGCTCAGTAGCATCCCATTCCTAGACAGTACTTAAACTTCCTACACACAGTACTGTGCAGGAACCAATAATGGATCTCAGCCCTCAAACCCAGAATCATGGGTACCACTGCGAACACGACTCAAGGCGATTCGCTAAGTTACTTCTACAACTTACAGGAAATATTTTAATTGTTTCCTTTTCCCCTGAGTAGACTGATGCTGCTCCTTCTAAACTCTTACAATCTGGCATTGCAGCCCCCAGGATTGAGGTGAGAGTTGTGTGCCTGTATGGACACAATGTCACCGTAAAATATTTATATAATATTAATAGTATTTTCGATTGTGAAAGGAAACTGGAAAATGGTTCCTCACATCTCACCCCCCTGACCCCCTTCAAAATACAGTTAGGAAGACTTCACTTTCTTTCCCTTCTGACATCCGAACACCAATCTACCTCACACATCTGGCGCCAAGAATATAACAAATATTGACTCAGGAAGAACAATCACAGAGGAGCAGCGCCATCTCTGGTGAAAGACGGTTCAGTGCCATTTGTTGTTTCTGATTGCCTCAAACCAGTGCTAAGCAACGTATTGTAACTTAGTAGCATCACCTGCCGCTAATTGAATCCAATGAAGAAAGCAGAACTTGCCACATTGACATCCGTTAGAATTGCTATAACAGCTTTTTATCGCGATGTGACAGCATCACAGATAGACGATACTTTCTTGTTTCGGAGTGGATTCAACAAACACTTACTGAAGACATCTGAACAAGTAGAGACCATGGCTTCACTCGTCATGTCGTTACCTCCGTGTGTGTGTGTGTGTGTGTGTGCGTGTGCGTGTGTGGTGGGAATTATTGTGACTTATCTAGAGATGGTATGAAATGTCAAATAAAATGCAGGGGACAAACTAACCTTTAGCTTTCTTAAGTGAGGATGAAGGCAAGATCTCCAAGATAATCCGATCATATTGGGATGCAGACATATTGGGATGGTGGTGGTGGTGGTGGTGGTGGCGTTGACATTGATGCGGCAGTTGTAATTAAATGGAGCTCAAAGGCCTCCGAAGGATCTTGCTTCAGAAACTTTTCATTCCTTTGTGGCTAGTATACCCAGAACAATGGCCAAGTACAAAATATAAAACAAGACCCAACGAGCTCAACTCACGATTAGACCTTGAAGACTTCAAGAACCTTAATGGAGTAATAATAAAAAAGAAAGCCCAGGCCAGCGCTCCAATTTGACTTTTTATTACTGCCACATAGACGTTGCGGCAAGACACTCTTCTTCAGCATATTCTGGCAATTTCACAATCAATATACACAGGTGGGGCTAATTATAGGTAGTCTGAAACGTCCGTGTGGCAATATTAAAAAGTCAAATTAGAGTCCTACTCTTTCATTTTTACTAGTACAAAATATTCAGTTAGAAAATCACTACAATGGCAGTCTGTATGAGAACCCTTTGGTAGAATGAATAATGAATTGCCTGTTTGATAACACCACGATTAAAGTGCTATTGAAGCATTCCTAAAGGACTTCAGGTTAGTAGTTGGGATCACAACCCACTAGCAAGGTTTGTACCATTCAATAAACAGTTGGCCTTTAACATGGTTTTCCAAACAACACACAAATCTGGCCAATCACTCGTCTTCCTTTTCATCCTTTGCATTTAACATCTGTAGAAACAGGTACTGCCACATTTTACAGACTATTTAATAGATGCTTGTCCAAAGAATGGTGTTTGGTTTTACTGTTTCTTTAAGACAGACGGGTGGAGCAAAATATAGCAAACACACACACACACACACACACACACACACACACACACATTATCCACAATTCTTCCATAATTATATAGAGAAACAACCTCACTAAAGAAACCTTTAGCATCCTTCAGTGAGGTGAAATCAAGGTCTTCATGACAATGCCTGAATATGAATACTTTAGCGTGATTATGCCATTGTTCTAACAAATTGTTACATTGTTCTGCTGCTGTGCTGTCCATTTTGCAAAACACTGAAGGAACCACATTTATTTTCTTCACTAAGTGGTTAGAAATATTCTAGGATTCTACTGGGTCTTCTGACAAAACTCGATCAGATGAAAGTCATTCATTCCAAATGTCACATCTAATAATGGAAAGACTTATCTGTTGTGCCCCCCTCTGTGAAAAGCTAAATTATTCAAATTTGCTTCTTTTTAAATGTCTTCTATTGTCGTGTTTAGTTTGCCATGTTTGTCCTAATTAAATAATTTTTCAGTCACAGTATGTCAGACATTTAGATGCCAACACACACACACACACACACAAACCCACACACCCACATGCACATCCATACACACGCTATTTGCTCATTATGGGAGAAATGGAAAATCGTATTCTGTGAAATGAAAATAGTTTGGTCCTGTTGGCTGCATACCAGCCTGTTTCAAAACAAACATGACCAAGCTGTTTCCCAAGGATCTGCTCACTAACTTATTACTTCAAGTATGTCAAATATTGGCCTTTATATTATTTATGAACGGGAATGATATGAAGATTTCATGCATTTATGCACTTTTTTCTCATTCTTTCATTTTTAGTTACTTCAAATTTACTGGCCACTCCGAATAACCCCTCACACCTGCAACAACGCAATAGGGACATTGTATACTGTGCAATCTTTCGTTTTTTGTTCTACATGTTTATGTTGTAGTAGGGATCTGTATTTTCAGTCGGTCGACTGTGTAGCCTTTTTTTATTCTGTACAAAATGGTGTACTTAATTCCAATTACATTACTTTGATTATAATTTAGAAAAGTGTACATCAAATATTATTATGGGACTATGATAAAAAGTTGTTTTAAGTTCTAGATGAATAGTAAATTCCATCGTAGCAGAGCGGGGGTCCCCATAAACCACCAGACAGTGGTGTGTCCTCCTTCAGTGATGACATGTTGTTGAGTGAAGAAATTATCACTTTACCTCACTCAGGGAGGGGGGGGGGGGGGGGCTCCCACGCACAACACAGCCGATAGTGGGTTACTTTTTATAGCTTGTTGCCATAGTAACCACCGGAGGGGTGGTGCGATGGTCGGGTGGTGCAGCAGTTGTCTCCAATCGTCTCTTTGTTTTGGGATGAGCAATCAATGCCTTGTCTCACAGACGGAGACAAAAGTGTTATTGTCAAGACCATTATCGATTGTCTCTTTTTAACCTATACATCCCATAACCATGAATTTACCCCTGCCACTAAATGTTAAGTAAGCTTTAAACTGTACTTTTTATAATGTCAACAGGAATTATTATTTTTTTTAGAACATTTTCATTTTTCATTAGAACATTATGTAATATTAAAAACCTATTATTTATATATTTTATATTTTTACTGTTTGCATGTCTTCCTCCCCTTCAATGTGTATTGACAGAAAATGGCAGCTGATAAATATTTCTTCTTTTCAGTTCGATGCTGATCGAGATGAAGAGGAGGTTTTCAGTGACATCAGCATGACTTTGGACAACAAACTTTTCCCTTTCAAATCACGGGTAGCAGGTGAGGGTAAATTAATGCAGTTGTGTACACAAATATATACAAACGATCACATGCAAAATGTGGAGGTGAGCAAAAGAGAAATTGTATTTTGGTTATTTGGTGTCTAATATTGGCTGTGTCTCATGGCCTGTCTAGTATACATACATTAATGCATTTATTTTCCATTTGTAGTTACTTAAAACATACTGGCCAACACACAATAACTCTTCACACCTGCAACAACGCAATAGGGCCATTGTATACTGTACAATCTTTAGTTCTTTGTTCTACATGTTTAAGTTGTAGTAGGGATCAGAATTTTCCCCTGGGGTCAGTCAGTCGACTTTAGCCTTTTTCTTCTCTTTTTCGTCTGTACAAAATTAAGTACTTAATTCCAATTCCCAAATACTATTATGGGATTATAATAAAGGTTGTTTTAAATTCTAGCTGAATCGTTTTTAGCATTAGTAGTAGCATTTGGGACCTGGATCACCTATGAGCTCCAGGTCGTTACAGCAGAGGTTAAGTTAAACAGATAACTGGCATCAACAGAAAGAACGTGTATGAATTATGGGGGATTTAAAGGGGTTTTGAGAAATGCTGAAAGGGGTCCAATTTTACATTGAACGTGCAATATATTGCATACTTAGCAATATTGTACACATGTGAGTGCAATCACGCACTCAGTGCTGCAATAAAATACATTATGGTCGATAGGAAACGTCTCACTCGAAGTGTCTGCAGTGATATTATACAGCACTCTTGTGGTTATTCTAGCTTTTATGCATCTATACCTAACAAACAAATGAATAATAGGAGAACATGTCTTACTTATGCCTTTGTTGTCCTAGCAACAAAACACCAACAGCAAGTTTAAATGCTTCTCTGGAAATCAAAATAGAACCAGTTGAATCACTTATTTATTACAAAGTATTTATCACGGAAGATGCCAAACAGCGCCACAAAGTGGAACACTTTGCACTTATTTAGCCAACACGTAATCTATTTAGTCTCAGCATTTAGTATAGAAGCTTAGTAGTAGTTCAGTTTTGTTTTAGTTATTACATTATTTTCTGTTTTTGCTTACTGGAGAAGAAGATTTATGTTCCTGTACTTTGATATCCCGATGGTTTTTTTATGCACTAAACATTTGAAAATGGATTGCAAAGCTCAACGCATAAATTTCCCAAGCCCTAAAAATATGTTTTTGAAACTTGCACAAAAATGTTACTGTGGAATGTTTTGGGTAAGCAGCAATGATGTCTATTTAATGTTTGTTGACGAAGTGCAGAAGCAAGTTCTGCCAGCTATATCCACGTGGAACAAACGAGATGATCGTTGATGCACAACATACAATATCTATTTTCAGTGCTTTATTCTGCAGATTAAACGTTCATGCTTATGAAATATTCATTATATGTGTAATGCAACCCTAGTGTTTCTGTCGAAAACCGGCTTCCACTGCACCAACTCAGTAGATAGTTTTACCTTAGTAAATTATTGTAGCTGATGTTGAGCTCAACGGGCTGTAACAGGGAGATGTAGAGAACATTGTGCGATGGCTTGCCTCCATTTGGAGGCTGTTCATGCGGGCTCTTTAATGGAATATCACAACAAGGTGCTCCATTAGTTCCCTTTGTTTGACCTGAATGAAAAGAGAAAAGACATTAATACTCCAGAACAGAAAACACCCTGAAAAGAGGCTAGACAATATAAATCTTCATACTTAATATAATAATATTCAATCAAAGCTAGAGTAGGCAATTCGTTTTTAGAAGCACATTTTGTCATATTTGTTGAAATTCCCTTTACATCCCGACAAGCAATCAATAAATCAAATGCTCTGACAAAAAATGAAAGAAATCGGGTATCTTTGGCTGTCGCAGGCCTGTAATAAGCCCAGGCCTTTATAATCATTCAATTCAGGCAGAATTAAATTATTGGTTGGCATAGCGGTCTGTACACCTACCTACCCAGCTACCTTTTTTCCATCTGTACACCATGTGAAGATCTGACACGTTTTACTTGGCTGTTGTGGTTGTCTTTGGTCTCCAGGGCCCGGTGAGCTGGATCTCAGCCTATTGGGCGAAACCAGCAGTCTGCCAGATGCTCCTTGCAAGTATGATGGGCAGGTAAGACCGTTACATACTGCTAGTCCTCAGAAAGGGATACAATGTATAAGGCACTGAAGCTTCTCCTACTTTCTATGGATGCTTTCATCCAATGCAATCTTACCCCATCAAACAATGCACATATACAATCGGAACCTGCATGTCCCTGCTCAGTGTCCGTTATATTGGACAGTCCAATACAAATATGCCACTACCTCTCTGACGCCAAGATAGAAACCTTGATGAAAGTTGTAAGTTAGAGTATGGAAGAAGGGTAAGCTTAATATATACTGTATGAGCCTTTTCTGTAGACAAACAGTTACGCTACAGTATAACCCTGATACGTTATGTAAACCTTGTTTAACGTTTCTGGAAATATTGTCCTTGATTTTATGTGTTGTTGTAGTTTCAAACATCCTCAAGCCATACAAACTGTTTGATCATTTAAAAACAGTTCAGTTATATAATTCACACATTTAATAATATGATAAAATATGTATTCAATATTTTACATCCAAACCTAATCTGCTCTACCATCCCTTAATGCGGTGGCTCAACACTTCAATCATATCGTGTTTCCACTGCTCATAAAAAGGCTGCGACGGGCTAACACACAGCTGGTGAGTGTGTTCTGTCACTTGTTCTTGATCCAATCAAATCTCCAAGCATCAGATCATATTACATCACATTTTTTCCCGTGCTAATTGGCCGTTTTAATTAGAAGTACATCTGACTTTGGAAGTAACACTCTGAATACCATGTAACCTTGTCTTACCACAGTTGCCATGGTTTTACCTATGATCCTTATTAGTGCTGCCATATTTCAGTGTCCTATAGTTACACAAATCACACATGGGAGTCATACCTAGGAGTCATGCGTGGATGTCACATCTGGGAGATGCCCCAGAGAAGATACACACTTCTAAACCTCTGCTGTGTAGCATGTGCTGCACTGCATGTGACTTCCTTCTCGTTCCTCATGCACATGGGTCATTTGTATCATAAAGTGGTGTCAGAGATGCCCCTTCCCTTCAAGCATATAGTGTCACAAACCTCTGCGAGAGGCTTTGGCCTTTGGAGTGAGCAATGAAATGACTTGTGCATGTGGAGGGAAATATCACGCTCTCATACGTTCAATCCATCCTTTTTAGCTTCTTTCCAGTTTGGTATGGGTTAGTTTTAGCTGACAAAACTGCACACCGGGCTTTCAAAATGGGTTCTTGTACAAGCATACAACCCTGAAATGTGCCGGTCAGAACCGTGACCAAGAAGGTTGCACCGTCAGTATTGTCAGCTATTTGGGTCGTCGGGAGATTGCTGTGTCTGACGATTGAAGGAATCTAAGCATGCACAGCAAGCAGAGCAACCTGCTGACAGGGACTACAATAAGACAATATTGAATAGCATTGTGTTTTTAGGCCCCTGAGAGCACACACTTTTCTGGGGTTGTCCACTTTGGCAGAACCCTGTTGTGTATTCAACTGCTGGACCACTGCAAACGATGTTAGCACAATGGCCGATGGAGATAGACCAAGATAAAGTGGGTGAGAGACAGAGCGAATGTGTGGGAGAGGGTGCTCTGCAGTGTGCCCCCCACCACCACCACCATGTGGCTGCTGCTGGTTTGATTGGAGAAGATTGGAGACTCGGTGTGGCATGACCTTGGGAAATCTAACACAATGGCCCAGAAGATGATGGTGGGGTGGTGTGGCACTTTGCTCACACTTTGTGCCACTCAGGGACACCGCTGTTCAAGATGCCACTCCTAACGCCAGAGTGCATCACCTTCAGACTCCATGTAGAGATTGTATTATTGAGATCCGCAGAGGAAATTAACTCTTGTGTCTCTGTTGTCCGACAGGTGACTCACGGGCAGGAAGCTGGGTTAATATAGCGCTGCTAGGTAGATGTTCCCCTGCTGTCTCTTAATAACACGCTTCACAAGAGCTTTTTAATTACTTCAGGATACAATTATCTATCTCTTTCTTTCTTTCTCTTTCTCTTTGTTTATCTCTCTCTCTCTGTCTCTGTCTCTCTCTCTCTTTCTCCCTCTCCCTGTCTGACTCTGTCTTTTTCTATGTCGCCCCCTCTCTCTCTCTCTCTCTGTCTGTGTCTGTGTCTGTGTCTCTCTCTCTCTCTCTCTCTCTTTCTGTCTCTCTCTGTCTCTGTCTCACTCTCTCTCCCTGTCTGTCTCTGTCTCTCTCTGTCTCTCTCTCTTTCTCTCCCTGTCAGTCTCTGTCTCTCACACTCTGTCTCTCTTTCTCTCTCCCTGTCTGTCTCTGTCTCTCTCTCTGTCGCCCTCTCTCTCTATCTCCATTCTCGGTGCGTCACCAGGGGGGTTAGGTGTGGTCACACACCTATGTGATGTGACCACACTTTGTGTGTGATGTATCACACAACAAACGTTCAGTGGCGCACAAGATGCCTCTAAATAAAGTCCCATGCACGTCTGACTATTGTAATGACCTTCGACCTACGGTTAAATAGATCTATTAATAGTAGATCTATATAGATTGGAATGAGATTCATTCTGTGGTTTCAACTCCCCTCTGGCTCTAAGCTATCCCCAGTTTTTCCGCCTGAACCAGCATGGCTGATTTATCCTAACACACAATTACGCTTTTAGCAGAGTTGGTCACACGGGTTGGTACAGGTCATTGGTCATTGCGTGGTTTTCTGCGACCAGTCAAAGTGGGTTAGTGTCATAGTTGCATTACAGTGCACTTCACTTCCAACCCGGTTACCATGGGAGACAAGGCCGTCTGAGCAGCCGTTTCTCGTCCATGGAACTCAATCCCTGAGCACCTTAGGGTGCTTTCACACCTATAATTCGGTAGACTCGGTCTGATTCAGGGGTGAAGTTGATTATTTGTTGCATTTTCATCTGGTTCGGTTAGTGTTCACACTGGACATTGTTAGGTGAACTAAACGTTGTAAACAAACGGCTCGAGGTGGAGGCGATTGAACAGAACAGCTGAGGGAAACTAACAACGCTTCCTTGTTGCAGACAATAATAATCGAGCAAAACACCAACTTTGTGCGATCATGGGTTATTTATTTTGCTTTGGTGTTCCTACAAATTTTAAATAATCCCATTTCCACCATTCGGTCAGAGAATAACAATGTTTTTGTGAGTGACAAGTAATTGCATTATATAGTCGTATGACAAAATTGATATTAGTGCTTTCAACTCCCGATTGCACCACTTCTAACTGCAACCCATTGTAATCTAGGAAAGGTTAACGTACACCTGGCTGAATATGTTAATTATTTCCAGTTTGCGGCAAAAGTGTAGATTAAACCCACAATGCATTGTTTTTGGTTTGCTTCCTATTGTTGGATCGGTTAGTGGCCTGCAGTATTAAAAAAGGAGACCACTCTGTATGATATATGAATTACATAAATATTCTGCCAATTGGAGTGTGTCAAATCCCATTAAATGAAGCTCAAGGAGCTGAATACGTATTATGTATATGCAAAGCATCCCATGTATCGTATTAACTGTAGTTATTCTATATACATATAATAATATCTGCTATCAATACACAGGTGGAATAGCAGCCCACATTAAGGCTTGTTCACCTCTTTGAGAGTTCTTTACCAATGTGTAACACGTATAATAAGAGATAGGTACACACTTCACAAGCACACATTCACATACGTGTGTGAAGTCACTTGTCCCTGGATACGGAACTGACACGCACAGGAAAATGACGTCAAAATCCTATTTTCTTCATCCACTTTAGCATTTGACTTTAGCTCATTGATAATTGCTTCCCCGCTCCTCTGAAGAGATAATTGGTTACTGGATTTACACACTCGGGTGCTTTTATCTGGCCCTGGCTAACTGAGACCAAGATACGGGGAACTACCCATCGATATAACGCACAAGGCTGCTGATCGAAAAACATGTGCTTCTTTTGTTACGCCATCGCCTAATGTGTGCATTGGACACAATGCCCCCATTATTGTGAGTTATCTCCGATGGAGGCAATCATTCCGCAGAAGAGTAATGTCAGTCATCGGATAGGCTTGGGGTTTGGACTGATTTCTTGGGCCGGGTTGAATTTCCGATAGAGTGCCTCGATTACAACCGCGTTGCATTAAGGGTAACTGGAAGCGGAAGCCTTCGCGATGATGGGACTCGAGTCCTCCCGTCCCTTTCTGTGGAGGAACCAACACTTGGACTTGGGTCGACGTACTCTACAGAGGTAGAGAATAATGTGCAAAATGGAGACGGACTCTAGTGTCTCTTGACAGGCAGTAGACCCTTTTCACAGCGGAGTCGTCATAGAATGAACACAGTTGTTCCTCTTTGCACTAATTACGGCTCTTTTATGCTGCTTTTATGTATCGGAGCACGGGTAGTTAGTGTAGATAAGCCTTCTACCCGTGCCCTGGTACATGAAAAGAGAAGACCCACAATTACTGTTATGATCGACACCAGTGTTACTCTGGGAAAAGAGTTATATAATATTGAGTTAGGGTATGTTAACGTTCAAACAAATGTAGGCATAACGGATACTTATTGTTCACAAGCCAATGGCTGAAACAGCTTTCACTGTTTTGTTCAAAGAAGAAGACGGACATTTAACAATGTTTTTGAGGTGAATGCACATCCAGTCTCACCGCAGCAGTCTTAAGCTGAGGCATACAATCCGCTGGGCAGTTTACTCTGCACTGCGGGGACCCATAACTAGATACCTAGAAGCCAGAATCAGTCAACACCCTACCATCTAACAAATGCCTTTCACGGCTTTTACATCAAGTTAAGTTTCCCCTGCTCCTCATTTGCTCTGGGTTATAATAGCGTTGTTTAACGTTTGACATTTAGCCAATGAAAATGTTCTCTCTCTCTCTCTCTCTCTCTCTCTCTCTCTCTCTCTCTCTCTCTCTCTCTCTCTCTCTCTCTCTCTCTCTCTCTCTCTCTCTCTCTCTCTCTCTCTCTCTCTCTCTCTCTCTCTCTTCCTCCCCGTCTAAAGGTGCGTCACCTTGTTACGTGTTAAGAAACCATGCGTGTCGCAAGGTCGGCCGTTGCGTTATCGAGCACGGCAAGTTTCAAACAAACACAAGCATCAGCCACCGCTTCAAACGTTCTGTCACTTTGGACTGGGCTGCAAATCTATTGGTTGGCGCGTTACGTCCTGCGGCGCGCAGGGTTCAACGACTTCAACGGGTCTCAAGAGATCACGCCTTAAAGGTGTCTGTATGATTCGTCGTTTGTCTTTAAGCTGCCTGTCTTCCACTTCCACAACTATCTTCTGCTCACTTTTCCTTTCTTTCTTTCTTTCTTTCTTTGTTTAATCATACAGGGACAGCGCAAAAAGAAATATATTGCACCGGAGACAGCCAGGAGCAAATTAACATCTGTAGAGTTTAACCAGACGTCGTCAAAACAAGACATTAATACAGCTCATATTGTTTTACAGTGCAATATAGTTGGATACATTGTTAGGAAAATAAACCACCGTAAAAAATAATAATACACTCTATAATAAAACTGGCTCTGTAATAACACCACAGCTCACAAGCACTCCAGCAGAACATCATTACATCCATCTACCAAACGACTAATAGTAAAACAAAACCAAAAGACCTAATAGATGAAAAAGGAGGACCACTTCATGTTTACTGATGACTCACTCCACGAGAGGCTATCGGGGCTAATGCCTTCCTTCATAATTCCCCTTGTTTTACTCCAGGGACACTGGAGGATTTTCATGGGATGTCGACAAATAATGTCACTCTCTCTGATAACTCTCCTGTGTTACCCGCTCTTGTTGTCTTCATTATCTGCCTCGGTATTGTAGAAGGCACCATTTCACACCCTTCTTCTGTGTGTTAGTTTTTATCTTGTTTTCTCAGCCTAGACATTCTCTGTTTTATCTCTGTGGGCAGGTGGAGAAGGAGGAAGAGGATGAGGAAGAGGAGGTGGAGGAGATCGAATACAGTGAGGGAACTGCAGAGAGTGAGTGTTTGAGATTAGTATTGATGTGTGTCTGTGGCAAGTGCGTGTGTGCGTGTGTGTGTGTGTGTGTGTGTGTGTGTGTGTTATGTGCACACTTGGCAAACCAAATGTACACAGACATGCAGCAAACCCATTTGTGCAGCCAACACTTCTCTCTCTGTAAAAATGCCAACAGGTATCATGTTGCGTCTAGCTCATGGGATACTGAAATAAATATATAAATAATGTAATTATTCGGTGCACAATTTTATCCTAAGCGTTTATCCTAAGTGCATACATTTTTAGCATGGGCAGTGGGGATGGAACCCCTAACCCTGGCAGTGTTAAAGGGCTCCTATTTTACCACCAGGTGTGTTATTGAGTGTTATAATTGGAATCGGTCCCAACAGCATTGATGCCAAATGTTATGTTATTGGTTGCTATGTTAACACCACCAAAATTCACACCACCAGCAAATGACATTTGCGTTTAGCACACACTTTTATCACCACAGCTGAAAACAATCAAAGCAATCAAAATTGGAGGAACTTCCAGAATAAAGAAATGTATACGACCATGTTTCTATATAAACAACTGGACAGGGTGAAGAGTAGCTACAGGGATCAGATACAAAGAAACATAATTATTTATTTGTATTATGTTGTTTTATTATTGTTAAACAGCTAGTAATCAGTGAGGGAAGGGTTGTGAGACACCAGACACTAACAATACATCTATCTAGCAACACATACTTATCTTGTGTGTGTGTGTGCGTGTGTGTGTGTGTGTGTGTGTATGTGTGTGTGTGTGTGTTAGTGTGTGTGTGTGTGTGTGTGTGTGTGTGTGTGTGTGTGTGTGTGTGTGTGCATGCATGTGCTTGTGTGTGTGTGTGTGTGTGTGTGTGTGTGTGTGTGTGTGTGTGTGTGTGTGTGTGTGTGTGTGTGTGTGTGTGTGTGTGCGCATGTGCTTGTGTGTGTGTACATATTGCTAAGCGACTCATCTCTTCTCCTCCACTCTGATAGGTTCCGACTGCACAGACATCAGGAAACCAAAAGTAATCTTCATGATAGGTATGAACATGTACTAACACACACACACACACACACACACACACACACACACACACACACACACACACACAAACAGGTCATTCATTTCAGCTTCTATGGCCATGTTCGAATTGGCCCACTTGTGCCCTAAATGCCTACCCCTATATAGTGAACACTAAGTAGTAACCAGGAAAAAAACTTTTTACAATTATTGTCCTACAAACTGGAGACGACATAGCTGGAAGGAGGGTAATGGGAAATATGGCCCTGTTCACAGAGATCAATTCAACAACCGTTTTTGAATCTAGATTGTGTCAAGATTCAAAACCCCAACAAAGGGCACAATACAATGTGCCCTGTGTGTGTGTGTGTGTGTGTGTGTGTGTGTGTGTGTGTGTGTGTGTGTGTGTGTGTGTGTGTGTGTGTGTGTGTGTGTGTGTGAGAGCGAGAGAGGGTAGGTAAACTGCGCACTGTGTTGTTATGCCGGAGACAATGTGATACTTAATGTGTGTTTGTGCTGTGCATACCATTAGTCACTTATTTTGATAGAGTGCTGAATGAACAGAGATTGTTGGTTGGGTGCTGATACAGAATCAAGGACATTGTCAGAATATGGAATTGTTTTGTGCTTCAGTACAGAAAATACATGACAACATTAACACAAGTTATGTGTCAAGAATACACCAGGGATGAATCACGTGTTTCGTGATGAGATCGTTGGAAACATCATTAGTCGTCCAACTTGGTTCGATTCTAAGTTAACCGTGGCCGAAAATATTTCAAGAGCAAAATCCTTCCATCTCTCACACACACACACACACACACACACACACACACACACACACACACACACACACACACACACACACACACACACACGCACACACACGCACACGTACCAACACACACACTGATTTAATAAAATACTGAAGTGGGTTAAATATAATGGCCGTGAACGCCATTTGAAACCATGGTTTCAAAAAAGGTAAAGAACGAAAACGGAGTGCTCTGGAAGCCGGGGGCAGACCTGAATGACTCATCTCTCGAGGTAAAAGGACTCCCTGTGTTCGGGAGATGTGCAGCACTGATAATGCTAGACTCCCTTTACTCCTAAAAATGTATCTTTTTAAATATGAGTTCCAGATTATTGTTTTCTTAGTTCCATTTAATTTAGTTTCCTTTGTGTTTTCCCTCTGTAACGATGTGTTATTTATGCTGCTGCCTGTCTTGGCCAGGTCTACCATGAAAAATAGATTCTTAATCTTAATGGGACTCTCCCTGTTAGATAAAGGCTAATAAAACAGTATGCTACTCTGTGAAAGATTACCAAACTGCTTTGGTCTTGACCCTGGCCTAATGGTCTAGTAATTTGTCTTAATTAGTAATAAGAGTTCCATTCAATTAACTAGTGTATGTCAAACCCTCAAGGATTTGAATCACCATGACCAGAGACGGTCAAGAGCGCCCAAAACAGAGCCTGTTTCCTGAAATGCTTAGATGCTGCTTGAACATATAAAACAAATAAACACATTTTCACCATGTTAGCTCACTTAGCTCATTTGCATGTATGAACAATCCAAAACAAAATCTGTTCAATCAATCATTTTCTTTTCAATCCTAATCAAATGAAGATAATATCCACGTATCATGTCAACCAACGATATCAACACGTTACGACTGCCCTCATTTCAAGCATTCATAGGCATAACCCACAGCTGGCTGGTGTGTTTTCTCACTTTGCACCATCCAAAAAAGTGGTGAACGATCGACAGTCATCCTGTATTCGGTCCGCCCACGCAAATGATGGCAGTGTGCACTCTGAAATCCTGGCCACATTGTCTCCAGCGATGATTGAGACTGAGTATGACTGTGCTCAAAAGTCAATACCATCTGTGTATATGTGTCATTATTGAGATCAGATCACGTCGCAAAAAACACACATTGGCCCTGTTTATGCGAGAGAAATGTATAGATTGTACAGCCGATTTTGAATTTCTAGATTTAAAAACTACAACCTACTATACATGCAGGGGCAGTTTACGTGAGATTCCTGCTCGATTTGTGCATGCAGAACATACAGGTTTCAATCTGCTATCCTACAATCCTCGACAATGGGTGGAGATGTAGCGACCGTGGTGTACCAGTTTACATTGCTTTGGATAATGCCGTCAATCATGTTTAATAATAGAAATGCATGTTCTTTGTATTTGATGCCCTCCTTGCTTTATATTGGCTCATGACCGGTGACGTGTGAGCGGAACTCGTGACTTGACAGCTTCTGCAAGAGATTCGGTCTAGACGAGAACCGATCCACCGAACCGAACTCGTCCAGCTAGATTGAATGTAGCCGACACCGCCTCCGAAAGTGGTTCTGACAACCGGCGTCTTCATCTCTCGCACAACCGTTCCCGCCTGTTCAGACGAAGGAAACATCCCTCTCTCTGTGTCCCCATCTCACAACGTTTTCAATTTCCGATTTGAGGAGAGATTTAAGACGGTCGTCCAAACAAGGCGGTAGAACACAAATTAAGAGAGATCAGAGAAACAACTATTTTAAAAAGTAAACAGGCAAAAGGCAAGGTTGACTACTTGACATAAATGCCCACAATCGATATAATTGATACGTTAAAAAGAAACTAAATACAATGCAACAACACTACTTATTTCTCTCTCTCTCTCTCTCTCTCTCTCTCTCTCTCTCTCTCTCTCTCTCTCTCTCTCTCTCTCTCTCTCTCTCTCTCTCTCTCTCTCTCTCTCTCTCTCTCTCTCTCTCTCTCTCTCTCTCTCTCTCTCTCTCTCTCTCTCTCTCTCTCTCTCTCTCTCTTCCTCCCACCTGTACCACCTGTCAATCGATTTAGTTTTCTACACCTCCACCTTCCCTCTCTCTGTCGCTCTCTCTCTCCCACCCTCTGTCTCTGTCTCTCTCTCTCTCTCTTCTTTCTCTCATTTCGTGGCATCTTTTCCTCTTCTCGTTTCCCTGCGCACCCCATCTGTCTCTCTGGCTGTCGGCAGTGACGAGGAAGTGATAAAAGGATTCACACATGCAGGCTGAATCTGTTGTTAGCGTGTCTCAGCAGTTTATCTCTCACTCGCAGACAAACACACACACGCACACACACACACACACACACACACACACACACACACACACACACACACACACGCACAGTAATGTGTGGGATTGGTGTCTATTCCCACACATTAGATTGGGAGGTGTGAGAAATACTGGTTGCGGTTGAGATTTGTGATTCTCTGTTTTCCAGAGCCTTATTGATTCCCACAACAACAACAAGCTCAAGTTATGGAGAGTTAATCTCGCTGTCTACTAGGTGGTCAGGTTCTAAGCACAGCTCCCACAGCTATAATGAAACGGTCCAGGATCTCCTACATACCACTAACACTACTCTTTCTTTGAGAAACCTTTAATAAGGGAGACTGACTCACTCAGTCAGACAGCCAGTCACTCATCCAGTCAATCATTCAGTCAGTCAGTCAGACAGTCACACACTCACTCATTGACTCAGTCAGTCACTCAGGCACTCACTCGCGCACACACCCACTCACTCACTCACTCACTCACACTCATTCAGCAAGCCAGAAGCCTTCACTTTCAGAGTAACAAAAACATTCTCAGTCTCTGGCTCTGCTAGCTCTTCTGTTTCTTTGTGGCAGGGATTATTTTGCATTACAATGGTTGTGTCGTTGCTATGCTAATTGTTGTGCAATTTCAAAATATAGCAAGTCTACAAAGACATTCTTAATCTGCTATCAATTTGATTAAAATCTGTATCAGAATGAGCAGGAAGGAGGAAAAATCGGATATGGGTTCCAGCCTAAACAACCCCATCGGGTTATAGGTTAGTCATCTGCTGGTGTAATACAGCCCTGCTCATTATAGGAGCCAGTGTGGCTGTGAAGCTTATAGTTGTTCGTTCTCTTCCCAGCTTCCCAAAGTCTAGGCTGGCAGAATACTAATGCATACGACAAGAGAGAGAGAGACAGATGGACAGACAGAGAGAGCAGCAGCCAACTCAACTCATGTTAAATTTAGTGAGAACACACTGGATCTTCAGGGAATGGCTTCATCTCCCTCAGCCTTCCTGGGATTATTTAATATTTCATTTAATCTAAAGCAGCCTCTGCCTCTCTCTCTCTCTCTCGCTCTCTTTTTCTCTCTCTCTTGCTCTCTTTTTCTCTCTCTATGTCACTCTCTCTCCCTCTTTCTCTACGTCTCTCTCTACGTCTCTCTCTCTGTCTCACTCTCTCTTTTACTCTCTCTATGTCTCTCTCTATGTCACTCTCTCTCTCTGTCTCTCTCTCTCTCTGTGGTTGCCTCAATGTCACGTGGAGTCAAGTGGAATATGGATGAGTACGGGGAAGGGGGGGAGCAGCCTGTCTTATTGCTGCCCTGCTCTGGGCAGTGATGATGAAGCACCGGCGCCTCAGATGAAGGCTGCCTCCGCCTCATCATGAAATCAAATGGCAATGAAAGAAGAGTGAAAAGGAACCAAGAGTTTGTTAGGAGGTTTGAATCTAAACGCCGGCTCAGATGCCATGCCAGGCGCGGGTTAACCAGTGCATGTTCGAACACCTGCATGCCAATATGGTATGGGTGTTTGTGTGTGTGTATGTGTGTGTGAGAATGTGTGAATGTGTGTTTTCACAAGGATTATATGCATCTATCATCTCTGCATACACTGTGTGTGTGTGAACAAGGATTTTGTGTCTCCTGTTTATCTCTGCATACATGTTGCCCTTGTGTGGGGATGTGTGTGTGTGTGTGTGTGTGTGTGTGTGTCTCTGTCTGTCTGTCTGTCTGTCTGTCTGTCTGTCTGTCTGTCTGTCTGTCTGTGTGGTTAGATAAGGCATCATAGGGCATGTACTGTCTACTACGGAAGAGACATTTGTAATCATGTGAGATAACCTGGTTCTCAAGCAGTACATCCAGATACCTGTGCGATACACACACCCAACACACAGACACACGCGCACGCAGGTGCACAAACACACACTAACACACACACAAACCCACACACAGTTATAAAATGTCTCTGATGAGGTTGGTCCCTTATCTGTTTTCGTCTCCCACATCCTGGTCCTATGCAAAGTGCTATGTATTAATTATTCATCCATATGGATTGTTCCATACATGTTTCATGTACTTACTCTACTTGTACTATTTTGTATGTATTTCATTCATTATTTTATGTTTTTGACTGTATTCTGCTGTCAACTACTCTACTTGACTTTAATATTATGGAAGCAGGTCTGCAATGATCGACAGGTTGCCTCCGCCTAGAGTTATTGCTCTGACCATCAGCTGTGCATGGTCTCACCCCACTTAGGCCTCCGTAGGATCTTGGCTTCTGAAATCACACAATTATTCTCAATAAATAACCAAAAATATGTATAAACGGCAAGCTTCATTTCTGGCTTCAAAGCAAAATGTGCCTTAAGAATTCCATGCATGTGTGTGTGTGTGTGTGTGTGTGTGTGCATGTGTGTGTGTGTGGGTGGGTCCTCCCTCTCAGGCTCAGCACAGGCTCTCCAGCAGAGCGAGGGTACGGAGGAGCGTCTGGGCCTGGCCAGGGTCAGCCCGGCGGAACTACTGGTCCGCGAGATCCAGAGCCACAGCGACCAGGGGCGCCACCTCCAGGACATCCTGGAGCGAGGAGAGAGAGTACCTGAGGTGGGTGACACTCTACCAGAAACACACGCCTCAGCATTCTGCATGGCGCGACGATCTTCCCAGTCTGCCTTCTCTTTAAGTCCAAAATACACAGAGTGCCAATCTCACTGCGTGTCGGTAGCGCGACCCAAAAAAAACCAAATAGAATCATATCGTGTTGGACCGAGAAGAGCAAACAGAGCGCGAATGAAACGGGGGCTGTATTTTCGCCGCTCACTTCTTACAGGACTCAATTCTATTTTGGACGCAAAAATTTTTTTGCATCCGTCACGACGCGGCCGTATTGCTTTGGGCTTTAGTGAGAGAGTGGAATTCTTCATCTTCACAATGTACTCCAGGCTTTGAGTCCTGGAGTCCTGGAACCTTGGACAATACAAGCCATGTGAATGAACATGGATGGATTAGCCTTTTAGACAAAGACTGGGAATGAGGGATTGGGGGAAACAAAGAATGCATAAGAATAAGAGGGGGCAGGGGGCAGGGGAAGAATGGGAATATGATTGGTCCAGGCATGCAGGGAACAGCAGGCAGTACACACACGCTGATCTGCAGCTGCTGGCCCAGATGGATGTGACAGCGCCGTCTCACCCTGCAGAGCAGCTGGGAACTACTGTGCAAAATTCCACTGGCACAGAGGTTTTCTTGGGACAACCCCCTCCCCCCACACTCACACACAGAACTGTACTGAGACCACTTTAGCTGTTAAATTGGCACTGGCTTAGCCCTCTGTTCACAATGGCACGACGAGGCTTGTGATTTCATGCAAAGGTTACAAAAGGGTTACCAAGGCAACCCCGTGGTCCCTTCCACCTGCATGTTATTGCTTCCTGTGTGTCCAGTGTAAGTCTGATTGGATGCCCACCGGGCGGTGGGCATCCAATCAGACTTACACTGGACACACAGGAAGCAATGAGACTATTGAGATGAAACTTTTGACCTGTAATCCCAAAATCAGCGGGGGGTGGGATTACAGGTAAAACTGCTCAATGTTCATCTGGAAGAGGGGAAGCTATCAGGCATGTGTTGGGCATATGTGCATCTCTGGTCTTCAACCCCCACCCTCCATAGCAAAACAATGACACACTTCACTTCCATATAGTGTTTTTGATTTTTTTTACAAAATGACATTGATTGAAAAGCAACAATACAGGTTTTGTGGAGGTAAAAACAACACAATTCTACCTTACATCTGGTATTGCTGAGATTAAAACACTGAATTCTACCTCACATCAGGTATTGTTGAGGTTAAAAAAGATCTGCTACATTGCGTGGTGGCCCACAATAATGCATTTGTGTGCGCGGCCGCGTAGTGGCCGCTGCACAGCTGCATAAATAGTCATCTGTTGCCACCGGTAATCAACCCAGAGATTGCATGGGGAGGCACCTGTGAAACCTCATCTGAGCCCCAGACTACCGCTACCAGCGCATCTCATTAGAAGTGTATTTTATTACGTTTCCGGAATTTCACATCAAAACACGTCTTGGGCCGCGGCTTACTCTCTCTGCTCTCATTGCAATGTTCAAATGGACATGTGCCTGTGTGTCGTGTGTGTGTCGTGTGTGTCGTGTGTGTGTGTGTGTGTGTGTGTGTGTGTGTGTGTGTGTGTGTGTGTGTGTGTGTGTGTGTGTGTGTGTGTGTGTGTGTGTGTGTGTGTGTGTGTGTGTGTGTGTGTGTTTTGTGCCCGACGTCTATCAGGATCAATAGGAATAGAAATTGAAGGAAAAAATAAACTCTGCTATCTAGTGTGCTGTCTGTCACGTGTCTGTGCTTGCATCATGGCAGACTCCCATCTGAAACTTATTTTCCAATTAGAGGAAGCTTTGCTGAAGAGAAGACTTATAGGACCGAGATCCGTGTATTACACGTTGACACTAGACACCCCCACACAGTACTTGAACCATTGCGTCAGGGAAGCCTTCCCTAATAGACTACAGGGAACAGTGAGTACATCTTGAAACTCAAATACCATACAACTTCAGCAACATGGACATGCATTGATGTTCCAGCAATAAAGCAATAAATCGCTTTATTCTGCAAAATCCAAAGAAAAAACACAATGTGGACTGGAGGCGATGTGTGTGTGTGTGTGTGTGTGTGTTCGTTCGTTCTGCAAGATGAAAACCTGTGGATCAATGCAGACCCTCCTGACAGATGAGGCAACATTTACTGTAATGGAAGAGCCAACACAGGCACACACACACACACACCCACACATGCGCACACATACACACACACCAACAACACACGTGTGTCTACCGCGCGGACACAGCAGATGCTGCAGCTAGGCAGTGACAGTAAACATACGAAGACGTCTGGTGAGGAGAGGCACATGACCCCCCCCCCCCCCCCCCTAGTGTCAGCTGTCAACACAGACAGACCCATGGTCATGTCCCGGAATCTAGCGGCACATCAGTTTTTTTAGCTGTATTGTTTTTTTGGTGTGTGCATTCCGATTTTGTGTGTGTGTATGTGTGTGTGTGTGGGCATGTGCGTGCATTTGTGAGCACACGTGTGTGAGGGTACGTGAGATCCCTTACGAATATTTATAATCAAGGATTGTATATTGAACGCTGGTTGTGTTTGTGTGTCTGTGTGTGTGTGTATGTGTGCGCGCGTGTGTGTTTGTGTGTGCGCGTGTGTGGTTGCTCAAAAGTGGGTCAGAAAACACGTGCATTGCAGCTATATGTGCACCCCCTGTATAGACCTGTCAGCTAGAGACTAGAGAACTGGTGCGGGATAGAAAGGGAGAGGGACAGATTGACAGCTGGGATGAATGATGCAAGATCTCCCAAAGGAGGTCACATACACACACAGGCATGTGCGTACAAACCCACGCACACACACACACACACGTGTCTGTGGGCTTTGGAGTGTGCAGTGGTATAGCTCCCAATTACCTAAATTATCCGAGGAACTTCATACCGCGTATCGCTATGGAAATCTCACCATCACCGACCTTACGCACAGATTGTGTTGTTCAACTACCCAGAGAGCATTGCAACAACAACAAACGACAACTGAGAGCCCGAATATTATATTATCGTGTTGTTGCCTGGCAACACGGTCCACATCGAGCAACGGGAATGTCTCTGTGTGAACTGAACTCCAATTACAGACAAGTTGACTTGTGGGGTGTGTGTCTGAGTAGGTTAGCGCGATATCATGTACAGACCCACAAACAAGCTACGTATATTAGCGAGCCAGCGCCAACGCTTCTCTAATGACGCGGAAGACAAACTCTCGAGACAAATATGTTTCCCCCCGCGCCGCTCTGTGCTGGCACGTCACTGAACTTTTAAGTCAAAAGGGAAGAAATGTTGTGTGCCTCCTATGAACAGGCAAATGAAGGAATGCATGAATGGATGACTGAATGGCTGTGCGGTGCATTTACATAAGCTGTATAAGAACAGTGATGTGTTTCTATCTCTACAATCCCAGGGAGTCGAGATCCTTCTTGTAAATATTTATTATCATGGATTGTATACTGAACATTGATTGTGTGCCTATTGTATATGTGTATGTCTGTGTGTGTGTGTGTGTGGGGGGGGGGGGTTGATGTGTGTGTGTGTTTCTCTGTGTGTTTGTGTGCTTGTGTGTTTGTGGGTTGGTGTGTATTTATGTGTTTGTGTATTTATGTGTGTGTGTGTGTGTGTGTGTGTGTGTATTTATGTGTTTGTGTATTTATGTGTGTGTGTGTGTGTGTGTGTGTGTGTGTGTGTGTGTGTGTGTGTGTGTGTGTCTACAGGACATGCTAGTGGGGCTGGTTTGTGAGGCGGTTGCCTCCTCCCTCCAGCAGGATAAAGGACTGCTGCTGGCGGGGTTCCCCAGAAACCTGAGCCAGGCCAAGGCGTACCAGGCCAGGGTGAGAGTCACACACACACACAGAAAAACAATAAAGAATGAGAAGTCCTGAATCATGCAATAATGCAACTGGAAGGAACATTATAATTCTTGAACTTGACCGTATTTAACCTATCAACTCAAAAATCGCGAAACCCAAAACAGTTCTCAGAAGAAAGAATGAAAAAAATGAATGTAGCCTACTGTTATAATGAAGTGCTATAAAAGGGGAATGCTCCTTGATTTCAACATAGTGATCATAAAGTTTGGTTTCACATGGGTATAACTGCCAACCGCTAACAGGCTAAAACAAATCAACACAAACCATATCAATTCTGAAATCCCTACAGTGCATTAAACACTGTGGTTGAACGCAATTCATGAAAGACTTTTGAAGCTTTTGAATACAATGGCTGTGTCTCAATTGCCACAGTATTTATCAAATTTGTCAATTGAAGACAGCCTACAGCTCTCTTACCATCTGCCAGCTAACGTAGCAAGCCGTACGCAGCAGGCAGCAGCTCTAAGCTCAGCGGCACTACAAAGCTCCCGCTGACCAAAACACCCTTTACACAGGGGTCTGTTGAAACCAAGATGCTCTCAAGTGATTTCAAGTGGTTTGTGAGAACATTTGGTTTTAGTTATCAATTAGGGGGGCGCGACGGACCACCGTGTAGAATGTTCTGTGTATTCTACACAGAACATTTGTTTTTTTCTACCTAAACCGCAAATGTCATGTATGTGCCAAAGTAATAATATACAGACTTAATACCTAAAAATACCTAAACGACAAACAGTATGATGTGGCTTTCCCTACTCATCGCAACCTACTGCAAATATCCTTTAATGATAAGTGTGCAGAATTGTATCGGCATTTTAAACCTGAGTGTGTGAGTAGGTAACACACCTGTGTTGTGTCTTGTGTCCTGTCAGATGGGGGAGCCCAGCGCCGTGTTGCTCCTGGGCGGGTGCCCCTCCGACGCGGCCCCCGACCGGATGCCGTGTCCGGGCCTACCTTCCTCCTCCTCCACCACCTCCTCCTCCTCCTCCTCCTCCTCCACCAGCTCCCAGCTGGACCGGGGCGTGTGTAGAGACAGCCACCCCGTGGTGGAGCACTATGACCAGCAGAACCTTTTGCACCAGGTGAGTGTCTGGGAGCCCCTTTCCCAACCAGATGAGCTGTGGTTCTTGAACCGGTTCCGTTCAGGATTCTTGGAACCGTGGTGCTACCTAGAGAAAGTGTGTGAGGTGTGTGTTTGAGGTGTGAGTGTGTGGTCTGTCTGTGAGATGTGTGTGTGTATGTGAGGTGTGTGTGTGTGTGTGTGTGTGTGTGTGTGTGTGTGTGTGTGTGTGTGTGTGTGTGTGTGTGTGTGTGTGTGTGTGTGTGTGTGTGTGTGTGTGTGTGTGTGTGTGTAAGTGAGATGTGTGTTAGTGGGCATGTGTGTGTGAGGTGCGTGTGTGTGTGTTTATGCTGGGTGTAGGCCTCAATGGGTTTGTCTTCTCGTCTCCAGATCGACGGCGAGTCACCAGAGGTGGAGCTGACGCAGATGTGCCTGGCGTTGGACTCCTGCTAAGAGGGTTGTTTTTTAAAAGCTCAGAGGAACCCTTACTCTGCGGCCACCCGGGAGACCCAGCTTATCATTTGTGACCAACTGCATATCTCTCTTATCTTGTGTATCATTATTAAAAACCCAGCCATTTAATGGAAAACTCACCCAGACACACAAAGCGTCATCCCTACACAGACTCACGTACATTTAGCACCAGTCAAATGCATGCTGTTGTCTTCTAAACACTCCGTTTTATTATCAGTATCAGTGATAACATAATTCTATCTTGTTGTGACACTGAACAAAACGCACCCGGCCGTCACAGAGCGCTTAAGTCTCCGTTTAACTAACACTGTCTTGCTCTCTCTAATCTTGATTGGACTCCGTCAACGGTAAACGCTACACCGACTAGCCTGACAGCCGGGGACAGACTGCGCTGCGGGGAGAAATGATTAACGCGTCATCTGGTCTGCCGTGATTCCGAGGAGCGTTTGTGGTTGAATGCTTAAAACTGCTGTGATTGGATAACGTGCTTTCCCCTTCCGTTACGCGCAATGCGAGTGTCTTGAAAAGACAGCGTGAAAGCTACTCCGACTATCATGTGCAGCACGTTTTATTCTGTTAGCAAGCATGCAACAATTACAATACAGCTTATTGCCTTTTGGTGTCATTTCATAAAATGAGGTAAAAAACGAACACAAAAATATTGCATTTATAATTGGTTAAAGTTTCGCAAGCTTTATATGTGGGACAATGTTACATTCACTTGCTTGTCTGAGTCAGATATTTATTATTCAATAAAGCAAGAGCTTTTGTTTAATTGAGTATTGTTGAGCATTTCTTTTGATGATTCGTATGCACGGGCATTTAATTTGTCATCGCTATTCAGATAGTGCCATCTACTGGTAAATCATGCACAATGGCCCTACATTGAAAGGCCTAGCCACTCCCTATTAATGTGAATTTTGACATTGACTCAAAGACAATGAATCCGTTAACATTTTAAGTGTGACATCTTAGAATTTTCAGCAGGCTTCGGTACAATAAAAAGTCACATTGTCCGCTAAACTTTGCCTGAACTTCACTAATGTCTCCCTGACTGATATTAATAGTTACTTGTGTCAAACATTGTAGTTAAGTCTAAAAAGGACAATACACACAAAGGAGCATATAAACACTATTTTCACATACTTTTATTTCCACAGTTCTCCTCTAGCAGTTTTTTTGTACATTATTTTTTATTTTTACATAAGAACAGACTGTTATACACATTGAAGCAGGGCAAGGGGGTGAGGGAAAGACAGAACAAAAACCCATACAAAATGGCCTCTACTCAAGCACAACCAAATCTATGTGTATAAAATTGCGTGGGTTTTTCCACTGTGGTGGAGGCGACAACTGCCTCGATTCTTTTTATTTTTAAATAGATTCATAAAAATACAATCTTTTTCTAACTTTCAAATGGACCTTTATGTGGACTGCCAAATGAAGGAGGACCAATGGGTGAAAGGGTTTGGTAAATGGGTGATGATGGTCAATGGTGAGGTAAAACAAAAATAGAGAAACAAAATGGCACACAGCAACTAATGCCGGCTACTTTACACCATATATTTGCATTACTCCACATGATTAACAAGAGCGGACATTTTTTTTTGAGGAGGGGGAGAAAACAAAAATAGGCATCACAAAAACAAGACGCCACTACCGTCGCTCACTTCGCTTTCTAGTCCCTTTTACACCTGCGCTGCTTCTTCCTTCAACATGACGTTAGCTTGCAATGCTGTAGTGCTTCATAATGGGGGGGGGGGGGGGGGGGAACTGAACAGGTTTTTAGTAACACAGCAGAAACCATTTGATATAAAAGAGAAATGTGTTAAAGGGGTTTGAGAGTGAGAGAGACGATGGGGATGTGAAGAGTCGCGAAGCAGTGCTGAGGAGTGACCGACGGGTTAGCTCGCTGCTATGCTAGTGCTATCTCCCCCCCCCCCCCCCCCCCCTGCCCCGTGGTCCTTTTCATATCTAGGGCGGGGGTCGGGGGTCATCTGTAGAACGTCACATGGCCGTCTTGATTTCAGGGGTCCACGCTATGGCAAAGCGGCCGAACGCAAACCGCCTGCGATTCCTTCCAATAATAACAGTCCCATCGTGTTCTCCACTGAGGAACCGTGGCTCATAAATACTCAAATATAACCAACGCCTCTCGCTGAGACGTGTCAATTCCCCCCCCCCCCCCCCCCCCCCCGCCGTAAATAAACAACAGCACGCACGCAAGCTCACGCACAACATACACATTCACATTCACTCACTTAACAAACAAACCGGATGCGTTTATTTGGGTTGATAAATTAGGTTCCGCTGCGACATTGGTCGGCCACGGTAACGCCAGAGCGATGGGGGGCTTCTCTGGTCTCCGAGCACCGATGGGGAGGAGCTGGAGGGCACACTGGGGGCGGGGGAGGATGTTGCCCTGCCGTCCGCTGTCCAGGTTTGTTTTTGTCAAAATGATGTGACTTGTTTCGTGTTGTTTTTTTCTTTTTGAGTCAGAGAGCCGTAGGGTTTTAACACCCTGCCCGTGGCCACGGTAGGCCCCCACACGTCCATCTCGGGCAGCCGACGTGTGGCCGGCCACCCATGTAGAGTCAAGGTACTGACAGCCCCCGCCCCCCTTCGCTGACCAACGGGTGAAGCGGTTGTTTCGGGTACTTGGGCGGGTGGAGCCAACGTGCCGAGTGGCCCTGTGGGGTACGAGAGAGAGAGAGAGAGAGAGAGAGAGAGAGAGAGAGAGAGAGAGAGAGAGAGAGAGAGAGAGAGAGAGAGAGAGAGAGAGAGAGAGAGAGAGAGAGAGAGAGAGAGAGAGAGAGAGAGAGAGAGAGAGAGAGAGAGAGAGAGAGAGAGAGAGAGAGAGAGAGAGAGAGAGAGAGAGAGAGAGAGAGAGAGAGAGAGAGAGAGAGAGAGAGAGAGAGAGAGAGAGAGAGAGAGAGAGAGAGAGAGAGAGAGAGAGAGAGAGAGACAGAGAGCAACACACAGAGGGAGCCTGGGGCGAGCGGGGCCCCCGTCATCTGTTGGCAGGGTAGTAGTTGGGGTCCAGGTAGTTGTAGCCGGCCGCGTGCGGGAGGCGGTAGTCCCGGTCCAGGAAGGAGTCCGGCTGGTACACGGGCTCCAGGTGGTGCTCGGGCATGTGGGTCTCCGTCTTGAACAAGCTGCAAGAGCAGGGACAATCGATACGTCCGTTACACCACTAGTACCGCTAGGATAAAGAGATCAGCAGCGCCAAACGAATCGGTTGAGCTCTTTAAGGCAATAATACAGAATTAAAGCGGCACCCTTTGCCTTTGGCATCGATACATGCGATTATATCCTAAAAGGATCCCTTTAAAATAAACGGGGAAATGCGTGTCACCGCTTGCACCGGAAGATCAGTCCATCCTTATTTGGACACACACACAGGGGAAACAATAATGGACCGAATCGCTCGGCGCCGGCGATGACAATGCGAGAGCGATACCGATCAAATATGTATTCACTGAGCCTTACCAATCGGAGCAGTTGGAGCAGAAGTCCACGCAGTTGTCCTGGGGACAGTCCTGGCAGTGCCACCTCACACCCTGGATGGGCTCCATGCCGCACGCATCACACTGACAACAACCACCACAGTAAGGTCACCGCCAGCACACAGGAGGTCGTAGCTATGGTTACAGTAGGGATGGTAATGGAGGTAATGGGGGGTGTATTATGGATGGATGGTATGGGGGTGTATTATGGTATGGGGGTGTATGAAGATATGGATGGTGTATTACGGTATGGGGGTGTATGATGGTATGGAGGTGTATTATAGTATGGTGGTAAGGTACCTTGAAGCCCGGGTGCTGCATAGTGCTGGTCTCCTCCCGTATCTCCCTCAGCCTCCTCTTCTTCAGCCGCTTCAGCTCCAACAGCTCCTTGTACTCAGGCAGGTGTCTCAGCTCCTCAGGCACGCCCTCCTCCTCCTCCTGACACACACACACACACACTTTATTAGACCTGTTATTGCAGACACATTGAGATGGGCATGTGCGTGACACTGGACAGCTTCAAATGAGGACAGATTAGTTTTGTTCTCCCATCGGCCCTGTTTAAAAGAATCACTGGAATTGTCCAGCATCACTATGTTAACCCTCGGATTAAACCAATTCTGAACTAGTGTTATGTTATCTGGACCAATTTAATCACCAAATTACATGCATACAATTCTGCAAAGAGTTAACGCATAGCAAGACAAATAGCAAGCAAAAACCATCAAAGCACACCCAAATATATTGTGGTGCAACCGATTTAGATTGGCCCCAATTGTGCACTGCTGACCATCCCTGGAAGGAGGTATCTCTGCTCTGTGTTCCTTCTCGTTTCTTAGGGATAGGGGGGTGCCATGAAATGTGGCCTGGGAAGTCCATTGAGACTGTAACTGTGATTAAGGGCTATTCAAATGAAATGGACTTCGCTAGACCAGATTAGCAACCATCTACATGCCGCACCATGGCCCTTTAAAGAGACTCAACGCCAAGGGACATCAGTGACACAAGAGGCAAGACGTGGCCGTTGCCCACGGCAACGATGCCTTTAAGACGTTGCGCCGTGCCCCCCCCCCCCCCCCCCCCCCCCCCTTGCGGCCGTGATGGAGGTTCTCTGTTGCCGTGTTAGCGTAGCTGGCAGCTTTGCGTTCCCAGCATGGCATGACGACCTAGCTCTGCTTAAAAGGTTACTGCCATCAGAGAGAGCACGAGAGAGAGCGAGGGCAAGAGCGAGAATGTCAGCGCTAAGATTGCAGACGGCGCTGTGATTGCAGGTACAAGCTGCTCGGAAAGGTTACAGGCTTGGTCTGGACGGTCTACAGTCTAGCCCCGTGGTTCCTCATTTTCGACAGCGGCCCTTATTGGGGATCTATTTATCTCCAATAAGGTATATGTATTGTGTTTAAAGCAATCAGGGGTGTTTATCCCAGGGTGTTTCTGCCGCAGAGTGGACAGAAGGGACGCGGCAGGACTCTGCTGGTGTGACAACACACAGTTGCTCACCACCACACCCCCCCTTCGCTCTGAAACCAATTTAAATAGACAAGAAATGTTCACAAGCAGCAACCGACTGACTTGTCAGTTCCAAAAGATGAGAGGAGATGCAGGGAGCCCAACGAAAGCAACACACGCTAAACATTAACAGGTTAAAAGTCCATTCACACCAGTGTGACACGAAATTGTGGCCCGGAAATGCAGATTTTTCGGCGACCAAATTTCCTGCAGTTGAACGATAGACACTGTGCGTCGCAAATCGTTGTTATCTTGCGCTGCCTATTCACAGTTAAATAGGAGGACGGTAAGAAGGCAAAATTGTAAATGTAAATTTTGCTATTTGTTATTATGAACTTTGGATTGTGGGGGAGGAATGCCAAAATCAAAATAAAATGTATCCTATACCATGGCCAGTGATTTACCTTGAACAAATAATTAAATTGGTCAAGTGACAAAGTGTAGAAAGCCTTTTTTGTTTTCTTTTGTTGCTGCACTAAAGTCCCGAAATGGTGTGTATACCTTCATAGGAACACATTAAAGAATGTTTTTTAGATTTCCTACTGGTATGAATGGACTGAGTCAGAAACGGGGGCCAGGATACGCCATGTCGTTGTGAGAGGGGATGTAGTGAGCCACATATTTAGAGAGGGTGAACACCAGCAGGCAACATGGATACCCAGAGACCGCCCCAAATACCCAATACTGGCAATCCGTTATGCAGTTATATAAACTAGACATCACATCTAGGCATCTGGGACAGTTTATTCGCCATCTTATTTTAATCCCCCCCCAAAAAAGAAACAAAGGCAACATAAAAAATGTACTCCCTTTTCCATTTGCAAGCAAGTAACATTTCATCAGTGGAGAATGGAAGTAGCTCTAAACACCAATACAATTGAGCTGGTACAAAATAAAGACATCTTTCATAACTTCGATGGAGGGGCTTTAAAAATATGCTGCAGGTAGGATTTAAGAGATATAATTTGAGTATTTATAAATGTTATAGCCATCAGTCAGCTTTTAGTGAGTGAAATGTGCCATGAGAATCAATTCTGGTTGACTGACAATTTAGACTGCAAACAGCCCCCGGCTCATTTCTGAATTCCTGATGAATTGGGGTATCTCTGTTCTGATTGGTTAAGGGAATTCATCTTGCTTGTCAATCACATGTGCGTGAATGCAATACTTGCTCGATGGCAGAGAAACGGAGGGAGGGAGGGAGGGAGGGAGGGAGGAGGGAGGGAGGGAGGGAGGGAGGGAGGGAGGGAGGGAGGGAGGGAGGGAGGGAGGGAGGGAGCAGAGAGGGAAGGGCTTTTTTGGGGGGTTGTTTATTTTCTAAATCTTGCTCTCTTGTGCTCTCTCTCTTGACTACAGCAGCTTTAAGATGTACTCAAGAAAGACATCACAAGAGAGCAATATTTTCTAAACCAAGCTCTCGTGCCCTCTCTTTACTACAGCAGCTTTAAGATTTACTCATGTCCCTGTGCTGCTGGCTCGATATGATTCAACATGTGCATGGAGGTGGCAATTCATTCCACTTCATTAAGAAGAAAAAAATAAATGGTAAAAGCTTCTTCAAAACCCAGTTATGCAAAACTCGTCTGAGAAAGATATCGAGAGAGCGAGAGGGAGAAGTTGAGAGAGAGCCATTGAGAGACAAATATGGGAGATACAGTGTGATTGACAGTGAGGACAAGGAACACAGAGGGAGATAAATCAAATGAGACAGAAAAAGAGAAGAGGAGCATGACAGGCATTCAAACCAATAAGACAAACAGAGAGACATGCTGACACATAGACAGACAGACCGAAAGACACATACATACACACACACTGCAAGAAAGAGACACACAGACAGACACAGAGAGAGCGAGACACAGAGCGAGACAAAGAGCAATCGCGAGACAGAGAGAGAGCAAGAGAGAGCGAGAGCGACACAGACAGACAGAGCGAGAGCGCAAGCGAGCGTGACAGGCAGAGAGCAACAAAGAGAGAGAGGGTAGGGAGGTAACGTACAGAGTCGTCAGCCGAGGGGTCCTGCAGGCTGCCGTAGTAGGCGGCCCGCTCGTCCTCCTCCTCCATGAAGACGGGGGGCTCGTAGGACGCCAGGAAGGTGGAGGGCCGGTACAGGTGCTTGTTGAGGTGGTGCTGCCGCTTGTTGGACACCTGGGGGCGGGGGGACAGGAAGTCGGTGTCAATAGTCGTCATATGCATAACATCCCCAGGGATAGGTTTGGTAGTTCTTTAAATAATATTTGCCTAGTAGCAGCTTTTCATGTGACAAAGAAAACTAACAGGTATAACAGGACCAAGTTATGAACAAGCATGTTTTTGTAAATCAAGGACATAGCAACATCAACATTACTTTACATTATTATGTAGTTATTTAAATAGTTTAATAAAGTATAAATATATTTATTTTCATCATATCAGCCAAACTGTGGCCCCTGTACCACCATCTCAATATCCCTGCAAAGAAAATACATAAATGACTAAATGTCATTTATAAGTAAAACCACAGATTTTGGAGGAACTTGATGACAGCAGTTATGCAGTTGAAAGGACAATATAAGTCGTAGAATTTGTCAAAATTACGTAAACAGAGACAGAGAGACAGAGTTCACATGAAACGTTCTTAAGGCCTCAACATGCTTCTGTGTGATTTGCCTGAATCCTTTGCCATGCAACAGTGTTTCAAACAGTTTTCAATTTATATTTCTGTGCAACTTACACAAGATGTCATTACACCAAATGTACACAAGAGGGTGATTCAACAACCAACCATCGTGTGCAACATCTATGGATAATACATTGTCTCCCCTTTTTTTTTTCAAACACTAACTGGTGATCACACCTCCTATGTTTCGTATACTATTGAAGTGCAACAAACCTTTGAAAATAAGATACATTAAAAAGATGTCAATGATTATTAGAAACTAAATCTAGGTGAACGTTGCCGTCGCGTCTTTTATTTGATAAACCTGTTCGCGACAGGGCTCTGAAACCCCAATGCTAGGTCGTGTTGATGCTGCAGACAGCAAACTGTGTTGCTAACGTGCCGCGTTCATGCATGTATACGTCTTTAGGCAGAATCGGTGAAGCCAGGAGAGACAGTTATGATGGTTTGATAATCATCCAGACCGGTATTGTCCCTTAACGGAAAGTACCTCATTATTTGTATTGATCCAGTCAAGGTTGCCACGGTTACCTTCTTGGTGTACATGCACAGGTTGGGCGTCCGGCCTGGCACCGGGATCCCAGCCTTGGTCAGCTTGATGAAGTACTTCTGGACCCTGCTGGCGACCTGCCGCAGTTTACACACAAAGAGGTGCCCCTCTGGTTAATCATTTCCAGGGAGGCCTAGTGGCGTTCAAACACAAAAACACCCTAATCCTTCTAAGTCCAATTACGTCGTCTAGAAATGCATCGTTTTTAACCATACGTCCCCAGAAGTTGACCCACAAACAGCGTAACATAATTTATTCTCAATCTCCCCCCCCCCCACAAATCCCCATTTTCATGAACATCTTTTAAAATCGGTTGAAATGTTTTAATATTATCACAACAATTTCCCTACGGGGGGGGGGGGGGGGGGGCGGTCACCTGTTTGGTCGTCCGGTTTCCCAACGCGTCGGCGATCTTCTGCCATCTTTTAGACTCCACTTCCTCGGGTGGGAACTTGAGGAGAAGTTGTTCCAGCTTTTTCTGTACAGCAACAACAACAGACACAAGAAGGGTCGGGTGAGAACCCTGCTCGCTGCAGCAGCAAGCACTTCCTTCAGTGGGGAAACACACACCATGTATATTAATAAGCCCCTCCATGTAGGCTAAAGGTCAGGCTTTCCATGTTGAGTGTTATATTTTACCAAAATGTGCATGAAATACTTTAGAAAGCGACCATTTAAAAAATAGAAGAACCCAGAGCACCTTATGGGCCGGGCCACATAGGAAGCGTGTGCGCTCGGAACTATATTAATGGCCATGACCTTTTGTGGTGCCCCTGGATTTGCAGGTCCGAAAAATCCTAAGTAACATACACAAAATGGGAGGACTCTGGTCGCCTGGCAACCATTGCGGTCTCCTTGCCAGCGCAGACATGATGTTTGTTGTACCTTCGCTATGCTTAGCGATGAGCTCGTCACACACCACCCCTTCCTGTGTGGACTGAGGACCATTAGGTGTGGCAGCTGTGGCTCAACATTACATTCCCAACCTCATTCTCCCGCTACCCCCTGCATGATCTCAAACATGAAGCCATCTGGGTACCTGCTCTTCCACAGTCCACAGCTGGTTAAATGTGTCCGGCTTGTTGTTGTTGCATATCCTTCCTCTGATCAGCTGTGAAAACACCAGAGTAACCACATGTTGGAGACAGTAGTCATAGTGATATGCCCTTGGGCATTTGAAAGGGACGTGGCCGACCCATAATGCAACTGCCGTTTTTGTTCTGGCAGCTGCGTGTCAAATAGACAACCAAAGTGTGTATCGTCAGAAAAGAAATAATGAAAAAAAGACTTCACTAACAAACCATCTGAAACAAACAGTCCCCAGTCAACAGTGCTGGGATGGTAGGCATGTGAATGCGCTCACAATACAAGTGAGAAAAAGGAAGAATAAACATTGACATCAAAAGGGAGGAATAGTCAAGTTTGTTTGTTCTGCACTTGTACCTCAGAGGTGTCCATTATCCCTGATCCATTCAAATATGCACAACTCCAAAGCAAGGAGAGACTCCGCACACAAAGATGCAAGCACAAATGAGGAGGAGGCTGACTGTTCACATCTGGATAGATACCATCTTTGGTGCACAAGTTACATGACTGCATGAGTAGTCAAAAGGCTTTGTTGACACCGGAGGCAAAACGTTCACACATGAGGGTTCAACACTGGTCTTGCTGAAAGATGCCCATAGTGCTGATCCATATGGTAAATGAACAGCTTTGGACAGACCGACCTCATTTCATTACAACGTGCGGGTGGTAATGAAAAGAGACAAATTGGGGAAAAAATATGCTTATCTCTCGGGCCAGCAGTTGCTGTTCGGTCCTGATGCATGTATTTTCACTGGTCTATTTGTATGGAGTGTGTATCTGTCCCTTTTAAACAAAATGCAGATATATATAAATACTGCTATGTTGTGATTCAACACAGATGCGGTTACACATGTAACAATTCAATGTGAAAAGACCAACGACAACATGCTAGTGCGGATCACTGTGGAGAGGGGAGGTGTACCTGGGATTGGCTGCCGTTCTCGAGGGCGTCACTAGTGGGCAGCAGTGAGTACATGGTGGAGGGCTCGCCTTCCTTCTTCGGCTCCACCGGACTTTTCGGCCTGGCGGGCAACCCTAGTTGGCAGAGACCCATGGTTACTATTTCATCTTAACACACACACACACACACACACACACACACACACACACACACACACACACACACACACACACACACACACACACACACACACACACACACACACACACACACACACACACACACACACACACACACACACACGTTGGTAGGGTTATACTTGCCCTGGTCGAAGATGAGCTTCAGCTGCCGGGTTTTGCGTTTCTTGTCGCAGAACTCCCGCTCAAAGTCGCCCAGACCTGAGGTGTACTTGTCCCACGCGATGTCCGGGAGCTGGACCACCCGCTGGGGGCAGGGCATGCCCATGTTCACCTGGCGGGTGAGGGGGCACGGTCAAAAGGGAGAACAGACAACCTTGACGTTCTGTTGAGGAGCGTCAAACTAAAGATACTTTTTCTTCCCAAACGTTATGGAAAGCGTAGAGAAGAATGTCCACCTTCAAGGGATTGGAGTCATAAGGTACCAGGTGGGTGAAGGATAACAAAAGAAAAAGAAATGAGTAAATTACCTACATTAAAATTGAATTTCACTCATCACCAATCGTTGCCATGGATGCGGAACAGAACAGAAATACATTTTGCGTGTTTGTCGTCGTTACCCTTTTTTGCAGCTGCTCCACAAAGCTAACTGGCTCGGCGAGGGCCTGTCTCTGGTGCCTGGTCAGGGTCTCAAGGTCCAGCACGGCCTGCGTACGCTGGGCCTCCAGCACCCCGATGGTCTGCAGCAGTCGCTGGTAGCTGAGAGAGATCGAGAGCCACCGGGTTAATCAGAAGCACCAGGAGAGGAGACCCACATCCATAATTTAGAGTGACACATGCAGCACCAGCAGTGCATCAAACCTTTAGGACAGCACGCCTCACGTTCACCTACATGCATAATTCAACTGTGGGACTCCCTCCTCTGAAAACATTTTGGAGAGTGGCACAGACACAGACAATCTGCTTGCTGGAATGTTTTTCAACCATCTCTGTCTGGGGAAGGGATTCCAAGGGGCAGGAGAATCTCTAGATAGTGTGCCAGGGTGCCCAACTTCAGGCTAGCGTTGTTAAATAGGTAGTAGACTTAAAGTTCCCAGAGTGGATTTCCCATTTTTGGTAATCGAATGAACAAAACATTTGTATTATGCTACTCAATTGAAATAATGCAATTGGTGCATTTTCGTAAATTAAAATCCTAACAAAACCATGCGAAGTGCCTTCACCTCTGCACCTTTCACACAGCAAGCATCCACACCCAAGAAAGCTAATATTTTTGACATCCCAGTGCCTTAAAAAAAGAGAAATAAAAACGACTCCCAACACCTGAATGGTGTGACATTTTCACATAAGCCTTTGGGGGTCTTCAGTATTGACTCCGCGGCTTACATCAGGAAGTGCGTCAGCGGCTGCAATAAAAGCAACGTTTCAGCCTTTTTCTCTTTCTTCTAATCTATAGCCTCATTTCCACTTCCAGGTGCTTATGGAAGTGGATCGATCCCGTTTCAAATGAACTTGAATGAAAATCAATGGGATGCACACCGCTCATTTAGAGCTTGTTTTGTTTTTTTGATCAGCCCCAATGAAAATTAAACAGGGATTGTGATGAGCGGGTACCATTTAACCACATGTGCCTTCATTAGATACGTTGCTGCATTTGAGGTTTCCTGTCATCTTGCATAACATGACGGGACATACAAAACAGGTTCATTTGAAGGTCCCTAGAAGACACCTCCAGCAAGATCCAGACAGGAGAGTGCGAGTAGTTGTACAAACGATGCTTATACAAATGCAATATGCAGAGGGTATTTACAGTTATTACTAAATTATGTTGCCTTTAAATCAGCGGAGAGGGAATGATAATCAGTGTTGCCATCGAGGAGCCTCAGCAAACATCTGCTCGTAGGAAGGAATATAACACTATAAAAATCAGCAGGACTAAACAAACATGAAAAAAAAGAAAAGACAATTCGTACATGAATTAAATCCTAAACACCATAACCAAAATCCTCTAATACCCAGTCATGAACAAAATGAAAAGCCTAATTTCAATCATTTGAGCCTCTCACACAGCCTAGGCATTAGACAAAACCTTGAGTAAATCTTAGCTCCGCATGCACTGAAATTGCAAGGTCACTCTCCCAAATGAGCACGTCACAGCTCTCCTCATGAAAAGGAATGACAGAGGAATTGGGGGATGAACATGAACCTCCATGTATAATCCCATGTGACACGTGGAGCACCTCAGGAGGAGCCAATTCATTATTTAACGTATTCTTGCATCACGGTTCTTCCTTGATCAAAGCGCTGCTTTAACCAGGGCGTGGAAACAAATCAACAGAGCCAGTTTATGCATTTCACGCTCATGGGGATTCTTGGAAAACCTAAATTTAGCAGCTTGTTCTCACCAGGCGGATAATCAAAACACAAACCCGCCAAGTGAAACATTACCTGCTGGAAGAAAAAGTCCCTCTAATGCATTTTAGTGTTCCTCTAATGACGAAGACACATTATGTTCATAAAACATGGCGTGCATCCAGGCATTAAGTGCGACCAGAAAATCCATGCCATAGATTGCTGTATTATAGATAATTACTATTAGTATCTAGGCAAAGTTTCACCTGTAGAGATATTCTAGGTATATCTCTGATCCGCTTAAAGGGAATACGTGTAAGAATCCCAAAATCCTTCTCATTACTGGCCCCTTTGGCCGGGAAGTGAACTGCAGCCTGCTCAAGCTCGCAGATTGAGAGCAGTGTGAGCTCTGGGGGGGTTGAGGCAATAGGTCATAAACTTATGTTAGTTAATCATAAATAAGTTAGCTAAAACAGACAAAGGGAGTGGCATGAATGGATATAAAGTTCCAATATAATATAAATCCACCCAATTGCTGTTCTAGGAGGTTCGGCGAACGTCTTATTTAAGTTAAATTACAACCTGTTCATATATTGACAATTTAAAGACTTCTTCCATTTCTTCTCCCTTTTATTTCACTAAAGGCTTGGTTTCAGACCATTGTAATGGTCTAACAGACGGTCTGATGATTTGATCTAGGCTAAATAAATCGATCAAAATCAATTATTCAACAATATGCCACAAAAAGTTCAAAAGGATTCACGTTACAGAACTTTTCCACATGTATCCCAATGATCTGCTCATCGTTGGGTTTCACTGGCAAAAAAAAAAAAAAAAAAGGGTCTAACTGGTTGAACCGGCACAACAGACTACTAAAGTCAGACTTCCATTTCAAATTGTTTGGGTTTGTACTGTTCCAAGTCCCCACATCGCTGGTCATTAATGTTGTACACACACAAAACAACCACCAGCAAGTAATGGAAGAACACATACAAATCAAGACAATGTAGTATGTGGCTTGGAGAGTTCACCTATTCAGAAATACCTTAAAAAGTTCCATTGCAAATTAAGCTACTCTGAATGCCAAAGCCTTTTGTTCCCAGCATTGCAATCAAAATGCTGACATTAACAGATTGCTCGGCTAAAATGTTGGTCTCTTGTGAGGGGCATCTAATTAAGACCGCTATTCGGCACTCAGCTACTATTAAAGTGTCTTTATGTTACCCACTAAAAAGGATAGGACAGCATACTTAAGATACCGAGAAAGGCAAATACATCCGGCCATTTGTGCTTCCTTTCGGTATTATGTTAGGTCCAGTGAATGCAGCACCATTAATACTATCTGCTCAAAAACTGCTGATGCATTGATGGCACATTTCCCCCAGTTTTGGAAAAACACCCAGTAGCAATACTGGAGTAGAATTACTAGCATTCAGTGCATTACTAGCACAAATCTATTGATATCCAACATTGTGAAAAAGGAATAACATTGCGTACCTAGTGGGGGGGGAAAAAGCCAGTGGTGAATTGAGCTTCTTGAGCATCTATTGACATCTACCATTTTCCAACAGGAATACCCAGAGCTTTCTGATGTATGACAGAGAAAGAAAAAAATAATAATCGATTGACGTCTTCAAAGAGCACAGAGTAACACGGACAGAGGAAAAGTGACAGAAGAAATTAGAAACCTCCCAGTTTCCCCAACATACTCTTTGTTGTGTTTCAGTGCCAGGTGGTCCGACTCAAAGTAATATACATCCGGCTCTTCCTCCTCCTCTTCATCCTCCACTCCCTGCCTCGCTGTGGCCATCGCCACCGCTTTACTGCCCTCGGCATCGTTGTCCTTCAGGGGCCCAATGTCCTCCTGGCCCCCCAGCGACACTCCCGCCCCGCCCCCGTCTCCGGCCTCCACCGAGGCCGGCACATCGCTGAGGAGGGGCCCCACGAGGTCCGAGAGGGAGGGCTCCTCCGGAGTCGCCGGACAGGAGGCCTCCATCACCACCTCCTCCTCCATCACCACCTCCTCCACGGCCTCCTCCTCCACCACCACCTGCTGCTCCTCCTCCTCCTCGTCCTCCTGCTCCACCACCACCTCGCCCTCCCCCAGAAACCCGTTGTCCCTAGGGGGAGAAGAGCTGGCCTTGGGGGAGGAGGCCCTGCCGGTGGGGGGGGCCCTCCTGGGGGAAGTCCGCAGGGTGTATCTGTGTTCGTGGGGCTCTGTGAAAGATGGGGGCGAAGGGTTGCATCCAGGGTCCATGGGGGAGCAGGGGGTGTGTGTGGGGGGGGAGGAGGCGGGTTCTGTGGGGGGGGAGGAGGCGGGTTCTGTGGGGGAGGGCGTGGGTGCTAGCGGGGGTGAGGTTTCTCCTGAGTGGCTGTTGTGGTGGTTCACCGGGCTATTGTTTATGACATGAGCGGAGGAGAAGGAGGAAGCAACAGCAACTACCTCCACCACCGGTGACGGTGGGCAACCGTTGGTGCCGCCCTCCGCCTCCGTCACAACCAACTCCTCCTGGGCCGGACATGCCTCGCCCGCCATGTCCACCTCCACCTCCTGCTCCTCGGCCACCACCAATTCGGGGACAGGGTCCTCCGCTAAAGACTCTGGCGTGGGGGCCGGCGGGCTGGGGGCCTCCGATGGCACGGGGGTAGAGTTTCTACAAGGCACGATGAGCTCAGGGGACAAGGGGGCCCCCGTCTGGCTGCCGTTGAGCAGCGCGGGGCTGTTGGCGGGCTTTACGTCGACTATTGGCGCGCTAGGTCCGTCAGGCTCCGCCTTGACCTCTACCAGGCCGTTGGAGGCCTTGTGAGTGTTGGGGGGCCCGGCCGTCCCGTCGCTCGCCTCGCGGTGCGTGTCCCCCACGGTGACCTCAATCTCGTCCACCTCGCATTTGATCTCTTCGGCGAGGACGGGCGAGGCATGGCCCGCTCTATCAGAATGCAGGCCGTGTTGGGCTTCGCTGCCATTGTCCTTAACGTCGTCGAAGACTGACCGGGGGCTCTCTGCTTTGATGGACTGTTGCGTGTCATCGTCCTCCTCCTCCTCCTCCTCCTCCTCCTCCTCCTCCGCTCCTCGAGAAGACTCCTCAGAAGGGGGGCCCCGCTTGGCCTTCTTGGGCTGAGGGGAGGCCTCCGGCCCCCGCTTCCCCCTCTCGCAGGTCTCAGACCTCTCCGGACAGCCCCTCCCTCTCCGGGCAGGGGGTGCTGCGCTTCCTGGAGCCGGTCCATGGCTCGCCGTCCGCAGGAGACGTCTTGGGGTCCGCTACCTTGCCCTGCGACGGGGACTGCTGCGACTGGCCGTCCTGCCGCGTCTCCTGCTTCTTCTTGGGCGAGCGGGCCCTGGGCACGGGGGACGCCGCCGTCTCCTCCGGCGGGGCGATGCTACGGTTCCTGAGGGTTCGGCCACAAAACTTCTCGTCCAGTCCATTGTGCCCCACTGATGACCGTGTGACGCGCGAGGAACGGGACGCGGCCATAATACGGTGGGGGCCTACAGTGTCCTCATCCTGGTGCTCTCTCCTCGGCAGCAGAACGTGGGCACCTGCATGACAACACACAGACACTGCATGAAGACACGGTCGTAGGGTTTCGCTAGGAGTCTGACACACAAAAAGCCCACCACCACCATTAAGGCTCTTTCGATAACTCACTCACTTCTAAATTATTTCTCCCCCAAGAGAGATTGAGTGTAGGTGTGTATTAAAGTAAGTTAGGTTTGGTGCTACATAGCAGACTATTTTAGGCAACAGACCATTCATAATTTACCATAAACTATAAAAAAAAAAAAAAAAAAAAAAAAGGAATTACTCATTGTATGCATATTTTGTTTTGTTGGGGTTTGATCAAGGACCACAGTGTGGATAGTGATATATAGCAGGGTAAGACAGGGTTTGTGTAATGATGTCATACACCAGGGATAACAATGGGTCATGGCTTCACCTAATAAATCTGACAAAAGTGAACAGACAAAAATCAAGTGGGAATCAAAGTGACATTCAGTACCAAGAGATATTACTGCATCCATGAGCATATTAGTGCTCTACATGAATTTCCTTTGATGTGCTTGAAGGACCTACATCTGTCAAAACTCATTTAAAAAGCTTCCAGTCACATTGCATGAAGCAAATCCCCATTAGCAACGCTGTGGTACCACAGCCCCATGAAGACCGGAAGGCTACTGTAGCTATGAATGCTTTTTTCCTACCAGGAGGTGAGCTACCATGAAGGAAGCCAGGGTGCAGTTATTACACACACTCGACTAAAAATACTCCACTTGAGAGAGCCAATATGATTTGACGATGCAGAAACCACGGGTGGAAAGAACAACAGTCGGGGTATGTTACTCAGATAAATCACTGGTCCTTAATTGAAACATAATCACTCGAATTTGACCAAACCAAGCCTATAAAACCAATGATGACTTACTTTTCACCCGAAAGAACAATACAAACAGAAAGGATTACTAGGGTGATCGGAACTCGTCTATGGCTAGTCGACACTTTATGGTATCCTACCAATAGTGAGCACATTGGAGGCGTAGTATGCAGTAACTTGTGTCCAAATGATCCGCATACCAAGGGCAGCGATACGTGTTACTTTTTCGTAGCATATTGCATAACGTCAGTTTCGGTTTCTCGACGTATGCCTTAACAAGTGCTTGCATATGACATGTGTATATTCAACATCACTCTAAAGTCAAGCATAAACAAAGCATGTCGTTTTGTTTAGGTTAGTGTACATGGCTGAAGTGACTGACCGACAGCAATGTTCAATCAAGCGACTTCCTGTTTGTAAACGCGCGTACAGTTGTGGACATAAATTGACACGTGCAACGTGGGGATAACCATAGCATAACCAGGACTTTCAATCGTCTACATCGAATCTGCCCAAATGAAACATAATTTCTCTTGTCCAAACAGTAGCACTATTTCTAATTATAGGAACACTGCCAATGTTTAAGTATCCGGACCATTGTTTAGAACTGCGAGAGCATGTGCTATCCAGCGTATAACGTTAGATACAACATTCCCCGACCACGTCGTAAAAAAACTACTGAGTTTTTACAATAAATAACTCGTCCATTAAGTTTTCACTTGTTGTATAGTTCTTCAGGGCCTACGACGATAACAAAAATAATCCACGAAGTGCCATTGGCAAACATACCCATGAGAAAAACGTTCATATCCTTTGCTCACAGCTTCCCAGCCGTCGCCATCCCCACATATAACGTTACAAAGTTGTGAAGCACACAGGTGTAATAAAAAAAAATGAAACCCACTCCTACATCTGTCATACGTACAGCCCCGGTACGTTCGTCTGTACTTTTTTTTTTAAATAGACACAGAGCTGAAGTAGAGAACTCGACATTCGAGGCAAACACGCCTTGGTGTACACACAGGCTGGCGAGCGAGCTAACGGTTAGCACGACCAACTTCAGTGCACAACATGACTAGATGTGGCATGCTAGTTAGCAGGCTAACTAGCGCCACTGAACCGAGGAGCTAAATATAGGCTTGCAGTTGAGGAAAACACTGCCTATAAATGTAAATGCAATGCAGGCTATCATTTGTACCACAACCACTTTATTGAATGAATGACTTTGATAATCACGCCCTCTCGTTGAACACTAAGCTATGTGAAGTTTGCTCGCTTAGCTAGTTTGTATGTTCGCTGCATCGCGTAAAAAAAATCACAACACTGCGATTAAATGTAACGTTATATACTATAAACACTACGGTTGAGGATGTACACAATCACTATCCTAAATCGAATGTTTACGTATGACTAAAATATGTGAGCTGCACCCAATACAGCGTCCTCGTCGAATTCATTTGCAGTATGCGTGCAGCCACTATTAGCATAGATAGCAGCCCAGCAGTAACGGGGATGGAACAACTAGCCATCAATGGCTAATGTTGGCTGGCTAGCTAGCTGATTGTTTCGCGTACAACTTCTGCGATCCATTTGCCCAATACAATGAGTCAGGACTGTCCAATGGTGCAGCTCAATATACTCATGTTTTGATGATAAGAGTAATGGATAGAGCGCACTGGAGGTTCACCCGTAAAATTACTTTATAACCTCAAGAAACAGACGTACCTCACTTCCGTAAATCTGCTACACGCTCGGTAGCAGCCATGTTTTCAATCCAGTCAACCAGTCGGGTGTGTGTGAGCCGATTGAGCCTGGCTCATCAGACTGCAATACTGTACATTTTGCCCCCTGACAAGAGTACAATGCTTCAGACTAATTAGCTTTTTGTAGTTTACACGATAACTCAAAGTCTCTGCACTCCTTGGTTATTTGCACCCATTATTGAGATTACATGTTAAAATAAATGGCTAACACAATGTCTGAACACACTAACATTTTAATAGCGTCAGCGAGCAAAATTATAACCTAATTCTTGTCCTAAATGCAATATGGAATAGTGCAACACTCATTGTGTATCCCTCATCAGTCAAATATAGCAACACCATGCTCATATACAATGCCTTCAGATTTGTCATGAAAACATACAATTATGTATTTTGGAGCATGTACAATTGAGTGAAAATGTAAATGTTACGATTATGTATACATTTAATGGGAGGTACAGCTGGGTCTTGCTTGTGAGTAAGTGTTGTCAAAAACATGCATTCAGAACCGACCGTCACATTTTCTATAAAGGTAAATTCCACACCATAGTAAATGATACCCTAGTGGGATGAATAAGTGCTGGGACACATTACCCATGTACTATAAGTACTGGTACATTCAAATACAACCAGACATTACCCGTGTACTATAAGTACTGGTACATTCAAATACAACCACACATTTGTGTTAGCATGCCACTTCAATAGAACATCGCAAAACACAACATTTCCCAAGACCACTTAGTATTTAGTCCCTTAATAATCTCATGATTATCGTCAAGTGTCAGTGCTAGTCTCTGTCATTGTTCATTGGACAGTTTTCTTATACAACAGGAACGTTCGGTCCAATCTACAGCAAGATGCAATGTGAATAATCATTATAAACAAAGCACAAGACAAATACACATATGCTCATTTGGTCAAGAATAAACAATGTTGGGCTTTCAATGGAATCATTAGCTGCACATTTACCTATTTGAAAGTTAAATGTTAGCTGTGTGGTAATCTCATACCCAGTAGTACTACTATGTTATAGCAGAACTTCTGGGGGGAGACAAAATGAAACGCCCCGTTCACCCAGATTTGAGCTAGTCTGCCACCCGACTTTAGATTTTCATCTAAAGTCGGATTTGGCAGACTGTCTGGAAACATTTGAACACGTGGATACTACAGTCCTAATAAAAATGTAAGCGCGCTATTAACAAATATATACAATGTGACATGAACCAATCGACAGGCTGAAATGCTCTGTCGGGAGTTCAACGTCTGCCTTAAAGTGGTGGAGATGAGATCCTTCGCTCCAATGCTTTTTAAATTAAAGTCAAGTGCAAAACAAAACGGTGATTTAATTGTTAATTCGTAAATGTTGGTTTTGTTTGAGTGTGAATGTGAATGTTTTCTCTGGGTGGATGGTTAAACAGAACGGGTCTCCCACTCCATCTTCTCCTCGGACTGGGACGATTCTACTTCCTGGTGACTGATACTCGGCCGAACGGTCACCAGTGGACCTCCACCGTGGATGGAGTGGAGGAAGTTCCACGTTTCCTCCGAGATCTGCCCCGAGTCCGCTCCTGAAAGGGTCAGTAGGATGAACACACGTGTTTATACAACCCCTAGAAACCAGCCAAGCTTTGATTATCCCGTAACAAAAAGGTACAGACCCCAGACAAGTAAAAACGTTACAGTAAAATATGGTTGGAGCTTTCATCAACAAAAAAAAACTATTAATCAAAGACCATCAAGCAACAAAATTCATTTTCGAACATACTGTTGTATGGGGATTGAGTCCACATTATGAGTTAAGAAAAGCATAACGACAAAATGGCACAGTACCTTGTTTAAGCGTCAGATGGCCATTCTTGTTTATTGCAATCTTGGAGTTGTCGATTGGCCCTGGTGGATCTTCAAAAGAATAAATAAGACAGAAAAACATTTGCCATCAGGTATCAGTTTCAGAGATTCCTGCTCCACTATCTTGTTCAATAGTAAACAATTCAAGGACCAAAGAGAAATACTCTATACAAGCTCTCAAAGAGAAATATTCATGGCAAGAGAGTAAGTGAATGACGGGCATATGAGAGAACTTTTACACTACACTTTGCAGAAGCAGCATGCAAACCTGACATAGGAGAATCAAGCATGCTCTTTGAAGACACATTTACATGAGCACATTGGATTTTCCTTTGTGAGACTGGGTAGAATTTGTTAACTAATTTGATTAAGAATGTAACATGAAAAAGTCACCTATTGTATCCTCAAGGATGGATTAGACATACACAGTATATGGTTATTAAGATAAGTAGGCAATATATATATATATATATACACGTTGCCATTCTGGACAATCAATCAGGGTAAAGAACAGGCGGAGCTTGCCTCGACCCCTGTCAACTTACCATTGTCCTTCCCTTTGACAAAGCCCTCCCACTCCCGGAACCACTGCATGCTGATGCAGTATATGACCACCGGAGACTCCTCCTCTTGGAACGCCTTGTTTAGCTGTAGAGAGCGACAGCAGGAGGGCAGGGAGGAGAAAGGGGTGGGGGAGGAGTGTGTTGAAAGGGGGGGGGGGGGGGAGAGAATGAGAAACAAGGGCGGGACATGAAGTGTGAGGGTAAAAAGGATTGAGAGGAGGAAAGTATATGGAATATATATATATATATATATATATATATATATATATACATACACACACACTCGTATATATCGAGGCCCTCCTATTCAAGCGATCATGCTGCTCTCTCTCACTCCCTCTCTCGCCCTCCCTCCCTCCCTAATGTTAGGAGGGCATCAGGCTGACTGAGTCTGTCCCCATGCATTAATGATGAACCTTTCATCGAGCGCACACCTCTCATCTCTCCCCTCCTGCTGGGGCGAGGAGCGCTAACACATGCCTCCCCCCACCCTTCCCCAACTGGTTAAACAGACTGGAGTAAGAGTCCAAACATATACACTCATAATACACAGTCCACCTTTGTCCACACGCACATCAACTTTTCATGGCAAGAAGTGGACCACTGGACATACCCGGATGAACATGTCCAGCTCCGTCTTGCGGCGCTTCTCCAGCCTCTCGATCTCCGTCTGGCACGTGTGGCAGACGTAGAGGTGGTTGACGGCAGGCCCTCCTCCGTACCTAGGGAGAGCAGCAGTTGCATTACACACTCGGCCCAGGCTGCTCTAAGCCACTATACGTGTGTACTTATGAATGAAATACGACTACGTTGGCTTGGCTGGCTACCTGCTGTATAGGTGATCCCACACATTTTGCGGCAGCATCACCACCAGGTCGTCGATACATGTGGCCTTGTTGGGGGGCACCCCTGGTAAAACATTTGTAAAAAATGATTAATCCTCAAGGCAAGACTACGCATGCAAACACACGAAATGTGAACCGATGGGATCGTGATCTGAATGCCATTATGAGCTCAGGCTGTGTGCGTTTGCATCAGCCTCGATGGGATTCACTAAAAGCCAAGCTCAGACCGTCAATTGGAGCCAGTATAAAAACCTAGACATTGAATAGTCTCCCACACTAAAGACCTGGCAAACACTGTTGGAGCAGCCAAAGAGATGGATACCATTTAAAATAGCTTTGACATGCCAAGTACATTTAAAAGAAAAAATATGTATAATGAAATATTACAAATAAATAGAAAGAAAATAGTATCTTGGCATCTCATCTCTTCCCGCCATCTAGTAGTTAAGAGTCATTCAGTAGAAAGGGAAGTTAAAAAAGCCTTTGAAGCCTGCCCAGTTCTGCTGGGAATAGCGCACAGCCTTCCTTGAACTTTCAAAGGATCAAAGACAAAGCAGAGGGGGGAAGGGGTGGTAGGGGAGCACAGGGTAGGGGGTTGCTTGGCAGCGCTGGGATTTTGGGGTGGGGACATGATTGTTGGGGAAGAGGGATAGAGATAGTGGAGATACGTTTGGGGGGGGGGGGGTTAATAAAGGGAAGGGCATGGCGATGTTTGCGGTAATTACCCCCGTGTGAGCAGAGGAAGTCCGTGTTGGAGATAGGCCCCGGCTCTGCGAAGGTCCTGAACTTGTTGAGCCACTGGCGTGACACGTAGAACTGCATCAGGCTGGGCTCCATCATGTTCATCAGCCCTGTCACCCTGCGCCGCTCCTTCAGTGCCTCCTCGCTGCTCTTCCTGCGATAGGACAGGGACACACGCACACATTCAAAACCAGGCGTCAGTGGCGCCTGAGGATTTCTGAGGTGCGACACACGTTCACCTGTTCCAAGGGTAGCAGTGCGAAATTGCTGCCATTTTCACTCCAATTTATGAGGTCGGTTGTGAACAGCGGTGCCTGCTAACGCACGATCACTCTTTGTCTACGGTAGCGCTAACAGATCAGGTCTGTTGAAACAATGCTCACTTGTAGAAGAGCACATAGGCCTCAGCGTTCTGGACGCAGGACTCCGAGACCTCGGTCACGCTCTGGTCGTCAAACTCGTACCACAGGTTGTTGAGGTCGTTCCGGCAGTACGCGATGTAGTGGCCGCCTGGAGTTACGGGACAAGGAGAAAGGAGTTTAGAAACAACCCCTGCACTGATGCGGGTAAAACGAACAAGCCCTCCCATTACGAGAGCGGTGCTGCCTGACCCGCATCCCATCGTGTGCGATTCGCCGTGCCAACTTACTGCTGGCGGTGCCGTGGTGACAGATGACGGACAGCAGGTCGTACGTGGTGGTCTGCGCGGCGCTGTCCTTGGCCAGGAAGGGCTGCAGGTCCAGGCCGTCCAGGGGGAAGGACACGTGGGTGCCGATCTTGGTGGAGAACATCAGCTCGTGTCGGAAACGCTTCAGGTGGATGCACAAGATCTGCGGCAGGTGCAAATTGCAAGAGGAGGGAGGTTTTTCGGTGAAACGATCTAGTGTGGGTTTTTTGTTGCAGCATACAGAAATACATGACTCTAGAGGATTTGCATACCTCTGGCAAACTCTGTACTTTGCAGAATTTGACTCCGTTTCGTAACCTAAACAAGGACAAGAAAAAAGGAAACGGTACAGTGAAATGTTATCGTGGGTGTTGGCGGTTCAGTTTCATTGTTTCGACCATGATCATTTAATTTGTGCTGGAAAAACACTCACTTCTTGCATTTTTCACAGCTGTACATGTTGTCTCCTAAAATACACAAAAACAATGAGTCAAAAATATAAGATGACACTTTGTTAATCTCCAGAGGAAAATGAGGAAGGAAAACAAAGCTGCGATCGGCCATCTGCGACAGGCAGCACCAGCCATATAGTTTCCCCTGTGACACACAATTAAAACCCATAATCTACGATGGTATTAATAAAATCAACATCCATTTTCTTACCTTTTAGTTCATCCCTGGCAAAGAAGGCTGCGAGACAATCCTGTAACGTGACCACTGGACCCCAGAACCAGCTAGAATAGAATGAAAGGCCACTAAGTACTAAGAATTGAACCCTTGAGAGCTGAATAATTGGTAATTAGTTCCAATAAAAAAAAGTGGAAGTTTCCTGGTCAAGACACAGTGGAATTCTAAGTGCTTTCTTTCGGAGTGAATAATCAGGCTAGCCCTGGCCGTCATCTCACTACTCTGACATTGTATTTAATCTCTTTAAGCTCTATTCAAGAAGACGAATGGCAGGTAATGGACTCTTTTCGCAAGTGGTGTCAAAGTTGGGTAAGTAGGTTACTCATGGGTACAAGTGCGCATAATGATCTTATGACTGGCATTTACTTACAGACAACGTGGAATTAGAATGACATTTTTAACTCGTAAACTTAATTCCACAGTTCACCCATTCAACAAATGTACCAACAATATATGTAATTGTAAAAAATAATTGTCCCATTGTTCCCTTGCCATGCCCCGTGTTTTACTTGGATAGTACATGGCTCTGAATCACATCATTTTAAAGTGTACAATAACCTCAGTATATACATTTCCATTGGGTGACTTAATAATTAATGAGCCCATAAGGAACATGATGAGCTGCACCTGTGTTCAGCAGCCTGCTATATAATGGGTGAAAAAGTGTGCCTTGATTGGTGCAAAAGCGAAAGAACACACTGATGGCGGCACAACAACAACCCCAACAACGGCACCAGTGGAGGAAGGTACCTCTTGATGTATTCCATGACGAAGGAGATCCAGCCTTGAGGTGCGTAGGCCTCCCCACAGGAGCCCGCCTTGACCAGAGAGGTCTGGTGGGTGGAGGAGTGGAGCTTGGCCAGGTCCTCCTTCCCTGGGATGGGCAGGGAGATGTCCTGGAAGTTCTCCAGAGTCACAGACACCTGCCATATATACAGAGGGAGAAGAGGTTTGAGGTGTCACCTTTTAAAGCACATTTGGAAACAGATTTGAAAGATTAGCAATGATGTTTTGTTACATTACAGAAGAGCCTTTTTCCATTAAGTTGATAATAGTGTAGTTTTCAATGTCAATATAAAAGGTGTTATTTTAGTATTTTCATGTAGTCCTTGAAATTGCCATTTAACATAATCTAACTAAAATTATTCATTCTTATCTAATGTATTCATTCCAATATTTATCGGTACTGTGCAGAATTCCCTACAATTACCATGGTAAATAATAAATGTACATTGCCTGGACCCATTATGGCTACAAGTCAAGGTAATGAATCATTCTGCGAGTGCACTTGCTCACCAGCGCATGTAGGTTTCTATTATGAATGGAGCCTATGCACAGGCGTGACCAAATCCATCCTTCTTGAGATCATCTTTCAATGTCAGCTCTTACCCGGTCGCAGGTGAGGCACTGAACCGCACTGACGATGGTTCCGTCGAAGATGTCCGTAACCACACTACGGTATTTCTTCTGACGCTTGTTCTTTGGTGGGTTGAATGAAGTCACTGCTGGTGGTGGGACATTCAGGGACAGTTTTGGAATGAGTCCATGTATTTTCCATTTTATTTTAATATAATTGTTATGTTGTTGACCTACCCCTGGGGACTACATGTGTGAATTAGCCGCTTGGCTAACTGACACATTTACATTGAAGTGCAAACTGAAATGTTAATGGGTGTGTACTGTTCCTGCGAAATAAATCTTAAATAAACTAGTGCAGTGCCCGTTCAAAACGTGCCTGTTCGGAACTGGCCCATTGCTTGACCTCCGGTATTGCTGCTTTCTGAAGAATCGCTCATCCAAACCACTTCACACTCGTCACTGCACTTCCTTTGGTCCTCAGCAATACACCCACACAAGCGTGAAGTCTATCGGCTAAACGGTTCTCGAAGGACAGACATACAGATAGTCCTTCCATTTTAGTTGGATAAAATGAAAAAGCTATAAAGTGACCCATATCGTTGGAAGTGTGCAACCAAACATGACTTCCAACCTGAGGAACAGTACAAAACCTAGGTGAGGCTATAACTGTGGCATTGGTTGTCAAGTCAAGTCAATTATTTGGGATGTAATACGTCTTGCAACCAATTGGAGCCAATCAGAAATTGATTGCAATATCCCATGTTTCACCAGAAATGGCACTATCCCCTTTGTTCGGTTTTAAAACATGGTTACTCTTTAACTTCTTCAGGAAATGATTTCGAAGCTCTCACGGTCGCCTAACTGGCGCCTAGTACCTTTTTTGTGTGCAGAGTTGAGGTTGGGCCAAACAGAGGCAGCTTTCGGCGGGCTGCTGGATAGTTTGGGATAGTGTCCTTCCATGGGGATGGGACTCTGTGGTCGGGTAGTGCTGGACACCTGGACGTCCTGGAATGAATCTGCAGCAGGGAGGAGTGAACAGGTCTTTGTTGCGCTTCAAGATCAAGATCATAACGTGTATGAAGACCTTTAAATGGCTCAGTCAACGGTAAACACACAACCATCGGAGCCCTAGATCACCTGTGTTGTTGCCTTGGCCCTTGAGCGCCCCCTGGCTGCCGATGAAGGGCAGATTCTCATTGGTAGTGGCGGCGGTGTCGATGTCCTTGTCGAGGTCGGCCCCCATGTCCCCGCACCCGTTGACCCCGGAGCGGTACAAGTCGTTGATCATATTCTTCTCCTTCTGCCACGTGCGGTTTGCCTGGACCTCGTCTCGCTCGGGGACGAGCGTCTCGGCCTCGTTGGCGTCGTCCGCCGGCCGGCCGTCTCCGCCCACCGGCACAGACACGCCCACGCCGCCCTGCGCCTCGTTGTCGGCGCGCTCGCTGCTGCCGCAGGACTCACACGACTGGAAGTCGTTGTCCGATTGGCTGCGGTTGTCGTCCTCGGGGCAGTCGTCCCCGGTGCCGCCGTTGGATTGGTCGTCGGGCTCCGCCTGGGTCTCCTTGAGCTCCTCGTGGAGCTGGTCCATCAGGCAGCGCAGGAACTCCTGCGAATCCTGGAAGCATGCGAGGTAAAACAAAGCCATGGCTCTTTTTTTTTAACAAATGAGAATTTTCTAATTGCTTTTCCCATTCAAAAAGTACAACAAATATGTGGCTTATCTTTTCCAAAGCAATCACCTCCAAAAGCAGAAGAATCCCCACTAAGGATTGTAAAATGCAAAATTGGGATAATCGAACTTAATGAAACCCAGTCTTCCAAGCTAGTGAAAGTAAATCATCTCGTCCAGAACCTGGAGTATTTCATCTTTCACATAAACAAATTTTTTTGCAGCAGTTCGAACTGACAAGGCATGACGATTTAACAGACTGTTTAGCCAAATGGAACCAGGCCCAACCAGGAGTACTATCAAGCCTTTAATAAAACAGCTTTTGAATTGTTTTGCTTTTGTGTGTGTGTATGTGCGTGCGTGCATGCCATGTGCATACCGGTTGGCTTCCCCATCTCATACTAGTAATAAACCTCGATAAACATTGTACATTCACAAAGCACAGTGGGAAAGATACAAACAGAGCAGACAGAAGTATTGAAAGTGTCAATGCCCAACATCACTAGCAGCCAGTGACTGGAGAGAACCTGGTAAAACCTTTGCATACCAAACAGAACCCACGTTACGAGCCACACAAGTTAATGCCACCTTGCCCTTTCCTTTGTGCCTGTACTGCACCCACCTGCTGGGAGTACCCTCTGAACATGGGGTTGATGGACTTGATCCCTTGGAACAGATTGGTCGGGACCACATAGGAAGGCCTGCAACACAGCAACGGCAATAGTCTGAGCACAGATGGCATAGTAAAGGGTTTTGCACAGAGCATCTAGGTGCCAAAAGTGAAGACTGCAGAAGGTCCAGATTACTAGACACTGATAAAGGCCACATCGTGTCAGCGATGCACAAGCCCTTTGTTTATCCACTTGTCAAGAGTGTATCCTTGAAAAATCCGGATGCAACATGAGAGAGCAAGAGCGAGAGAGTGATAGAGACTGACCTGTTCTTGTGCCAGAGGTCTGACACTAGTTTCTGGTAGCTTTTGCACAGTGCAGGCTTCTTGTCAGTCCTCACAAGGCCACCACATTCAAGGAAGAACTGTGTCAAAGGTGGACTGTGCCAAACAGAAGATCAACAAAAAGGTTTTAAAGGTGGCTGCAAAGCATTTTTTTATTTGTTCACTGCTTTACTGTCGTCCTAAGCACAAAAGTTACATGATTCTGTTCTTAGAAAACTATGCAGTGTTTATGTCCATGACAGAGGAACATCGTCTTAATCAGACAAATATTCATTCTTTTTCATTTCTATTTGAACAACAAAGCAAAATTGCCATTACATTGCATAAATGAGATCAGAAACACTGAGCTTCAGATTGTATTCCGCTGAGGGAGTCATTGTTCACTCAAAGGATATCAAATGGAAAACAAATAAAACAAGGAACTAAATGGAATACAAATCACAGTGTGGACTGTCTTAGAGCCTTACAAGCTGTCAAACTGGACGAAACTGTGCACTGAGCACACACATTAACAACAGACATCAAAATGCAGAAGCTCTGGAAAAATGGTCTCTTGTGACTTTGTTTCCACGGCATCCTATTTTTAGGATGTTTTGAATTTCATAACAGCCAATTCTGGCACAGATCTCTCTTACATTTTAATCTTCTATTCAGGCTGTGCAAAACACACCTGCCGTTATAAACCCATTAACGATACTCAACAGATCCCCGCACACATTTCACTCTGCACTAGGTCACTCGGGGCAAGAACAAAGAAAAATGTACGATCAAAAACGTGCAGAGAAACACGTATGCCATGGAGAGCGTTGTTGCCTGGGAGAGGCCCAGCAAGCCGAGAAGGAGATGAAATAGACAGCCCAGGAACAAAGAGTTTGCTGGTTAAGTTGTAACTGAAGATCCTACTGGGAAATACATTTCAAAAGACCAACATAGCCCAGCTCCAACGCTGCACTGCAGTAACTCCCAGTTGGGCAACATTTGGACCGGCTGCGGTCATGTTTCCCAGTAGTAAAGCACAAAGCGGTACAACGCAGTCGGTAGGAAACTAATACAAATTCAAAAGGGAATTTGTAGAAATGTAAGTCAGAATCCAAGATTGAAATAGTGTGGTCGTAGATTAAAGGGTGAAGAGAGGTAAGAGCTCTATGAAGGGAAAATACCATCAATAAAAATAGTACTTATAACATGGGTCTCACCAGTTGGACAGGGCTTGGAGCGCAGCGTTCATGTAGCAGGTGTTGCCAATGTTTTTCAACCCGGTCAAGCCTAAGAAAAGAGAAGAAGAAAAACGCCAAGTCAAACCTCTTTAATCCTACAGCTAGTTGGATACACACAAGGGCTGCATGGTCTTTATTCAGCCAAGACTCAACATAACCCACCAAATGAAAAAGAAATCATCATAATTGTAGCTGTAGGACTTTGGTCCAGCATCTTTCCTAAAGCCTCACCTTTTCTTGAATTGTAAATCATTAATGCTACAACTGAAACACCACCCATTGCTTTGTTGCGGATTGGTTGGATAATAGTATTTGAGACCGTTACAGTTTAACTAATCAGTGCTAAAGACAGCTGGGTTAATCTGTACGGAGGTCTGCTGCAGTCCTGACCTCTGGTCCGTAGTTCGTCTTCCTCCTCCGTCTCCATGTCCAGGTCTTCAAAGGCGCCGTTAGGGGGCACCCGCAGGGACGTGGGGCTCCCAAGGGCCCGGCCACAGTTCTCCTGCATGCGCACACAAAACCACACACACACACACACACACACACACACAAACACACCTTGATCAGAAGATATAGTGAAGATATTCTAATATCCACATGCTGCCGAATAACCTAATGCAAGTGTACATGTTATCTGTATCTTACAGTGACTAGGGACCGATTGCTGTTAAAAACCTACAGAAATCATTCTGTCCGTTTTGACAGCTTCTGATACCACAGAAGAGTTATATAACCGCGCTACGACAAAACTCACAACAGAAAAACAAACAGCCATAAATATTGATGAATGATGGGGAATTAAACATTCAGAAAGTAAGAACTGTGCATGGTGTTGCTCCACACTGTGCAATGAGCCAGCACAATTAGCACACCCTGACTATCATCAAAATAATAATCAGCAGCCTGTATTTACCCCATCTTGATAAGATTTTCAACAGAAATTAACTCAGGGAAAACATAAATGACTTGCTTTTCTTTATGAAAAAATTAAATAAAATAGCTAATTGAAAACAAGCATTTAAGCCCTCCTTGGCATCCACAGATGGGGGACAGAGAAATCCATTTACAGTGTGGAGAACGGTGGAGAGGCAGATGGGTTTCTTACCGGAGTAGCGCCTTGCACGGAGGGGAGGGGCCTGCCGTCGGCAAGGGGCGAGCCGGGGCCCAGCTTGCGCTCCAGGAACACCTCCTTGCTGCAGGCGTAGCACCACACCCGGAGTGTGGTCAAGTTCACCGTCAGGTTGTGGCGCGTATCCTGCACACCAGACATGCCGGGAGAAATGCTTTAGAAATGTTCTGCTTTTAACCAAGAACATTATAGGATTTGATTTCATGGAAATGTGTTTCAACGACATCCATGCGGGTTACTTTGGTTGGTTTAGAGTGGATTGTTACGGAAGACGAAAAAGAAACCCCTTTATTGGGATTGGTTTTTTGGTGGCAGGGTAGTAGACAGTAATTAGAGGGTTTGACTCCCAGCCAAAAAGCTCTGGTTCTGAGCCCAAATGTCCTAATCCTACCTTTAAGCATCCACAAGCAAGATGCCAAATCCCATACCTGCTCCTCAATTACAATGTCTTCTGCATAAGAGTTTATATGAATAAAAGCACCACTTATTTCAAATGTGCCTTAAATCAAGCTTTGGCATGAAGGCCTATATAGATTGCCCAATTTCCATTTGTGGAGCCTAATAATGCCTATTCAAAGCACAGTGGTTTTCCTTTAATCAAATAACCTGCCAATGCATCGATTGACCGCAACCAACCGCGACACTGGGTCACCCCGGTTCAGACTCGGGTGTCTCAAATGACAAAAGGAGATGGGTAGGGTGGTGGGGGGGGGGGGCAGAAGTGCTGAACCTGGTCTTTCTGCTGACCCACTATGGGTCCAGACAGACAGACTGACAGACAGATGGAAGACAGACAGGCGGGCCAGAATGTGAGCAGCGGAAGAGTGTAGAAGCAGCATGACATGCATTATTCAACAGGGTCTGCATTGTTGGCAACTCGCTCTGCCAAGCGGACATGAAGAGAGGAGCTGGGCGGAGCTAGCCAAGAAAGAGCTCCGCCCACTCCCCCCCATCTCCGTGTTTCAATCATTAATGAAGGAGCCATTAGCAGCAGCTAATGTTAACTTCTTCCATCTTTGGATTTTGCCTAACCACAAACTGAAAGAAACTGAGCACGAGACTGTGGGTCCATATAAGCCTAACGACAAAACAACATAAATGTTGAAAGCCACTACCTCATGTTTTGCAGTAGTCTCTTTCAACAATGGGGATGTTCAAAATGCAATCCTCAGCATTTGCAGATGACTAATTACAGGTCATTCCGAATGCAACTGAACAATGTAGCGTTGTTCTCAGGCAGTGACCTATCCTCACAAGTGAGAGATTAAATGCTCCATTAGTCTAACAAATGTATCACCTTCTGAGCCAACCCTAAGGTTCTTCATCATTACAGTAGTCAGGAGATTCAATAATTAAATGGTGCACAAAATTAAATCTGGCATCTCATCTTTTAAAAGATGAGACAGATTGCATTATTTCACCCTGTGCTCACAGACTGTTCCTAATTGGAGGTTTCAATGAACAGCACTAAGAAGCTTGTGAATATCAGCCAAAGATTTTACGAGTCACTTGGGAGTGTGTAACGTGCGTTACTGTAAAGACATGTGCTGGCGACAGCGGCAGGTTAACTAAACAGATATGGTTATGGTTACTTATTTATGTTCCTCCCGCCTCATACATTCTGGTTACTTGGCAGTTCAAAAGAAGTCAATCAATTTCCAATGCAATGCAGCGTAGGGCTCGCAACCTTGCGTTGCAGAAGGTGGGGGAAGGAAAATCCAGAACGTGCACCAAAACACATGCAGTTAACTTGAGCTACGCAGAAGGCTGTGCAGCACACACCAGTACTGGGTTTCGTTACAAAAAACGCAACGTCTACTTTTTGTGAAAGCAGTGTGTAAAAGGCGTAACCCTGAGGGGGGAAAGATGGCCAGGCTACTGTGTGGCGAAGACGGGCTCCAAGCAATGTGTTAGAGAGCAGAGAGGAGGAGGAGGAGAGTGTGGAATACTGTGTCAATGTGCTAGCAAGTCCTCCTGGAGGAGCTCCCTGAGGAGACAGAATTCATTATGGATGATCCAATGTCGATAAATTCTGCCAAGAAACCCAAATCCAACATTTGAACTGCTCAAACTAGACAGTACGTTCTGTGTGTGTGTGTGTGTGTGTGTGTGTGTGTGTGCGTGTGTGTGCCACTAGTATCTCTCTAATGCCAGGGTGGAGTCATAAAATGATGGATACATTGCTGGAGGCTAGTGTAGTCCCTCTTGTGAACTTGTGTTATTCCTTCTTTTTTTTTATCGTATGTGGAACACCTCATGCTACATACACAACACTACTACATACTATGACATACAGTTGAGTTCTTCTGCGGACAGTAAATAAATGGCCTTTGGACCGTCTTGTCATCCCACAGCAGAACATCAACAACAACATGGCTGAAGTCTGAGATGTCCTACCTGCGAGTGGACAGTGCTGTGGTCGGCGTGCGACTCCCCACAACCGACATACACACAGCCGTTCTGCAGAGGAAAAACCACAGCAAACAGACAGAGAGAGAGGCTGTTATAGACCACTTCACCACACTGTTAGCTCGCAAAAACCAACAACAACACACTGGTGTAAAGCTAACAGAGGACCACAATGGAAATAAAGATTTAGGGATTCTTGTTTGTTTTTAATATTTGATGGTTTTTAAATGTACAAGATAATATAACATGGTTATATGATTATCAAATAAATCGATCACACCAATGCCATTCATTTTTTTGAGCTAACGTTCATGGTTATAAACAACAAATAAAAAATGTATTTTACCTCCAGACACGCCCAGAGATTTGGTCCACCAACTTTGCAGTCTTGACACTGGCCCTAATTTTTTTTTTTTACATAACATAAGGATCACATGCCACAATTCCGTACTCCTTAAGTACAACAAGCTCCAATGACCATCAGCAGAATGAACAACAAGTGACAGCAAACAATGCGTATGCATCTTCAGACCACACCGTGTGTGTGTGTGTGTGTGTGTGTGTGTGTGTGTGTGTGTGTGTGTGTGTGTGTGTGTGTGTGTGTGTGTGTGTGTGTGTGTGTGTGTGTGTGTGTGTGTGTGTGTGTGTGTGTGTGTGTGTGTGTGTGTGTGTGTGTGGACTACAGATGCAGAACAATGAGGTAAAGCCACTGAAAGCGAACTCACATGGGACTTTTGAATGAGTTCCTCCTTCGTGATCTCCCCAACGCACTCCAAATGGGGGCAGTCGCTCTGTGCAGGTGACATGGCTCACCGACAGCCCTGGAGGAAAAACACAACCAGGGCATTCGTCAGGAGGACAGAGAGGTACAGTGTGAAGCAGAAGAAAAATTGTACAATTGTTGTGCACAGAAACAGACAGCATCGCTGGGAGCAAAGTTTGGGATGTACCGACCGTGTAATAATCTTCATTGAATTTAAATCCAAATGAAAATGTAATTAAAAGAACCAAATAAAAAGATATGGCACAGTGTAGAAACTTTAATGAATACAGTTTCAGCAATACCAATCCCCTTTGCTCTCCTCCACATGCCTGCATATTGGAAAGCCATGGCTTGCACTCGACTTCACTAGACATTATTTCCATTCTTATTACCACAAACGTATTGCAACAAGGAATATGAAGAACATAGCAGAATAGCTTGACACCCTTTTACAAGTGGTGTCAACAATAGGAACTACATCCTGTACTCAAACTTACAGAACACAATCTTAATAGCCGGACAGGCTGAAGCCTGAGATGGGAGCTAGACTTCAATACAACTGTGCATGGTCAACTTCCCCTATCTGTCACTGTGTTGCAGTCACCAGAAGAACATTGCACTATAGTTATGACATTGTAAAAATTATATATATATATATATATATATATATATATATATATATATATATATATATATATATATATATATATATATATACACAAAAAATGCACGTCAGCAGGAAGGACTGGATGAGGTGCAATATGACTTGGGGCTAAAATTCCATTTCTCATCGCTGCTAAAGGGGCAGAAATCTAAAAATAAATGCTGGCCATTGAAATCTGTAGTTTAAATCAGAGGTTCCCAAGCATTTTGGTTAAACAAATGTTCAGCACCCCTTAACCAGGGAATATATAGACATAAGTACCCACCAAAAATACTACAGACAGTACACACCAGCTGCTGTACACTCTCATGGTTGACTATTTTGCTTTTATTTCAAATAATCTACTGACCCTCAAAAGGTGACTGGCATTAGAATCTCCCTGTGCTGGAAACCAAAAATCCCCCAGCATTGCATGCACCATGTTCTCAGTGAATGAAGCATAGCGGAGGACTCTATAGGGTTATGTACCTAAACAAACCCTCCTGGAAAGTGGGCTGTCAGCAGTAGGAGACCCATCTCATCAAGACAAAGGCAATGATGCAGAGATGAGAGGAGCCAATGGATGTGTGTGATGACGAGTTGTGTGCCAAAAAAGCTATGGCTACCAGCAAGAGACACAGCCATCACCGGGGAGCTGGGTCATGACTCATCATGTGAGCCATGTTTTCAGTGAGCATCGCACTGGGGGACCAAGGCAATGTGCTGCCACGGAGACTAGAGCCTGTTGGAGGTGTGTGAGGAGGATTAACAAGCGAGTGCAGGGCAACGCAATGATAATATGGGGTCACTATGGATCTGCGTCCCAATGGGTGCTATACACATTACACCAATGTGCAGTAGTGCCAGGCCACATGAAACAACTCATTAACACAAATCACCATACAAGATTCTTTACAAATCAATATGGGATTTCATATTTGCAATATAATTAGCAACAGGAAAGCAAGCCCACTGAAATCATTATTGTGAACATTCTTCAAACTGTGGCCTACTAGGTGTTCTTTCTTTCAAATGAATGATTGACACCTCGACAGAGCCCCCAAGGCTCAGGGCTGCCAATCTTATTTTATTTTTTGCCACAGAAGCCATGGCAACAAAGGCCTCTAGCCGGATCACATCTCTCCACTGTTCCTGGAGAGCAAACACTGAAACATTTCTGACTTAGCTGAAGACAGGTTCCGAGGAAGACTGTATGGTGTAACCTGCCATTTAGCGTCTGTAACCATTTCATTCTAGAAGAAACCCGTTATTGGATGTCTGTTGTGAGCAATCTTCATAAGTTCCGAAAAGCAATTGAAACACTTTAACGTACTAACATTTTACTATGCCTACTAGGCCCGAACCTCTACCACTTTAACTGCAAGCGATAACTAACTCAACTGGGGACACAAAATTACGAGGGTGGACAGCACTGGCTCCATTACTGCAAGGTGAAGTCCAGTCTTGCAGAAATCGATAAGCCTGTTGGGTCACCTGCGTCTATTGCACAACCCTCTCACTTGTTAAACTGGTTTGCATACTACATTACGTCTTTATTGCACTTCAGAACTGTATACGCACACACACAAAGTAAGGCTTTAGGCTACAGCCACTTAGCCAACAACAGTCTGTCTCAAATTCATCAGATACACGTGTTTATAACAAGTATGTTTCAACCAAGTATGTCAATCCAATGTGCTACACTTACGGCAGAGGCTTTAGCATTGACGCCTCTAACCAAGCCAAGCTATAAACGCATCTTTGCTTGGAAGGAGACCGTCCTTCACTATATTGATCTTTGACACTGAACGCCTAGGGATATAATATTTCTCCTCGTGTCCCTGTGGCATTGTAGGACCAGCTTTGGGAAGAACAGCTTAATTTTCCTTTACATAAGTTAACAAAGAACGGTTACGGTACTACTTTGCCTACTTCGTCACTTGTGCTAGTCGCAGGTTTAACTTGTAAGGACACCTAATGCAGGAGACGACAGCGCGTGCTCACAGTACCTCGTCACCAGGCTAACAACATCAGTTGCTAGCGGATGTCAGCCAAACACTGACAAGTATCGTCAAGTTGGTATCGAGTAACAATTTAATTCTAAAGCTAGCACGCCGGGCACCTACTGCCTGCAAAACTCATACGAATGATAAAGATGAACACACACTGGCTTTGGGTGTTTTAACTGCTACCAATATAGAGCTGTCAGAGAGGCGCTTGACGGCGTCATGGACGGACTAGCCCTGGCCAATGTCGACCGCTTCCCATGTTAGCCCACGGCTAGCTGTTTCAAGTGATCGGTCAGCCGATCTGGCTGCTTTCCATGGTAATATAAACAAGACTACGTATCTGCCAGGAATAACAAAAGATGAAACATTTGGAATATACTTGGTTATCTCACTACAATCCTCATACCTCTACAAGCTACTTTCAGCTGGCCATTGTGGCGTTATTAGCCATAACGTTAGGTATTAGCTTGATATAACCGTGCATAGCATGGATTAGTGACTATGCGATATAACGACCATCAGCGGTTGCTACTACATCAGCCAAACGTGGTTGTAACTGCATCCCTTACCTGCAGATGTGTAAGTAATTGCTGAATTTGATCGGGGTAGATATTGTCCAAATGTGCCAAGACACGCCTATGGATGTATATTGTAAAGAGCGACCCTTCACGTCTACCGTTCGCTCTGCTGGACTTCCAGGTGACGCTAGAATTGACTCCGCCCCTTTCCGGTCTATAACATAAAAATGTCCATGTACTGCTCGCCGGCACATTTAATATTTCGTATTTTCTCTATTTATGTTATAGACTCAGATAATTGTCAGCACAATTGTTTTATGTAAATTAACATTTAATTATTTTGTACAAATTCTTATAAATCGAAAATATGCTTCTATAACATTCTCAATAGAATCAATAGAAACATTTAGATTTATGTTTTTTCTTTAATATGCTGTTTTTTTAATAGAAGATGTAGGCTAATGTCAAAGAAAGTCAATGGAAGGCCGCCTGGCGGTTGAAATGTTTGTGGGCAGGATACTCACAACCACTAACGACCCAACCCAACCCAAGCGCCTCCTGGTGGTCATCATGCTCACCGCAATAAACCACCACAAATAAATGCTGAACTCCAGAACCTTTTTATACAGACAATCAAGTTGAAGTTAATACAGTTTTGAACCCCCCTCCCCCCCCCAAAAAAAAAAAAAGATTGAACAACAAATGTAGTTTGCTAAGGTTTACCTGGTCGCTAGTGTTACATCTATTTTAAATATAATGTTTCAAAGTACTCAAGGTGGACCTTCTTGAACTGTTTAATCCTCTTTCTGGTGGTTGTTGATGATTCATTCAACCCACTGAGGTTGAAGGTGAGGGGGGACATGAACATTTTTTCATTCATTTTGAAGTGGGAGATGTTTATGCGTGTGAGCCGCGGTTGCATTTGTTTGATGGGCGCGACATCTGGCAGGGTCTTTCTGGACCGGGTCTGTGTCCCATCCTTTTTGCTGGATCTGGGGTGGGAGATGTTTGTGGAGGTGAGACGTTTAATGAGAGTGACAGCTGGCAGGGGCTTTCTGGACAGGGTCCTTGCCCATTTCGCTTTGCCAGCTCCCTGTTTGTAAAAGTAAAGAAAAAAAACACAAGCAGCAACTTATTGAACATGTAGCCATCACTGGTTCATAAGTTGTGGTGAATGGGAAAAGGGGATCTATTTCACAGGCAAGATTCAATTCAAGATTCAAGAGTTTTATTCATCAAATGCACAGTAGAACAGTAGTTCTTGGCAACGTCATTCTTCATCTACGTAGTAGCTAAAAACAAAAGTACACGATAAGAGTAAGAAATATAAAATAAAGTAGAATATAATATATAAAATATGATAAACTATAATAATAATAATCTTTACCATTATCTGGACTTCATCCTCTGAGAGGGGTTGGGACTCCTCCTCCTCCGTTGTTGGTTTTGCAGACGTGCGTTTCGCTTTGCCTTTGTGGTGGACTCCCCCTGGCTTGTCATACGGCCGATCTGCCCTGAGCTTGTCTGTGAAACACAAGATGAAATGCATAGATATGGACTCCCCTTATCAGGTTGCTGCTGATAAACATGGCTGTTTATGTTTTTTTGTAATTATTTTCATGGAATTTTTATTATTGTCTCGTACTTGGGGGAGGGGATATGATGACGGAACTGCCTCTTGTTCGTTGTTCGGCTGGAGGGCTCCGGAGCCTCCACTGCCGTCCTTTTGGGTTGCCCTTTTGGGGAGGTGGTGGCTCTGGAACGGGCCCTCTTCGCCTTCTTCAAGGTCCCAACATAAAGGTCTCCCTTCCTTGCCAGAGCCTGGTAATTATGCGAGGCCCTCTGCTTCCCGAGCAAAGCCCTTGTCTGATCCAGCTCCGAAACAACCTTGGCCAGGGCTGTGGCCTGCCAGCGGCAGAAGGCCTCTGCACAGGGCTTCTGTGGAGGGTCAACGCTGGGGGACTGGGGGTCTTCCAGGCCCCCCTCTACATAGGGCTCCTCTGGGCGAGGGGGGTCTGCATCATCATCCTCAACAAATTCTTGATTACAAAAGGGGTGGACTGAGGGGCTACCAGGTCCAGGTCAGACCTGAGCGGGGCCCATGGGTTGGTAGCCCTCAGCTTGGCTAGCAACCTGATGGTCACGGTGAGTTTGAGCTGGGCCATATACTCCTTCATTTTCCACCGGCTCACATCCCGATGGCACAATAGGTGCCGGTCGAGCCTTGTGGAGGCGTGGTCACAGGTGAGCATGGGGCAATGCTCCCGTTTGACCTCTACCCGGCCATTGACCAGGTTCAGCAGCATGGCCCTCTCCTCAGGGTTCTGGATGCAGTGCCAGCCTCGGAGATGCCTTCCCAGCATCACGAAGCTCCCGTGGCACAACAGACATGCCTTTATCCTTGACATTCTGAAATGGCAAAATATTATAATTAAATACTGTACAAATAAGTACTACTAAATAACTAACTCAATTAAATTGTAATAATAGAACATACAATGTAACAACAACATTTTATCAAATGTAACAGCTTTTCCAAAGGTGCTGCAGGTATGATTCGAGCGTTGTGAAGAGGGAGAGCCGAAAAGAGATGAACAGAGCCAGATTTTGAAACCAAACAACCAAAAAAAGTCCCCTCTCCACCATTTAGAAGTGTTGGATTTCAAACACCGGTGATTGACAGGCAAGATGGACACTCCAAAGCAAGTTCGGGGTAACCAAGTATACCATTTTTGAATCTGGAAATTCGCAAAACCACAACCAAAACAAATGGGAACAGGTTTCAGGATGTTTTTCACAGGAAGGACAGCTTAGCGCTATATCCCTCTTTGTTTTTTGCAAATAGTGCTTGATAAAATCTATTGCTTAAATCACACTCTTTTACTTTATTTGTTAAAATAAACTTCTGTTACTAGGCCTTTTTCCAATCAATATTCAGCATAAGATAAACTGATGCTCCAAAACACAGCCCGAGTACTGTAACAAAGTAATGACTTCTTACTTTACACCGCTGCATAATAGTCGGTCCGCATTGTGGTACTTTTATTTTGAAAGAAGCAATGACAACGCCACTGATCCTCGTTCAGTTTGACTCTCTTGCTAGGACTGCTTTGACCGCTGCGAACACACAAGTGGGAATCTGGTGGGTAGTCCCGTTTCCGAGGTGTGTGGTAGTCTTCAACTGTCCTGACAATTCATATCTATACAATGTCTGCATTCATATTGACACTATCATTTTGCCACAATCATTAAGACAGTGCTGCCATTGGGCAGCCGTGCCCAATGTCCGTGCTAGCGACTGTAGCTAGCTACTACATACGTTCCAATGGCTTCTGTTAAGTGTATGCTACTAATCTCCATAACATTGTCTTCTGTTGTAGCCAATAATGGTACTGAATGTTGAAGAAATTCTACAAACGTTGTTAAAGATGCCCGAATGTTTAATCATATTCTCCATAATCAGATCGTTCATTATGATACTCTACGTATTATCACGGTGATGTATTGGCCTAGGTGGACTGGTTAGGTTCAATATGGAAACAACATACTGTATTTCATAATGTTAATTTATATATTGATTTTCTTTGATCTGTAAATCAACCAGGCATTGAATTACTTTTGTTATTTCCAACGATATCGTGGCTTTTTGTAATGTCACTGGGTATTGATTTGGTACCCATTTTGATCTAATTTATTTGGGTACTCCAAGCAATATACATTTTACTTTTAAGTTTTGTCTGCCTTCTTGTATGCAGTTAACAAGCAGCCATTGGACAAGTGGCTGCACATGGCAGCTGGCTAGAAATAGGGCCATTATATGCTTTAACCATTTCATGTTCTTCTGTAATAATTATTGATCATTTGTAATGTCATAAACGTAGCCGAGTGCTTTTGGCTTGCTGACCAAAATGAACTCAAGACAATGGTCTTTACTTGTTAATACTTGTTAAGTCAGTAACAACATACATATCAGTAATATAACTGTTTGGCACTGCTTTTGGCCCATGGTGACGACTTCTTTAAGGGTTTTCAGTGTGGATTCCACCTGCGATGAGAGCATCGCAGAGGTAAAAGCCTCACTGTGACTCCATCTTCTGACCTCGTTCTCATCTGCAGCTCCAGCGCGTCCCAGAGCAGGATGCTAACAAGGGCTAGCGGGATAGTAGTTGTCATGGACGCACAACAAGCACAATGACGCACCACACACTGCCCGAATCCCAGCTCGCAGTCAAGGGGGCGGCCCTTCGCATGGTCGACCTGCCCCTCTCCGTCTACAACTCCCTGGCACAGGTAAGGGGAAAGAGAGGACACGCTGAGGCGAAGTGCTGGGAAATGTGACCACGAATTTGTTGTTGTAGTTATATATGAGTGAACAGGGACAGTGGGGTTGGCAAAGGCAGCTGTTTGACCCTTGATAGTTAATTTTTCATTACCTAGCACTTGTTTGAGCAGTACGTTAACGTAATATGTTGCAGACCATGGAATTGGACACCCTTGGTATTTGGGTTTAATGAAATCATCTGGTGAAGACAATATAATACAGTGGGGATCAGATGTCTGATCTCCCTTATCGTCATATAGAACTTTCATTGTGTTGTCTTTTGAAAATAGAATTACGTATAACATGTACCCTGTAGATCCATCCTTATTGAATCTTGTGGGCCTTTATTTACATTGTTATCATTATAGATCAGAGAAGGGGCTTTTGTGTTTGGCTCCATTCTTATTGCACACACACACACACACACACACACACACACACACACACACACACACACACACACACACACACACACACACACACACACACACACACACACACACACACACTCACGCTTTTCATCTCTACTGCAGGTGACCCTGAGCACAAGCACCAAAAAGCTGGTGGCCGCTACAGCCTTGGGAGCTGTCTCCCTCCTCTTCCTCGCCCGCCACTTCCAGCGAAGGAAGCATCACAAGAAGGCCCAGTCCCTGCAGTGGGAGCAGGCTGGCTTCCAGTTCCCTGACCCCATCTTGGCCGAGCAAGGTGGGTAGCACAGTCTCGTCAGGCAGTCTCTGCTTTCTACAATACTGCCTCTTTCATTCTGAGGCCAACAGTGTTGCTTTAGGAACCGTAGACGGGCAGGAAAGTTGTAGATATTGTGTCTTCTTAAGTTCAACCCACTCTTTCACCAGAATTGGGCCGTATTACAATATTGTAATACTACTATTACTATTTTGTATTAGTCCAGCTTTAGTGAGAATTCTCTGCAACTCTCATTGTCCTCTCTTAGCTACCATCGATTTAACTCTCTTAGTTAGCGTGTGTGAGTGAGATGCTATCACAGTGCTGTGCAAAGCATGCTCGTCTATAAGTAGCAGGCTCCAGATAAGTGCTTTAAGGGATCTAATCACATTAAGAGGGGCTTACCCGTGATAAGAGTCCTATGCAGGTATTGAAAGAAAGGGAGGAAAGCCAGATGTTTAACTCAGAAGGTGAGCGGGGTCAGGAAAGTCTTAGTGCTGATTGTTCTCATGTGTGCATGTAAACATCTCTCTCGCTCACTCATATATATGCAACAATAAAATGAACAATAATAACCGTGTTCACTGTCTCTCACTCTCTCCAGACACCACCAGTCAACAGATCACTCTCTCGCTCAACTCCAAGAAGTGTGGTGGGCTGCTCCACAGAGGACTTCACAGCAGACTGTCTGGCTCGCTGCAGAGCCTTGGCTCGGTGAGCACATCCTGCACCCAAAACCCCCAGGAATTCGCTATACTACTCAATAACAAACATGGCTGCCGTTGACCAGCCATGTTTTTCTGGCTCACGGCTTCAACTGTATTCTGAATAGAGATCCATGAGGTCTGCTACATATCGACTGAAGGCAACATGATCCTACTGGGGTGATGTGCGTTAACCCATGAACTGCCCACCCGCACGTCTCATTCCCAGGTAAAAACCCATGACTCTGGCAGTAGCTGTACATGCGGCAATGAGTCCATCTGCTGGGACAGACCGGCCCACGAGGACCTCTGCAACGTGGTCAACATCCCCGTCACCACGCCGGAGAACCTCTACATCATGGGTGAAGAAGGGCTCTAGGACGAATCCTAACTAATGTGCCTATGAGAAGATTAGTATTTCACCACTGGAATGGAGTTCTCATCAGATGTTGGGCAGTCGCCCTATAGGGGTGCCAGTTGATGATATTCACTCTAAACCATGACATATATTTCAGCCGGAAATTACACCTTCCATTGTTCTAGCTTTAGTCAGTCTGACCCAGTAGCATCCACGTTGATTGTTTCACTTGCACAACAATCTCACAGGGGTTTTGGAATCAAGATTACATAGTATAGCCCTTGTAGTTGTGAATATACACTCTATTCACTTCTGGGTGTGTTATATTTGGGAAAACCTGAGCCAGATGCCTAGTGATGAAGAGGTTAAGGAAAAAGAAGAAAGTCTTGTACATTCTCCCTTAAAACTCTGTGGGTGTGTGTGTCTCTTCCAGGTATGGAGCTGTTTGAGGAGGCTCTGAGGAGGTGGGAGCAGGCGCTCTCCTTCAGGAGCAGGCAAGCCGAGGAGGAGGTCAGCTGCGGCTTCCTCAAGATGGCCGCCACAGACACTGCTGCCACCGCTACAGAGGAGACGGTGGAGGTGAGCGTCTCCCCCACCGCATCCACGTACAACACGAACACAAACGCTTCGCACACATTGCTGTTGAGGCGTTCTGGTTAGTAGAACATTGTGTGTGTGTGTGTGTGTGTGTGTGTGTGTGTGTGTGTGTGTGTGTGTGTGTGTGTGTGTGTGTGTGTGTGTGTTCAGGAAGCCGTCAGTGCCGAATTCATCCACAAACTGGAGTCCTTGCTGCAGCGGGCCTACCGTCTGCAGGAGGAGTTTGAGGGGACCCTGGGAGAGTCTGAGCCCCACTCCTACACCAGCAGCCAGGGTCAGTGCACACACACAAACACTACAGCCATATCCAGAAGCCTGATAGAGCGACATGATCTAGTTCAAAAACCTACGACACAAACAAACACTTGCTTACTCAGTGTGCATTGTTTCTGCACTGACATTCCCTGTTTGGTTTGAATTTCAAATGAAATGTCAGATCCGATGTGCCTGATTCTGCTGCCAGAGCAGTGCAATACAGATTCTATTGAGGGACAGTTGGGAGATTAGATATGTGAGCCAAGTGTCCACTAAACATGTAACGAGGCCGAGTGTGCCTGCTTGTTGTGTTGTGTCCTTCCAGAGAGACTAGAGGACGTTTGTGTCCTGGAGCTGGAGGACATCGGGCTGAGGGACAGCATGAGCATCGCCTCCAACGACTCCTTTGTGTCGGCGGCAGAAGTGAGTATCAGTCAGTTGCCGCCGTGATCTGTCACCTCACCTCTTAATCCCGTCCGACTGGCTGGATCGAGTGCAGTAGTCCCCCTGCAGGGCATTCCGCATTCATTTAGTTGCCATTTAGCTCAGCTCAGTTGCAGCCATTATATCAAACTAAATTTGATCCTGGAGTCACTGCAAGTCTAAGCTGTGTTGGTCACCATGGAAAGAGGAATAACAACACTAGAGAATTACTGGGTCATGGCTGATGCAGAGAGAGGAGTCACTATTAATAGAGCGATAAATCACCATGAATAATTCCCCCTGCAGCAACCCACCGTATCCGAGCCGGTTCCTAGTGTGGAATACTGACGGTGACGCGTTTAATCCACCCAGTGCAGCCTTCACACACTGAAACTGTTCTATAGTTCCGTATCGATCAGCGATCAATTGGCCAAACAACTGGATTTTAAGAACAACCTGAGCTTCATTTGTTGTCCGCTTTTGGTTGTTGGACGTGGCATGCGTTTCTCTGGCACTCTTTTCACAGTGGCCATGGTGAGACAACATTACAATACAACAGTAATCCAAACAATAATAGTTAGTCCAGAAAGGTTGCAGAGAGGCAGATAATTCTCTATTTCTAGAGAATAGCTAGCTAAGTGTATTGCAGCAATTAGTGTAGTAAACGTGGTGAAACAGTGTTGTTGGTATGCAGCCAATTGAATGAAGTGCCTAGTTGTGATCTGTGTGGGCTACTATTGGACTTCTTCTCGGGCCTGACCCTAACCAGGAGCCTTCGTGTTGTTTGTCCCAGCTGTCAGAGCAGAGGAGCGCCTCCTCCCTCTGCCACCAGCTGTTTTACAAGGAGGCCCTGCAGCTGGCCGAGGACGGCAGTATCTCCTGTAGGGTGCTACGGTGAGAGATCCCACCCACCACATGTGAAGACACCGTGCTATATAGTACAGGCTCACTCCTGTTTGATTAAAGCCCCATCGTTACATACCACTGTGGCAGGGTTATCTCCCATCTTATGACACAAGGCCAATCACGCACCACTGACACATCTGAATATGACCGAGCTCAAACATTCGTTGCAGAAGCCTCATAGGAGAATGAACTGTCGATGTCCAATGTACTTCTCTTTAAACCAACCATCTTTGTTTTTATGGGAGTTGATACAACCTAACATAGTTATTGGGCTTCCCTCAGTTATATTCTGAAGCTATTGTCTGGCTTTCGTTCCCCAGGACTGAGCTGCTGGAGTGTCTTGGAGACACAGACTTCTTGGCCAAACTCCACTGTGTGCGTCAGGCGTGCCAGGTATATCATGCTCACTGAGCCTTTAGTATGACATCGGACCATGATCCAGCGCAAACCGAGTGACATGATGCATTTTTTCATCCCCAGCTTATTTTGAGTGACAGGACAACAAGGACATTTCTGGTGGACACCGGCAAGAAAATACTGTCTTCAATCATTGTCAAAGCGCAGAAGGTAGGACATCTACTAACGTGGAGGAGGCCAACGGCTATGTGCTAGTGTGCTAGATGCCAACATCAGCAGTATGTCCCATCTAAATGGATGGATTTGTTTGTCTTTCAGAACCCAAAGAGATTTGAGGAAGTGTTTGAAGAGATGATTTCCTTCTTGGAGCACACAGAGCATTGGGAGAACACAGAAGTAGAGCTGGCCACGCGTGGGGTAAGAGTCCTTTCATACAACAATACAGTATTGAATTACACAAAAAATTTCCCTAATCAATTCACTGTTTAACTTTTTCGCCAGATCAAGCACTTGAATTTCTATGACATAGTCCTGGACTTCATCCTCATGGACTCCTTTGAGGACCTTGAAAATCCGCCCGTGTCCATTCAGAATGTGGTCAACAACCGTTGGCTCAACAGCTCCTTCAAAGAGACAGTGAGTCACCCGTTCTGCCACCCTCCATGGCCCTGCATAGGTTTTAACAGCTCATAGTGTATGTAATGTCATGTACCCTAATGCCAACTGGGTCTTAATTACTGATTTGTCTTCCATAGGCAGTGGCATCTAGCTGTTGGTCGGTGCTGAAGCAGAAGAGACAGCACATGAAGGTAGAATGAGTTCATTTAAGGGATATTACCAGGCTACCCTTTAGTACTGTACAGCTTGATTTGAGCCAATGAATAGCTGTTTCTATATAACAGTTCCATAGTTTGGTGGGTGTATGCAAATGCTTTTTAGTCTGGAACCGCTCAGTTCATTGGTCACTTTCCAAGGTGCGTAGACCAAAATAACTGCGCAACTGGCTAGACCTACAACCAATCAGAGCAACAAAACGTGTCATATCAGTGGGAGCCATCTTGGTTGATTATGAAATGGTCTCAACGGCGGTCCTTTGTTCATTGTCATATTAAACCCACCCAATTATAGAAAAATGGTTGTGATTGGCCTGACCCGGGCCAGGTCTGCAGGTAATCTGAAGGGTAGGGTGGCCAGACTCAAATGGCAGATTAAATTAAACATGAGCTTGAAGCTTCGTCTGGTTCCCAGGCTAGGTGTATACATTTATTTGCCAAATATACCATGCACTGCTCTTAGTAGCCGCACTTTGCTGTTTTTTGGGGGTCTGTGTTTTTTTCACCTATGCACAGATCTAAAAGAGTAAACGGTGTTCTAAAGGTTTATTTAGCTTGGAAGTATTATGTTAAGCAAACGAGAGATGCATACTCATTGGTACAGTCGTGCATTGTGGTCCATAAGCCCATTAAAACCAAAAGGTATGGTGCAATATTGTCAAAATCCCTCTATAGATTCATTCAACAAGAACTTTACACTCAAAGCTGCTGAAGAAAAGTAACCATTGGGGAAGATGGTCTGATTCCAAATAATAATAAATACCATAATAATAAATACCAGCACAATCAATCAATGTGTTCCTTGTTCTAGGTACCAGATGGATTTATTGCCCACTTCTATGCTGTATGTGAGCAGATCAGCCCAGCTCTGGCTTGGGGCTTCCTAGGACCCAAGAGCTCCCTGCATGACTTCTGTTGCTTTTTCAAGGTAAAGATGGGCATAATCAGGCCTTATTCAGAAAATACAATCAAAACATTGTCTAGCGTTTTGTGAAACCACGCGATTTACAAGTTGGTTTAATATAAGCACGGATGTTATCTTCGGCCATTTAATCAGTGCATCTTGACCCTTCCTCAGGACCAGGTGCTCTCCTTCCTCAAGGACATCTTTGACCTGGACAAGGTGCGCTACTCCACAATGGAGAGCCTGGCCGAGGACATGCTGCACCTGCTTCACCGCCGCTCCGCCCTGCTGCTGTCCTACTTGGGAGCAGACTGCCCCCGCAACGCCCGCATCCATCCACAGATGCAGCCGGTGGTGCCCAACGCACTCATGGAGACCAGAGACCAGTGATGTGAAGACCGCTTTTGTTGGTGGAGACCTGGCTACTGTACCCAGGGGTCACATGACATTAGGGAAAGTGCCCATTTGAGAATGCGTATACGGTGTGTACCCTGTACATTTCCATGTCGTCATGCCTGCATAGTGTTGGTTTTCAAACACTACAATGTTAACTTATTTTAGTACTTTGAGCTTGTAGGTCAGATATTTAGACACCGTCCGGTTACATGCAATTACTGTTTTGAGAAGAGTGATCTGCCTTCATCATACACCAGCCTCAACCTTCCAGTGCCCACGCAATGCAAAAGCAGGCCAGTTCTTTGGTGGGGCTTTCCGGGCATTGAAAACTGACCAGAAGGGACATACTATAACGAGGCCATGTTTATTGTGGAGCTATGTTGCCATTTTACATGTGTTCTGATCACGGTTCTAAAAAATATTGAAAATCAATTTTCTGATGTCCACACTTAGTCTCGCAATAAGGCAAGCCAGATGCCCTAAAACACTACATATCCCATCCGTGTATTTTGTTACAAAGCCTTATTTTCAATTTGCTTTAGTGATGCCCAAGATATTTATTACCCAAATAGGATATATATATGCACAATAAACAGCAGTAAAACTTGAGAATTGTGTTCCTAGTAACGCCATCATTGCAATGCATGTGACAAACAAGGATTCCACAAATTAAAATTCATCAATGCTATCTTTGTGATGTTCTATGATATGAAAACAAACTAGTAGGCCAGCAGGAGATTGAGCTTCTGAAATGTACATTTGAACCATGCCATCTTAATGTGTAATAATCAATGCAAACAAGGCAAGGATGACCTAATTCATTACAATTTTATTAGTGGACATGGCAACATCAAGTCAAAAAGAAAAACCATCATAAGTACATTCCGTAATATACACAGTACATGAAACCTTGTTTACCTCTAAGGCATGCTCCTGATTGCTCACTGCCGTTTTTGTCTTCTACAACCCCACGACCTCCTTGTTGAAACTCACATCAGCTCAGATGAAAAGAGCATCTCAGATAGAAAAGCAGGCAACTTCAAACAATGTGACCCTTCACTACAGATGGTGCAATTTAATAAAATTCCAATATAAAAAATATCCCTCCCTCTCCCAACATCCCAGAAATATAAATGCAGGTCAAGAAATGTTTAACCACAAAGTACATCCGATCCTAGACCATGTCTAACTTTAAGCATTAGTTCTGTTCAAGGTGTTACTTAGGGCAAGGTGAGAACAAGGCATCCAACAAATCAATTTAAATAGCCATTAGACAACTCAATGAAATGGTTAAGAAACAATCCGAATTCAAAGAATGCATCTCACAGAATACTGCAATTTCAGTTTTTGTATTTCATTGCATTGCGTTTACCTTAATCACTGGAGCTCTGGGAACGGTCTACTGTTGCGCAGCAGTAAAGACTCAAAGGATTCCTCGTTTTGGGGGGAAACTACCACGGGCCTGATTCTACGACCTACGCTTGCGGCATCCTCCAACACTGTGAGCAAGAAGTGAAGGCAGCAACAGTTTAAAACAAAAACGGTAGATTTGACTGCACTTCGGGCAAGTTCACACCATCACACAGTGAGCATCAATGTTTAGTGCGGGGATTCGGGCAGAAGACAACTGATAAACTCCACTTAATAATCAAAGGCATGCTATACGTTTCTATCCAAATACAAGAAAGGGAGGGGGGGAGGCGGTCAATATGTATGTATTCGCTTCCACACTTTCATTGCAGAAAAGGCTAATTTCAAAGGCTTAATATGTACTACAAAGACACCCTTTAGAAAAGACCCATGGACAAATTGAATACCGTTCCAAGTTGTGCTGTTCTTAAAATAAACATTGTAATGGCTGAAGTCGAATCTAATGGAACAGGTCATCAAAACGCATATCATGCAAAGTCATTCAAAGTGAGAGCACATCAATATCTAAGAAGAGAGCAGTTGATATTCAATTCTCCAGTTTTTGTTGTTGCAAAGAACCAATTAGATGCATGTATCACAACAGGTAAGCATCTTTGTGCATGTATGCAGGTTAACTCACAGGTCAAAGAAAAACACTAGTTTCCTTAGGTTTCGCTTACCTGTGTTACTGCAGCAGAACCTAAGGTGCAAGGGTCTGGGGTGACACTGCAAAGATCAGATATTGCACTTTGCCATCAGTGAACAATGCAGTCAAAAAGGTTTGGATTTAAATCAACAACAGCCCCGTCACTGCAGTGCTCATCACAACCATTGCATGGCGCAGTCAAAATTAGACGTTGCGCTACTCGAGTACTTCCTCTACCGGCAGTGCTCGTGTGTGTGGGGGGGGGGAATCAGAAACAGCAGAAATCTATACATGCTAGACTTTCATGTCGACTTTTCTGAGTAAGATGGCATTTAAAAACAAGTCAAATCATACCGCGTTCTAAACAACATCGCACTTGGCAGATCACATGGAAAAACAATCACATGTACAGTTCCTATAAACCAGTTTGCCTAGTGAAGAGGCACTCCCTGCATCCATTCGATAAGTCAAAATGACTTGAACCCATTAAAGACTAACCTAGAACAAACTACAATGCAAACCGTTTCAATATGCTTTCCATAGTGTTGCAATGCATTAATGTAGACGTTGAAGGAAAATTTTAACATTCTCAAACATTTAAAGAACAAGAGATTGAATCAATTCTAAAGGAATGACAATCCACTATCATACTTACCCCAAAAAACGGGAGAATTGCAATAGTTGGACAATACTACATTTTGCAATTTGGCAAACAGTGAAATAAGCTCTCAGTTATTGTACTTACAGTATAGGAGGGCTCAACTCAAGGATGAAGGACTGCTTAGCCAATCGACCCTACAAACCCATATTCTTATGATCAAACTAACAGAATTGTCAAGAGCAAAAACAATGACTTTTGCAGTTGTTTTTATATCAAAAATCTTTAAGTCTGTATACATGGGGTTCATGGTGAGACAATTTAAAAAAGGAGGAAAAGAGCAAAAACTTTTCAATGCAAATATTATATACGTTACGACAATTTACCTTACTGTCCTGGAAAAGAACAGCACAAAAATATATACTACGATGCAACATTTCTTGCGGCCATAATTTCGGAAAAATATCTTCAAACAAAAGAGACACACATACTTGCTTACCGCTTTTCTAAACTCGCCTGTGGGGGAGGAAGGGTCTATGATGGCAGAACAGTGCATACTACCTCAACAAAGATCAACAAACCAGGCAAGATTAAAGAAACAACGCCAGAGTATTGCAGTTAATGCATGAGTCAATGCAAAAGGTCTCCACAAACATCTGCCCAATTCTAAAGAAGCACTCGCATGGAACAACATGTCTAATGAACTCTGGATCACGGCATGGACGCAACAAGTCTACAAGACAGCCATGAAACTGGTTGCCAAAAGATGAGGGAGAGAGATACAGAACAGTACAACTTAAAGTAAGCCCTTTCAGAGAACTACAAAAATAACCATGGCCTGAATTTGAAGCTTTTTTTGATTGACCCCCTCCCCCACAGCAAAACAAGAGCATACACAATATAACATCAACCCCTCCACTAAGCATCCCAACTTACCAACACAGGAGGTTTCATTTCGTTTTATTGCAAAACACAGAGAATAGCATTTAAAACTGAGATGATATACATGGCAATGGCTACAATTTAACATGAGTTCTAACCACATTGTGTGTAGATACAGGCCTGGAATGACCATCACTAAAAACAAAGCATTTACAAGATAAGAAACAACAAAACAAAAAAAGGAGGACATGTTCGCCGGGCAAGCGGCCGTCTACGTGAACACCTTCAAACCAAGGAAATTTAAGATCTTCATCAAGGCGTCTGCATCCAAACATTTAACAAAGGATTTGTTTCGACAATGAAGCATTTACTTTATGTCCACGTCACATTACTGGCCCTGCGCAGAAGAAATACATAGAAGATACATTGCATGTTAAGAGCAGAAACACTGGGCGCAGCTTCCCACAAAAGAAAATAATGCCTGTATGGGGAGGAAGCGGTGTCGTTAGGTGAGCTGCGCAGCTGCAGCATCCAGCGGCACGGCGGAGCAACCCTGATGGGGGGGGAAGGGGGTTAAAGCCAGGGGGAGAAATGGCTTACACACAGTTTCTTTAGGAGAACACCGGGGCGGAGATTAGGGGAGGGGGTGGGGGAAGGTTAGTAGAAGACACTTTCAAAACATAACGTACAGCAGAGAAGAGGAACGGGGATGGGAGGGGAGGGTGTGAAGACGTGTGGGTACAGGTTATTAAATGAGGCGTACCTGGGGGGCTTGGGGGGCTCCACCCATGGCCTGGGGGCTGGCGGTGCCGTAGTAGGCGGCCTGCTGGCGGTAGTACTCTGCCCAGGCGGCGCTGTAGTCGGGCTGGCCCCCGGGCTGGGAGGCGGCGGCGGCCGCCGTGGCCTGAGGTGCGGCTTGACCTTTGAGGGCAAAATGGAAAAGACGATTACGTATTTGTCAACAACCACCGTAAGCCTGGTTCAGCACAGCCGTACGCAAAACTTCTAGCAGTTGCAATGGTGGCCGATCATTTATTTTTACCGATAAATCATTCACCTGCAAGGTTTGTGAGACGGGGAACGACCCCACCACTGGTGCTCTGAGTGGCGGGACAGAAACCCTCTACGTTGCTCTGGGGCGGCTGTGGGGGCGACACTCTACTATAGTGAAGAGTGCCGCCAGAGCACAGCTGCCCATAGGATTGGTGTTTTGTTTTTTTTAACTAATAGGGCTAGTACATCAGAACACATCATGCAAATATTTGGTTGCCGATACTGCGCCATTTTGTGATGACTCGATAAGAGTCGTAGTAATGTAAAATCCTGAATATACCTTAACCTAGCTAATCAAAAATAAATTTTGCCATGTCTCGCAGGAGAAAACGCGATTTGTGTCACGATAAATCGCTAAACAATACTTAACACACCATTACTATCAATAACATTCCTGTGCGCCTATACTTCCAAAATGGAGGCGGTCATTGCGATATGACGTCACAATGTACAAGCCCTATAGCGGGTGGTGCCATGAGAGCAGCATGTCACTGATCCACAATGGTGGACAACAGATTTGCGGCAAACAAGGAAGATGTCCCACCTTGCTTCTTATAGTAATCCTCCCAGGCTTTCGTATAGTCCTGAGGCTGCTGACTCTGTTGGCCTGCAGAAGGGAAACACAACCGTTACACAACTGCATTTATCAATCTCCATCAAATCCACTAGTTCTCAGGCCCACGGCCCAGTAACCTTTACTACAAGAGTCATTTAAATGGGTTGCGTTTGCAACACTACATTTTGATCAGATTTATATGGAAACAAGGTCACGCAGCACATCATTCCTTCAAAAGGTGTTGTGTTTGCATTGCAACAGTACACTTTGATCAGATTAGTTGGAAACGGGAACGCAGCGCGTCAAGCCCATTACATGGGAATATACAGCATTAGTGGATCATGGCGGTGGGGGCAAGACGGTACTCTACCATTTGTATTCAAATGGCCTGGAATGAGTTCTAGGGTTAGTTCTAGGGACAAGCACTACTCTTAAATCAAATGAAAAGGGGTGAGACAAGTCTTCGAATCCCAGCGCTGAAATCAAAAGCAAAACATTGTAACAGTCTAAACAGCGCGGGTTAGGAGACAAAAAAAACAAAACAAGTGGCAGCGGGCTGTTCCGGTTCCACGCGCATGGCTGCCGTTTCTCTGGTGATAAGCAACAGAAAGGGGCCCGTCTACATACACCCAGTAGCTGTTTAGACTGCCTCTCAGTAGGACGTGTACACTGAAGCTACGGTGATTATACCCGTTTTCTTGTAATATTCCTCCCAGGCCTTGGTGTAATCTGCCTGTCCACTCTGACCTGGAGCCTGCGGGCCACCTGTTAAAAATGGTAGAATGTGATTGGTCACCATTCCCTTATGGAAAGAAAAAAGGAATTAAATGGTATTAAATCCTCCACCACCTCAGACCTAAAAAGTGAGGGAAACTAATATGGGTGGGGGGGGGGGGGGGGGGCAATGGAAAGAGAAAAGGCCAAATCATAAAAATAAAAAAAGGGGGAGGTGCTCTGATAAGGGAGGAAGAAATTTAGACAGGTTACCAATTGAACACTGGTCAAAAAAAGAAAGACCAGCCGACACGGGAGGCAGATAAGACGGGGACGCTACACTGCGCTACTCTGTCCAAGCATATGGGGCCCTCCTCTACAGAAACCCAGGAGCCGAGACACTCCCCCAGGGCGGTGCGGCGGGGTTACCTTGGCCGTTGGACTGCGTGGTGCCAGGGGCTCCGCTGGTTGGGGTCATGGGCGCCTGGGGCTGCTGGCCATACTGGGAGTAGTATGCCGCCCACGCGGCGGCATTGGCATCAGCGGCAGCTTTGTCTGGACATGTATCGTGACCAAGAGCAGAACATAAGAATCGACCCATAACAGATACAGCATGACAGGGTTCATAGTTCACCAACGGCCTCTGTAGTTAATGGGATGGGCTAATTAGCATATTAAAAAGACTTGAATTTCCACCTGTGCAGTCTATATCAATATGTTAAACCCCTGAATGGATTTGTACAGTTATAATTCTACATAGGGTAATACCCATTCAATTATTTTTTTAGAAGCTACAACAAAAGCAGGGACTCACTGGGGTCAGGCTGGCCCTGCTGCCAGTGTGGGAAGCCGTTGCCCCATCCCTGAGGCTGGTAGGGGGCAGGAGGACCACTGGGGGGGGAGAGAGAGTGCAGAGAAACGATCAGTATCAAAGCTTCAGCACCTTCCATTGTGGATAACCCAAACGGCTTACGTAAATGGAAAGCAAAGCGGAACCGGGTACTCACTGTGGACCAGGGGGACCCTGGTTGTAGGGTCCGGGGTTGTAGGGCCCCATAGGAGCACCAGGGGGGCCGGGTGGTCCGGGGGGTCCATGAGGACCAGGACCTCCATGAGGACCGGGTGGACCATGTGGTCCTCCCATTGGAGTGACTGGACACTAAAAAAAAGAATCCAGAATGTATTATTTTTTGCAAATACTTTTCAGATTGCTCTTAATATAAAAGCGTAAAGGGGAAAATCTGTGTGCATGGTCAACATAAAGTCACAAAACTCATGTCATAACTCTTCGTAATCTAGCAGTTACTCTAAGCAGCATAGGAAGCGCTCTAATGTCTTACCCCGATCTTCTCCTCCACTAGCTGCCTGGCGTAGTCGATTTGCTGAGGGGAACCGCGCACTGTGAACATCTTAATGTTGGGGTCTGCGTTGGGCGGAGGGTTCCTCTGGAGTTCGATCCTGGCCCCAGACTGCTGGCTGATGCCCTTGATCGTCTCACCCCCTGCAGCACAAAGGACGGCCTGTTAATCCCACAAAGGTAACACAGAATACCAAAAAACCTCCCTTTCCCTCTGAACAAACGCCAAACCGCAGCGAGACCCTTACCCTTGCCGATGATGAGGCCGGTCTTCATGGTGGGGACAGTGAAGGTGAACTCCTGCAGGCCTCCGGGGGGGCCCATGTTCCAGTTGCCCTGGCCGCGGCCTCGGCCCCTACCGCCCCCGTGACCAGGGGGCCCGCCGGCCTGGACACTCCTCAGCAGGTCCGAGATGATGTCGGCCGCGTGCTGGGCCTGCTCGGGCGGGCCCATGATCTGGGCTATCCTCTCCGGCGTGGTGCCGTCGTCTTGTTTGAATTGGATGCGGACGCCCGTGTCGCTCTGGATCTTCTTGATCATCTCGCCGTTCCTCCCGATGACAATACCGACCGCAAACCTGGGCACCGGGACCTAAAGGGGGGACATTAACATGCCGCCGCGGTCAGGAGAAACCACTTGTCACCCTGTGCCCGATGTAAGTAGATGGGGGAATAGAAAACGATTTTACTTACTTCAATGTTACTTACATCTAAGCTGTCTCCCCCCAACCTAGAGCCATACTCCCCCCTTTGCTCTCTGAATCCCTGGTCTCTGATCAGCTCCATCACCAACTCTTTGGCTTGCTGAAAGACACATTGATATAAGTACAGGTGACGCCGGCCTAATGCCACTGAGGGAATGGCCCGGTTGCATCGAATTCACATTTGGTAGGACCACCAACCTGAACTTTGAAAAGTTCCCCAGAAATCCGGAGAGGTTTGTCTGCGCCTGTGTTTTGAGGTCCCTCCTGGATCATAACCATCTTAACTCCGGCCCTTTCCTGGTAAATGTAAAATAAATGTTTAGTTGAGGCAATGTTGAAGATAAATAGAGAAATTAAGACATATTGTTTAGCACTCTTTAGCAAACTTGACAACTAACCTGAAGGCTTTTAATGGTTTCCCCTCCCTTGCCAATGACCAAGCCAGCTTTAGAAGCAGGGACCATGATCTCCTGAACGGACATGCCGGGGCCGTCGTTGTGGTGGAATGCTGGTGTTGGGCGACCCTTCTCCACAATCTCTGTGAGGAGCCTCTTCGCAGACCTACCAGGAGTTTGAAAAGACATTAGCTTATGCTACCAAGCACTGCAATCACATCCCGACTTGAAAACAAAACTTGTCAAGGAGAACACTTACTGGATGGCGTCTGGTGATCCCGTCAATGTTACCGATCTATCGGGCATGCCGCCGCTGTCTACATGACAAAAAGAGAAGGGTTGGTGTACAAGTTCCTACCCAACTCTGGTATGATACATGTAATTGCAGAAGTCAATCTACCTGGGGCAATCTGTATTTTACATCCAGATTCCTGCTGCATACGGGATATCTGCTCTCCGCCTCTCCCAATAACTGAAAGGGTTTAAATAAAGGCATTTCAAAACAAACAAACGCTACCGGTTGCCTGAAAAGGTACATTAAAAGTCATTACAAATGACTAAATGTATTTTACTCACTGAATCCCACCATTCCATCTGGAACCTTGAAGTCCTCCGATGCGGACCTAAGCAACAAACAAAGAAATTAAGATTAGGGGTTGTGAAACATTAGAAGTCTTACATCAACATTAATAAACTGAGTGGAATACAAAGTGAAGTGGAAAAGGTTGCCCCTATATTTACCTTGGGGGACCACCCATTCCGCCCATTCCACCCGAGAAGGCTGTAAAGCAAAGAAGCATGAAGTCAGAAGACATGTCGTCTATGCTAGGTCTTGGAAGTCAAACGTATGATATTTTAGACTAAAGTTACATAAAAGATACTTACGGTCACTAGGTGCCACTTTCTTTGTCTCTGGTTGGTCTGTGGAGGAGAAACAGTATGAGTACATGCATATTCCCTCATAATCCCACTACTTACATGCATGGCCAGGCTTCACCGAACCCCAGGAACAGATGCACATTTCTGAAAATTGTATACTGGCATTGCCTTAACTGAATATTGTTAGACGTCACAGCAGTGCTTAGAAAAAACAAGACCACCGTTTCTATTCATCAAGTGTGCATACAAACAACACTTCAAAAAGAAACTACCTACACTGCCAGAGCAAATCATTCCAGTCATCATTCAAAAAGGTTCCCAGGTTGTATTTTAAAATATAACCATTTTCCAATAGAGTTCAATCATCAAAAGTGCATCTATAACGCAGCTAAACAAATGCATCTATAGGTCATTATGCGTGTGGCATAAATCAAGATGCTTCCAACAACTAATTATGCAAGTTCCAAACACGCCCTCTTCTGCTACTACAGCTTTAAACAGGCATCAGGAACAGCAGACCTCCAAAAATAACGCACCATACAATAGAGTAGCACACGGTTAAATACACAACCAATATTCAACTTTGAGCGATTGAAAGAGCATGAGTGACAGACAGCATTACGCAATGTGCCATTCACGTAGAAAGTCAAAGCGTGTGGCTCTCGAAATACACTACCTTTGTCACAATTCATACAGGCAAGCATGTTTAGTGGGGGGAGAACTATCAATGTATCAATTTAGGCCACTGACCTATATTGAGGTTAGGCATGGGAAAATACCCACCAGCATCTTCCAGGGGCCTTTTCTGGCCTCCGTAGCCAAACTCGTTTGTTGTAGGTGCAGCAACGCCATCGACTCCGATCTTGGCCGCGATCTATAAATGAAATTAATTAAAACAATTGCACTAACCGGACTGATCACGAACATTGTACGGTAGAACGAAGCGAAAGGCGGCCTACATGGTTTCCCGGAAGTCGGAACCAACAAAAGAATGCAGTTCCTTCCATGTTAGCAAGCTAGCTAGCAAGTTGCGTCGTTGCATAGACAGGATTTAGCCAACACGTATCCGAACGGATCAGTACAAACTTAAAATAAACCAGATCGCACCGTGTCCCATTTTTAAACACCATTTTCCATTAAAGATAGGTGAATAATAAACGATAGCTGAACCAATTTAGTCCCTTCCACTAGCCTTGCGTGATACTGCATGACGTTAGCATGTAAGCTGACGCGGTCCTTTTCAGGCATTAAATACTACCATTTATCAACTTAACTTCGAAGTCGCAAGTGGTGGGAAAACAATTTGATAATCGTATACCTGTCTCGCTCGTTGAAGCGCGTCTTTAAATGCGTCGTTCATTCCAGCGGGAGCATTAGAGGACGGGGGAGCCACGTTCGAGTAGTCTGCCATGGCTGATGCTCTTTCTCCTCTCATGCCCGGCGACGGAAGATGGCCGTTTTCATTAACGCCCAATCTCGCGCTCAAATTCAATTTATCGCGAGCTCAGGGAGATGCCGTTCCTTAGTTGCTGGTCGTGACCGATCAGAGATAACGTCGATCCCTCTTATTGTACATCCACGACCAATACCAACGACTTTTATACATATCAATGCAATATAAGTCGACCTCAATCGAAGTAGTCTGTAGTATGTGCTTATTGTGTGTCGTATATAAGTGCATCCAAACTGGGTTAGAAAAAAAAAGTGAAAACAGAATAAAGGAAATAAGAAAGAAATGTAATGTTCGACATTACTTTATGCCTTGTTGAAATGTCTGTCCCAAAAGGTGGATATGTTCATACTTAGGTTAGGCTACATTCATTTTCACACAGTTCAAATATTGCATCCACCCATCAGGTTACAGCACTGTTGTGGTTCAACTCCAAATTATTCACAGGACTTCAAAAGAGAGTATAGCTTGTATTAATAAGGGAATGACATCAGCCTATATCCTTTATGATCCTAAATGTGGATGTTACACGATCACATCCTGGTGGTCTTTGACACAAACACATTTTCCCTGATCACCATGAATAAAATAAATGTATAACTCAGGACCATGTGGAGTCAAACAGAACTTCCAATTTCCTGGTTAACGTGTAGTTCAGCAGAGCACATGGAACTGCCCTGATGAAGCTTGCTCCCATGCCATTGTAATATCCTCTCAGTCCGTGCCTTGCGTAGATTCCAGTAAATCCTTGTAATACACTTGAGGTGGGATGTGAAACCGCGCAGAAAGCTGGAAGACAGACACACCAAATATAAAACAATATGTCTTATGTTTAAACAAAATATGCAACTTGGCTTGAATCATTCATTTAACCATTCATAAACCATTCATATAAAATGAAGTGTTAAATAAAGCTTAAATAATGCAAGAACCAATCCACAGTGCAGAGCTACATACTGCCAATGTAACAGGCATTCACATCCGTGTCTGTATAGTAGTCCAAATTAAATCTAAAGCTACCCTGGGCCTGTTGCTGTGTTCGAATCACCGCCAGCGGGTAGCTGGTAACTTGTCCAGAGGCAAAGGCCACGAAGCTGAAGAAAAACAGCCGGGAGTCGCTGTTGTAGGACGGATCATTCATGGCCCAGTTCACAATGGTCTGTAATAAGGAAAGCAAATACCGTTAACTGGTGTATTGCTTAGGACATATTTTGAACATTTGTAATCTTCCAGCCCCTGGAACCAAGCAAACCTTATTCACCTAGGCATTGTTCTCTCTATGTGTATGTTTGATACATTTTTATTTTTAAGAATTTCATTGTGTACAGACGTTCATAATGACTGCACATTTGATGATTAAACACTTTGACTGACTTTTAACCTTGCCTTCTAAAAAGCCAAAACAAAGCCAAAAAAAGCTAGCTTGATCCCCGGTGTTGCCCGGTGTTCACGTTATGTGCTCACCTTATGTACGGCGCACTCCACGCCTGCGTACGGGATCATGCAGAGCACGCTGGGCTTGAACCCCCTGTAAAAGGAGGCTAGCGACTCGTTGCGGTAGACCGAGAGCGCGCACTCCACCATGCCGTTGTAGGTGCCACTGTGCTGCAGGTTCAGCCTCACCTTTAAGACCTATGCAGTGGAGTTATCAGCTGTTAAAAGGCTAACCACAACCCAAAGTTTGAACCTGCACTATGTCTCTTTCCTGCTGCAGCTATATTTACTCCATAAAACAAATATCGGAATTACACATTTTCCAGAGTATATAATATATATACAAATATTGTAGCTACAACTCTAGCCACTGGAGGCTGCAGATGATCCAACTTATATAGTGTAGGTTTAAACATATATATTTTAAATATATCTCTTATTGTGTTATTTAAGGTTATTTAAGTCATGTATTCTTATGTATGAATGTACTACTCCCACTGATTCATTTTATAATGTATATCTACATATACACATGTGACATGTACAAAAATAAAGTAACACCAAATTACAGTGTTACTACTAAGCAATCTGTAACATCATGTACTTAATATGTAATAGAGAGGAACAAAGCTTTTTCGCCTATTCCTAACCTTAACCCCTCACAACACTGTGTAGTTACAGGCTGTTCCATAACGTTATTATTACACATGATACAAGCTGGTACATTGTTTATGTGCATAGGACTGGATACCTCTAAAGGGTAGAAGACAGCATGGGCAAAAGCACCAGAGCAGCAGCCCAGGCCAAACCGCTGCTGTACCGACAGGCTTTCTTTGGTCTTATCCTGGGTGTACATCTTCATCTAGGGAATGCAGTGGAGGAGAGAAATACAGTGCCACACTGTGATGGCGATTCATCTATGGGGTGACTGCTTTAATAGACCAAGAGGACAAGGGATCTGTAGAGGTCAGATGACAGTTAAATGGGCAGAGTTTCCGAAAAGAGGAAATAAATAGTTGTTATGCATGCAGGGGTTGTGTCTGTGGGTGTGTGTGTGTGTGTGTATCTGTTTTGTCTTTCTGCTTGTCTGTGTGTGTGTGTGTGCGTGTGCCTGTGTTTGTGTGTGTCTATGTGTGTGTCTGTGTCCATGTGTGTGTGTGCACGTTATGTACTGGTGAGCCAGTACGTACATGTACATGTCCTTTAGTAGTCACACCTGAGCGTATATCATGCACTGTAGAGTGGACTGTGGGCACTAGTGAACCAGCACGTAGAAGAACATGTCCTATAGTAGTCACACCTGAGCGTATATCATGCACTGTAGAGTGGACTGCGGCGTTCCCTTCAGCACGTTGACGACGTTTCCTTGCCACATTGACCGTAGCCCGCCCGCCCTCTGCTTCTCAAATACCTGTGCAAACGTCTTGGATCCATGGACCTGCATACAAACAGATAGTAGATGCATGAAAACAACTGGTGTTTAGGCAAATATTCATGTACGGAAACATTTCTGTGAAACGAGACATGCAAATGTATGTACACCAGTACACAAATACAGATTCTAAATACCTCTGAGAGAACCGTACATGCAGAGAAAAGACAGAAATAGTGTTAATAGTTATTATGATCGAACAGCTTTTGGTGTATACTTTCAGCTTTTGATCTCGCACTTGACGATACAGATCCTTTAACTATTCCAGTGTCCCTGCCAACCTAATGCTGCTATACTAGGATTTTCATGCTGATACGGATCAGGGACCTGCAGCTGGGTCTTCAGTCGGTCGATGGGGGCCGTGACCGTTCGAGACATGGCGTCCGCCAGTCCCGCCGCAAGAACAAACCTTCGCCACATCCCGGAATCCGACATCCCTTCTGGAAACTCCAAGGACAGAGGACGGCTCTCACCCACGTCAAAAACCTGCAATGATGATACATTAAAAAAAATTGTCTATTTTCCCGTATTGTGAGTCAATTGTTACAGTTTGTATCTTCCTTATAGCTACTTGTGTAAGCCTTTACAAATGGGAAAAATAATACTGTTCCAAGCGATGTTGCTCAGGTGGTTCTAGTGCTAATCATATGATAAACATTAGGTGAATATCAGTCTTACCAAACTGTGTTTCCAAGACGACACCAGTTCACCAATGTTATCTGCTGGGTTGAGAATGATATGGTGTAGGAATTCCCCCCAGTCCACTGTCATAGAGTTGTCCTTGTCCATCCTAAAATTAAAGTACCATCTTCATTGGATCATTTACAAATTCACCAGCAAGCCACAGACCATTATTACTGTACTGTGTAGTTTGTGAGCCATTTTTCCCTATTCCCATGACTGCTAATGGAAATAGGAAATAGCAAGAGAGCATGCTATTGTGACACAGTTTGAAACAATGAGTACATTTATGCAAATCACTTTTTCTTTTTGTTCAATAATTATTTGAGGGGGAAAAAGTCTTACATTTGTATTATTCTTTTTGCATTCGGCTGTGAAATGATCACTCCTAACTCCTTAAACAAACATATGATATCCTCCTGGTCAATTGCCCCTGATCAGAGAAGAGATGATATGAGTACACAAGTCCAATATATGGATATTTTACAAAGCTTTTGTTTTCTTTATGTATAATGTTCATTCGTTCATTGTTTTCGTCCTGTAGAGAGCCCACAGATCTTTGTCCGTTACAAAGTTCTGTGGTAGGCTATGAAAGTCTAATAATTTGTCAGTACTGCACTCCAACCGTTCCAACCCTGTTCATGCCATGGCTACTCACCACACTTGTTCTTGTCAAGATCATGGAAGTGAATTTTCCATTTTTTCTCCCTGTCCATCATGTAATGGAGGAATTCATTGTAATCCAATCTACCATCTTTGTCTTGGTCGTAGCCATCAATGATGTTCTGTTGAAGTAGTCTGTGTTAAGGCTAATCCATCAGTAAGCATTTTAGCACAAGCTTGCATTATCAAGGTGATCCTTAGCCTACCTTGACCTTCTTCTCAGTGGGTAGGATTCCAGAATTTTTCATCTCATTATGAAGCTCTTCCACTGATATGAAGCCGTTATTATCCTTATCCAGTTTAACAAATAAACCACGAAAGTGATCCATGATTTATTTGAAATGGTCTCAGGTAGCTTTAGAATCGTTCCAAAATAAGAACATTTAGAAAATGAATGCAAAAATGACGCTGTTGATTGACCTCCGTATACAGACGCTGAGTCACTAACATGGCTTTGGTCAATGGCAATGCGGTAAAGGCCTTTCTGTTCTATTGCTCTCCATCCCCGAGGACGAGCATGCACCTTATTGTAACCACCCATAGCGCATAGTCTCCACCAGGTGTCCCTGTTGTTTCAAATTAGTCAAACGCCCATGCCGAAAGAGAAACCCTGTTGTAGGCTATACTAATTACGTAAGGATAATCAGAATTTGCCACAGAGCTTATTTTGTTTGTTTAGAGTTTTTACTTTAAGTTTTAATATTGTTTCTCTTCTTGACAATTCATATTATTGCCCTGCACTTTCCCGTCTCGGATTAATAAAGAATGCAATATCTTTATTAATAAATAAATAAATAAATAAAAACAGCTTTTCCTCATAGAGATATCCATTTGTAAACACACAGTTGTTCTAATGAAACCATTCTGTCGACCAATTGCAGCGCGGAGAAAAGCATGGGGTATAAAAGGTCCAGACGTTTTCTCGTCACAGTTTTGCGTCCGCTCAACACATACACACACGCACTACAGCTGTTACCAATGTCTGTCATGTCACGTCCACATTTTTATTGAACTACAATAACTCGTTGTTGCACCTGGGGGGTGCAACAACCCGTTTTCCAACGGGTAAATGTGTAAATGACGTGGCTCGACGTTCGCTTTCTAGAAAGAGCGCTTGAATTCCAATGTTCAGCCCGGACGCAGGGGAGTGCGTAATGGCTATTTAGAGAGGATACCACGTCACGGATAAATAACACAGGGTACACGGGGTTTATGAACAGCCTCCGGACGATAACAGTCCCAAGTCACCCTCTTTCTCTCGTGGTTACCAGAGCAATAGCGGTACATCTACTGCCGCCATATCACAACGCTATCTTGATTCATTTTCCTTTGGGACTGACAGCACCCGTCGACCGCGCCGAGTAGCTGCCTTTCCACGCGAGGACGTTTCTGGGGGAAAATGGGGAAAGATTACTATAAAATATTGGGGATTACTAAAGGAGCCGCGGATGAGGACATCAAAAAAGCATACAGAAAGCAGGCCTTGAAATGGCACCCCGACAAAAACAAGGCAGCCAATGCCGAGGAAAAATTCAAGGAAATCGCCGAGGCGTATGAAGTCCTCAGTGATCCCAAGAAAAGGGAGATTTATGATCAGTACGGAGAGGAAGGTAATGCTTCTATAAACACATCTACTTCGTTGCTGGGGCATGGCATGCTATTTGTGATAGCCTATTAAAAATAAGACATGGCTACCAAACTCGTAATGTAACCAAGTCTCTGGCCTATAAATCAACCTTCCCGAATGATCGCTAATCGAAGTCTAAAAGTCTACATGGAAGACGGACCTAGATAATGTTTATGACGCTCGTCGCCGTTATTCCTGTAAGAGAAGACTGTCAGTCTACATTCAACAGATGTGGAGCTTGATAATGAAGTAGCTGCAACTGTTCCTATACTTTCTAGGTCCTTTACATTACATTCATGTTTTGACTGTCGTTTTGCTGCCACACACCACTTTCTGTTGGATAGCGCAGATAGTTCAGTTTCCTGGCATGACTACTCCCAGTAGCCTACTGACGGTTCCCACCAATCTACAACCAGACTAGGTTCTGGAGGCTACTGGAAGAAGTTCTTACATTCCATTATGTAGAAGATTAAAAATAAATAAAAACCTTGACAAACTAAAACGATATAATAATGTTTTATGAAGTAGGCCTACTTAATAGATCTTATATCTCAACTTATATTTAAGTTGAAAGGCGTATCATTCCTAATGCATTAATATCTTAAAGCTGAATTAGTCTACAGTTTTTCAACATTCTCAAACATGTTTTAACCACAGCTATATGATTGTTCAATATCCCCCTTGATGATGCAAGTGCACATTCAGTTCAGTCATTCAGTACAATGACTCCACCCAAACATTCCCAGTTGCACCTGAAATATCTGTTGAGAATCCATGAATCTGTTATCTTCATCAAAGAAGATAACAGATTCTATATGATGGGAAAGTCCAGACCTAGGATTAACATAGGATGAGCTTTCTCAAAATTAATAATTATTCATAATCTGTTGTTTTGTACATAAACTAGTGGTTCATGAAATAAATTATACTACATATGTCATTAAATACACCGTCACCATGATTACACATGAAGTAATGGCTGCAGTGAAGTCCCACACAGTGTAGGTTTAATGCATGTAGGCGTGGCTTGTTCCGTCCGTGTTTCTATCTCTTAGTAGGCTCAGGTTTAAGGTTATGTCTTTTTATAAACTGAGTGCATCACTTTTATGAATATGACATAACCAGGTTTAGAGCTAGCTATTGACTGTGATACATGTAAAAGTAAGATAGTTGCTTTGAAATACAGTGTTCAAGTATGAATACCCTACAATGGAATTACTCAAGTATACAAATGCCTCAAAATCGTACTTCATCCCTGAGCCCTGAGGAAAACTCATGCCCCCCCAACATAAAATCATAAGCTTTCTAAATAAATGTTCTTCTTTAGAAAGCTTATGAGTTGTTTGACAAGCAAGTATTACTTGTCAAATATACATTAGAAGGTATGGTTAACCCAACGCTAAACATTATCAATAAAATATACAAAAACATAACGATAACATCTAAACTAAACCCTAACAAAGAGCAGTCATTTCTTTATAATACTGCATTACTCTCAAAAACAGAAGTCTTGGCTATGACCCTGACGGCAGACCTATTGTCTTTCTCCCACTTGACGTCAGGTCTCAAGGGAGGAAACGGCCCCACCACCGACGGTCAGGGCAGCAACTTCACCTACACCTTCCATGGGGACCCGCACGCCACCTTCGCTACGTTCTTCGGCGGCGCCAACCCCTTCGAGATGTTCTTCGGGCGTAAGGCCAACGGGCGTGGCGGTGGCGACGACGACGACATGGAGGTGGACGGCAACGACCCCTTCGGCTCCTTCACCAGCTTCAACATCAACGGGTTCCCCCGCGAGCGACACGTGGGCGTGGGCGGCCAGCAGCAGCAGCAGCAGCAGCAGCAGCAGCCAGGGCAGAGGCGCAAGCAGGACCCGGCCATCCACCACGAGCTGAGGGTCTCCCTGGAGGAGGTCTTCCACGGCTGCACCAAGCGGATGAAGATCTCCCGCAAGAGGCTCAACCCCGACGGCCGGACGGTGCGCCACGAGGACAAGATCCTCACCATCGAGATCAAGCGGGGATGGAAGGAGGGCACCAAGATCACGTTCCCCCGCGAGGGCGACGAGTCGCCCAACACGATACCCGCCGACATCGTGTTCGTCATCAAGGACAAGCCACACCCACAATTCAGACGAGAGGGCTCGGATATCGTGTATGCGGTGCGCGTCAGCTTAAGACAGGTAAGGCGTTCAGGAAGGGGACAACACCGTTTACACCACATGATGTGTTTCCAAAACGTTTGTTTGCGTTGTCGATTTGCATATTCATTATGTTTTGGGGTTATTCGATTTACCAAACGGATCCAATCGCTCATTGACCGATATTTTCAGCACTATGGATTAGGGTTGTATTATACATACAAATACATACACAAGCTATAGACATGTGACGGGTCAGTAGACATTTAAGTGAGATGTTTCTTTTTTTTATTGGTTTTCAATGAGTTTAAATACACACACCCTTCAGGAGCTTGTTATGTAATCTGAATCATGGAGGGGTGAGAAATAACATCGGCAACACTGTGAGACAGAATGGTAGAGGCTCGCCCACACAGACGTGTGCAAAGATGTACTAATATGGCCTCTGGCACACTCGAAAACGTGTAGGCCTTTAGTTCTCTACACCTCATCCTAGAATATAATCATTTCTAGACTATTCAAAAACAGACCTCAGGCCTGCCCTGTGTGATGATTTGGGCTTGAAATGCATAAAAGAAACCCAGCTGTTATTTAGCCTGTTAACCATGTTGTACGACCGGTCCAAAATGAACTGTGAGGGGAAGTGTACATGACTCATTACTTTCTCTAAAGTGTATAATAGGACACGGTGTCCCCAACGGGAAACAACAGCAGTGAGCAATGGACTAGCTGCTGCTACGCCCTCACATTAACACAACCCCTGTGTCGTTACAGTCGCTGTGTGGCTGTTCGGTCACCGTGTCCACGATAGACGGGAATACGTGCAACATGAAGATCACGGACGTCATCAAGCCCGGCATGAGGCAGATAGTAGCCGGTCAGGGTCTCCCTCTGCCCAAGAACCCCGAACAGAGGGGCGATCTCGTGGTGGAGTTTGACGTGAACTTTCCAGAGACTCTACCTAGCAATGCCAAGGACGTTCTGAAACGCCACTTACCTGCCTGAGAAGAGGAGGGGAAGAAGGACATGGCCGGAACAAGGGGTGATGTCAACACCAGCGCAGCACCAGCTAAAATCACACAGACACACACACACACACACGCACACAGTTTATAAACACAGATAAACACAATAAGGACATCTGTTGGCTTTCAATCAGTGTCCTGTCCCCCCCACCCATCCCCCTAACCCTTTCAATGAATGTGCAATTTCAATTTTTCATATATGTGGTGTTTTTTATTAACGCCGTGCATGTTGCAAGTAGATGAAGTGCAAGTGTTTATATCTGAAAGTTAACATTATGTACATGGTTACACCTTACTTCTCCTCCCACTATTTCTGTTAGGTTTCGTTTGATGATGAAGTTGTAGATGTAAACAATTGCCAAAGTCCTTGTTATTTTACAAAACCTGCCTGTGGTAAAGGACACATTCTATTCGTTTTTTGTATTCCTTTGGCCAGTTTTCACAAATGTGTAATCAAACAACATGTTCTTATGTACAGATACAAGTGTGTATTTTGAGGCAGATCGTGTAATAAAATGTAGATGCTTTTATAGATATGCTAAAAAAAGGCTCAACTAAAGAAATGCAAGTGTCCCCTAGGCTTATAGGGCACAAGGGCAGACTACACACAAACATTTGGCTAATGCACATTTTATGTTAGGCCTACTGAACTGTAACTTTGAAATAACGATGCAAACTTCAGTCTACATTGAAGAAAAATAAAAGTGGCTTTTATTTTTCTTAAATTACTTTGGTTTGTTGTGACTGTCGACTACCTATAGATCCGATTTATCAAACTTGATAATAAAATCTATTGATACATGTTATTGTTTGTTTTCTACGTTACTAGTGTGTAGTGGGGCTGTGTAAATATAGGTTGGCACTTTGGTCTCAGCTGTTAGTCCTTAGCTGCCAACATCGAGGCCGTTGCATTTTCCCACAAGGGAGCGCCATATCACTCATCGTGGAGCAACGGTCCAGTGTGTGAAAAAAGTGTAGATTAGACAGGTTTACTTGGGCGCATATCCGATGCTTATTTTTATTGTTCACTTTTGTTAGGATTAGTGATATATTGCTATATATCCACTATATATATAAACTTTTTTCTTCATTAACTTTATCCACTCGAACATTATTAAATGTAGGGTTAAGGCCACATATGAGCTAGTCAATGCGTTAATGTTGGAAAATGGTTTGGATATGCAATTTTGAATATAGATTGAATACATACCACGTACCACAATAGGTCATATTGTATTAAATCATTGACGACATAATTTGAGAGGGGATCAGACTGTCTAAAACGTACTTAACTAGTATCAGTTAAACACATGTTAGTATAGTAGAGGTAGATTAGTAGTATCATCTTACTCGTGAATATTTTCACTAACAGCAGGTGAATCGTCTGGTCAGGGCTCAGCCGGGATCCCTCTGACTGCGCCTGCGCTTCATTCTTGTTTACAGGTTGGAACAGTGTCGCTATTGTTTCCCGACGGCCAGCAGGCTGTGTCAAGAGTTTACTGTGGAGAAGGTGGCGAAGAAGACGTGCAGTACTCGCCACCTACCTGTTGAATATTTCAACTTTCATTTGCTAGCCAGGGCTGAGTCACTGTGGAGAACAAAGTCAAATATTGGGCAAGAAGGAGCGTAACAGGCGGAAGGAAGCGTTGCAACAGGTAGCCACTCCAATGCTTTAGCGGGATAAAGTCGAGAATAATACGTGTGTGCCTCTCACGGATTCGGCCAAAATGCCTTTAGGACCATGGAGGAAGAAAAACAAGTATACGAAAGAACAGTTAGTCGAGAATGAGGAGGTCGGCGGACACGCAGGTGGAAGCAACACCGCTAAATCCACCGTCAACGGCGCGGGACTCCCGCCTCCACCTGCCAACCTGCGACCGAAACTAGTATTCCATACTCAGCTCGCGCACGGGAGCCCGACCGGCCGGATTGAAGGATTTAGTAATGTCAAAGAACTGTATGGGAAAATAGCAGATGCTTTCAAAATAGGACCACCAGAGGTGAGTACATGGATTGTCATACACATGCTGTCGAACAAACTTACGGCGAACTACATGTTTTGTTGCGTGGTGGTTATTTAGATGAAATCCAATAACAATTAAGCCTTTGGTGCAAGTATTTATTTTGGCAGAAAGGGCACAATGTTTCCACAACACATATCGACAGTTATATTCTGTTGTAACTTAACCTTTGATTCAATATTTATTAAACCCACTGAATATTTCCAGCTAGGAAAAGGTGGTTCTCCCACTCATCATATTTAAAGGCGCAAGTCAAATGTTTTACTGATAGATACCTTTCTGTTCAGGGCACCTTGAAACTCGTATCCACTGCAAGTTGAATCTCTTTGCTACGTCAATGAATTAAGGACTTAAGTTACATCTTTTCCCTTCAAAGGAATCTATGACTAGCATGTTTGTCTTTTGTCACCCTGAAAACCACAACATAGCGTTGGCCAAGCGGCCTACTGGAAGCAAGAGATAGGAATCCCAGCCCTTCCCCCCACCGATCGGCCGCCACGCTGATCATAGGATGCTTTTATATTTTTCATGTCCCACACATTTTCACCAATGGCATTCAAAGCTGCCACTGGGCTGTAGGCTACGTTAGCGGGCTTCAAACGAAATGTCTACACTGGAACACCAAGAATGGTTGGCGGAATTATTCCCGGACACTAATGAACTGGTTGGAAGGGCTGATTGCGAGAACGATTGTTAGAAGGTTGTCCTAGTTTCCTACTACTGGGGATTTGTAGTAGGAGTCTTACGTCTTTCAAGTTTGTCCTTGTCTGAACATGCTGTTCTGTATTTCTCTTCTTTTTTTTTTACCACTTCGGAGTAGTTAAATATATGTTCATCGTTACTACGTTACTCCGTTACTACGATTTTTGTTTCATAAAATTGTCACTTGGAGAAGAGTTTTACCATAATGTATCACTCCTACCCCAAAGCAAGAGTCAACAGCAAGTCATTTCAGTGAGAGACAAATACACAGTATGTGCTGCAATCAGACAGCTGAGCTTGTGTGTGTGTGTGTGTGTGTGTTTGTGTGTGTGTTGTGTGTTGTGTGTTGTGTGTGTGTCCCTGCAAATTACATGTGTTGCTTGTAGTCAGTCTGTCTATTGGCCTTGGGCTCATCATCAACTGGGATAGGCTCCGGCTCCCTCTAAGTGCCCAATGGGCCAAAATTTCAGATAAGAACAAACAATGTCTAAGGGCCGCAAATGAAAATGTTTTGGTGTCCAGGTACTTTATTCTACCAACCTTGTCACTATCTGGTTTCAAAGTCCAGCCTGGTGGACTTCAATCCTATCCTCATATCATTATCGCAATATCTCTCAATGATCACCACCCATCTTTATTATTATAGCTCAATGTTGGGAGTCAAAAGGCACAATGTGAACCATTTGAAGATGTGTCTGTGCGTGTGTTATCATGTAAACTTGCATGGCAAGGCAATGACTGACAAAAAATGAAAACAAGTTAAGGGCGTGTGGAACACAGATGGAGACTGAAGCATTGCAGAGCAAGTGATGTGATGATGGCCCTTTTACCAAAATCGCTGGCTTCTCCCAGAGGAAGTCCCCCACGTCCGGCTTAGTGGACACAGCCTGAAAGACAGGGAGATAACTACCCCACCACAGCCTGGCCCCTGCCCAAACACAGCCCATGGAAACATCTACCTCCACAATTAACACAAACACAACAAATGGGATCCACCCCCCCTCAAATTACAGAGTTTGACCTGTGCTTTTCACCAGTGTTTATTGAAACCCTTTAAACATTATATATTTGTCTAAATTGTGGAAAAAAGGTTCAAACTATCATGGTTTAGAACCAAATGGCTACGGGTCTGAACTAATGACCGAGACCAATGACTTGAGTGCAGGAATATGCCTCTCGCTGTTGTGGAATTGAAGGGGATACTGTCAACCATGGACGTTTGGCTAAAACTAGCCAGGGCAATACATTCACATTAGGGATCGTTTGGTGTGACGTAGCTCTGTTCAAACTACAATGTAGAGATAAAGTTTAGAATCTGTATTGTGCCTCCACAAACATGTATAACCCTTGTGGTGGTGTAGATGCCGCTGTGTTGTCATCTCATCTCGCCTGTAATTACGGTTGATTGAGGATGATTTGATGAGTGGAGCTCTCTCACAAAGAGGAGCACTGTCGTACTTTGAACTCCTATACATCTGCAAGCTGACTCAGTTCTTGTTAACAAATATATATATATTTTTTACAGTACTTAGGGATTGATGGGCTCTAGCCTGTATTCTAATTTCTGAGTTTGCCTCAAGCATGTTAGGAAGCAATATAGCTGGTCCAGAGAGACTGGTCCTGCATCTCATACCAAAGACCACCATCATGAGTTGTTGTTTCTGATAAGTGCTCAGGGATTAGTCTGGTGGCATATCAACATAACCATCACCAATACCATAAAAAAACAACCTATGATATCACAGAGGCATTGTTAAGACTAAGCCTAACATAATGATATAGAACAAGACATGGCATGGTTGTCAAAATAGTTTCTGTATCAAATGAAGCATCGGGGGACCGGTATGGACACGCATACTGCACTGCCTGGCGTACGCCATGACTGCAGTCATTGTACATGGAAAGGGATCTTTTTGTGTGTTTGGGAACAGCAGGTCAAAGTCTCCTCTTTGTGCTCACAGGTGTATTGTTTTAGGTGTGGCCGGTCAACTTTGCAAACCTGTCCACCAGTGTACATGGCACGCTTCCTGGGCTCTGGTAAACCATCCCATTTGCCTAGGATTTTGAATATTGTCTATGCTCGCTCTGTATCTGACAGATGCTCACACAATGTTTCAGCCTGTCAAACTTTCTTTCCACATCCTATTGTTTCACAGCACATTGTGGAGCCTGTGTCCGAGGTCATGCCTTCAGTTGCATTTCGTGTGACTTGTTCCCAAGCTTTCAAGCGAAACAATTCTTAATTAATCAAGGAGATTAGAGGTAACAATCTGAATTGGTGGAGCCAAATCAGATTGAGACAGTTGTTGGCACTGACTTCACCCCTCGCTTTCTTAAACCACAGATGCCTACAAATGTATTGTTGACCAAAGATAAAGATATAGACCGATACAGCGTACCATGATCAATGTATTTTCTGTCTTTGTTTAGAAGCAAGTGTTATAAGATCTAATGAGAGAGAGAGTTTGCACACTTTAGTTTGCTCAAGATACGGTTTCAAAGGCTGTCCTCAAAGTCACTTCATACAGAAATGCCTTTTGTTTTCTGCGAGAACTGCAAGGTTAAGTATCTCACCACCTACTTAGCTGTTTTGCTTTATTTCTCTGTGCCCTGCTCTTGAGGATGAGATTACTCAAATTGCCACGTATGACACACAACCAGTAGATTCCTCTTCTAGATTGTGTGTAAAAGTTTCAAAAGACAACCGGGCTAATGAACTTTTGAGTTGTTACCTGAATTGCCTTGGGCCCAGACAAATCGCATCTGTACTTTTACATTGATATTTCATAGACAGGAGTGTAAGAGTGAGTGACAAGGGGTGTTTTGAGGTATTTTGTACTCAAAGGACTCATTATATGGGGCTGTTGGTAGAGGCAACCTTTTGTACAGTACATGCTAGAAGTCAAAATGTTAATTTCACCTTCATAACTTAACATACATGTGCTTTTTATAACTGTACATACGTCATTGACAAATGGCTTGGGTACCTTATACCAATACTAGGCCAATTAACTGACCATGTCTACCAATCATCATCTATGTTGTTTCATGCTTAATAGTACTAGTAAACACTGCTATAAAAAAGAATCCTGTTTTCTATTTGGGACCACACATTTAAAAACAAAATGTGTTCCTTAGTTAGCAACGATGTAATAACATACTTTGACAAAAGGCACACATGTTCCTGGTGTGTCCTGTAGGCCCCTATCCACAAGCTCTCAGCGAGGAGAGGATACTGATGAGTGCTGAAGGGCCGACCCCAGGTGCAGGCTCAGCCTCGATGAGATACAGAGGAGTTTTAAGTTGTTGTTTACTCGCATGGCGCTAAAGGAGCTACGCTCGTCACTAGGCCAACAGTGTCGCCAACGGGTTTTAAGACTGTGTTCACCATTGGTGTATCGGAGGATGGTTGTACCACTGATGACACGGACAGGAAGACAAAGAGCTATAAGAGAAATGAGAGCTAGTGGGTGTTTCCTTTTCTTATTTTCATCTGTCTGCACCTTCCTTGGGGTTGTTTGCCAAACTTGTATACTATTTGAATAATCTCCTACCTACTCTATAGTAAAGGATTGTCTGGTGTTTACTTGTTTAGCTTTCATAATTGGTCCACAATTAACACAATGCTCCACCATTACAGTGTGTTTAAGCACATATAGAAATGTTTTTACACTCTAATAATGCAGATCCCGATTGTTATTTAAGATGTACTTTGGGAAAAAAGCCTACACCCGCATTTAGGTAAATGATTAGTGGCCTAAATGCTGATTGTGTTGTTTTCTATTGCATGTCTAGCATGGTTTTACAGAGTCATTCACAAAGTTAGTCAAGGAGTTTCCTGTAATGCATAATCAGATTAAAGGGCGATATTTGTGCCAGATCAGCATTCCCAATGTGTAAATAAGACAACAAACACAGATACATGTGAGGCTATTACGCCTCTTTTCTGAGCCATGTATATGCCACTGATACTGAATCTATAAGGAAGCCATAATAAGCAGATGCTACTCTATCAAAGAAACAGGTCAAGCAAGCTTTGCAGGCAAAACGGTGTAATTTGAGACTGCTTTTCAATCACAGCCACTTCTAATAATGCTGACTGACCCTTTTAATTACCTGGATGACGAATGCTTCGGTCACATTCTACTGCCATGCATCACTTGGACTGACTTTGCCTCTTTGAATTTTATTATTGTGCTTCCTTTTTGTTAAAATTATTTTAAATACTAACCTATCCCATCCATGCATTCTCTGTAAATCCATTTGGTCTGTATAGCAACAGGCAACAAAATCCCATTTTGAAAGAAAAACATTGGCCGCAGTGAAAATGTATACAACGCACTTTACAGCGATGTATACAATCGCTGTAAAAACGTGGTTCAAATTCATCTACAATTGAAGATGGTTGAGTCAGCTTACAAAATCTCTCTCCGCTGACCTATTGACCCCTGTACCTCTATTGGTAATGTACATTGAAAATTCTTTGGCGGCCGTCGAAATACTATTAAAACATTGACAATATATTAATAATATCTTGATTTAATAATAACACTTTTGACATGAGTAGCACATAGACACATGGTTCTTTGTATCAGTGTCTCCTTTAGGTAAATGGTAAGCTGTCTATCCATCTGCTACGTTCAGCCTCGCATCTTGCCCTTGTGATTCATGAATGGACCGGACAGGTTTCATAAGTGCATCTTAAGTGTGTGTGTGTGTGTGTGTGTGTGTGTGTGTGTGTGTGTGTGTGTGTGTGTGTGTGTGTGTGTGTGTGTGTGTGTGTGTGTGTGTGTGTGTGTGTGTGTGTGTGTGTGTGTGTGTGTGTGTGTAAGCCCTCGATCATGGCCCATTGTGAGGAGACAGTGGGGGAAAAAGTGTCCTGCTTGTGACGAATGAAGGGGCTTGATGCTAGCAGCAGCCTTGGCAACGAGAGAGAGAGAGACTTTGCTTGCCACCCCCTTGCTCTTTCTTTCCTAATCCTTTTCTTTTATACTCTGGTAACCCACAGCAACGTGACTGGATCTGTGTCACCTGATGTGCGTGTGTGCGCGGGGCCTTGTTGGTACACAATAGGGAGCAAATAAAGGCAGGACAGTGCTGGAGCTTCATTGGCTAGACAGTTCGCCATCCTGCTGCCAGAGAATGTGTACAGAACTTTTTCTTTTTTCTTTTCACGCTTTTAGCGAGGTTGTTGCGGTTTAGCTGTACCCGCAACAACACACGTAGCTTAAAACAGAATTACAAAGTTGTCTCTGGGGTTTGGTGGGGGTCCATGATTACATAAGCTTTGCAATTAAAAGGGGGATTTATTAATAGGCTGGTGAGGTATTGTGGAATAAATGGTTCATCATTAAATGATTGGAGGGCATGTTCTATTCTTGACACACACACACACACACACACACACACACACACACACACACACACACACACACACACACACACACACACACACACACACACACACACACACACACACACACACACACACACACACACACACACACACACACACTGACTGCTACTTTCTAACTAACACACATATACACACACACACACTGACTGCTACTTTCTAACTAACACACACACACTGACTGCTACTTTCTAACTAACACACACAGCACATTGCTTCCTGTTCTGCCAAGGTATTTCAGCTGTAAGGTGTGAAGCCAGATATCCACATTTCTGGCCGCTTTCCCTTGGAATGCGTTTAATCTTAACTTGCTCCTGCCTGGGGACTCCCATCACAGGATAAACACAGCTGTCTCAGATGACCGTCTGCTGACAAGACGCCTACTGTCTGTCTGTGTTCTACTGGTCCCAGACACAACATTAGCTTTTCATTGATGTGTTCATATTTAAGATTACATGTGACCAATTTGGGATTCTATAGTTGGGCCTTTTTTCCTGTGTTTTCTGAACTAATTCTCACCTGGCAGTCACACCATTCCATAACCAGATACAAGTGAAAGATGGCAGGCATAGATTAATGGCTTGTGTCTGTTGCAATATTAAACAATAAACAATATTTTACAATCAAGCTCTTCCATTTATTGTTGTGTGGTATTCAAAACAGACATCAGTGTATCTATTGTGTATCCTGTTTATGGAAAGTGTGTGTGTGTGTGTGTGTGTGTGTGTGTGTGTGTGTGTGTGTGTGTGTGTGTGTGTGTGTGTGTGTGTGTGTGTGTGTGTGTGTGTGTGTGTGTGTGTGTGTGTGTGTGTGTGTGCGCGCGCGTGTACATGCAGATCCTTTTCTGCACCCTGAACACCCACAAGATCGACATGGAGAAGCTGCTGGGTGGGCAGATTGGCCTGGAGGACTTCATCTTTGCCCACATCAGGGGCATCAAGAAGGAGGTGGAAGTGTTCAAATCTGAGGACGCACTGGGCCTCACCATCACCGACAACGGGGCCGGGTTTGCCTTCATCAAGGTGGGCAGCTGGCAGGTGGACCAAGGGTGTAGTGTGCAAATGAGGCTCCATTTCCATACTAAATGTGGTTCCCAAATATAAATTAGGTTATTTTGAATTTTGTGCCCGACTTAGTAAAGAATATCCAAAGCATATTAATATCATCATGGATCCAATGTTATCCTGGATCCAACTGAAACAGGCCCATCATCTTCTTTATTGGTGTTTTGTTTAAAATTGTTTATTAGCTTATTGTTTGTGCTGCCTGCAACCCTACTGGGCGGGTATAATATGAGCTTCTTAAAGAGACACCTGAGATAGAATTGCTAATTATAATCTTCCTATGGGACATGCAACTAAATGTAAATGTAGACCTGTATGTAATTAGAGCAGAAATCGCCTTCATATCGTTATTCGGTGAACTCTGGCTTTATTAACAAGGGTCTTTCTGTTATCATGGATCTTTGTTGTATGTTTATTGTAGAAAATTATATCTTGATGACATTCAAAACACAGTCAATAGGTCAGAAAACAAATGTTGTAAACAGCTGAAGCCTTACCATTGAATGTAGCAGATGCAAGTAGTGATTAAATGTTAAACCCTAATTACATGGTATCATAGTAGTGAATAGTTAGATAAATCAACTATCACAACAAATGCTATACTGTGGTTATAATTGAGATTATTATTATTATTATTATTATTATTATTAATAATATTATTAGACTGTGTTTATACCCTGCACAAATGAGGCTGGTCCAAGGAGCTTATTCAGAACAGCAGATCAGTGGACCCCGTTGCTCACATTGCCCCCCAGTGATGGTGCAGAAGCACTGCATCATGCTGCCGGCCATGAAGGGACTTGCGAGGGCAGTTGGTCACTATGAAGGAATTAAAGAAACCCACTATGATTAAGCGGTTAGGCCTCACTTAACACTTCATCTCAAAGCCTTTTTAAATAAAAACGTTTACAAGCAATCAAAGCCTCACAAGTTAGTGTCCGCCTCACTCCTTGCCCTTCCTCCACCACCTATTACTTCCAACACCACCCATTTCATCCATCTATTTATCTAATTTGCTCGTCCTCTTCCTGTTCCGCCCCGGCAGCGCATCAAGGACAACAGCGTGGTGGACAACGTGAAGGTGATCTGTGTCGGCGACCACATCGAGTGCATCAACGGGCGCAACATCGTGGGCACGCGGCACTACGAGGTGGCCCGCATGCTGAAGGAGCTGCCCAGGGACCAGACCTTCACCCTCAAGCTGGTGGAGCCCATGAAGGCCTTCGGTGAGTCCCGAGAACCCCACGTTACTCCACCACAGGGAGTCTGTGGAATCCGCATGAAGGGCGTTCACATCCACACGGCTCACGTATGCCACACAATACATTTGCATTTTAGGACGAATGGCGAAAGTCTCACAAGGCGCCAATAAGGAACCATCCACGCAGTCTCTCTCTCGCACTCTCTCTCTCGTGCTCTCTCTTGCGCTCTCTGTGTGTGTCTCTCTCTCTTTTTTTCTCACCCACTCCCTCCCTCTATCTCTCGCATGCTCTGTCTGCCAGGAGGGAGTCATATGTTGAAAGTATAGTTGGTACAAATGGTACAATGATATAAGACTGTGGGTGGATGATGGCATGTGAGTTTTTTTTACACACGCGTTAAACATTCTATATTCTGCTTCACAGAGATGCTTGAGCCAAGGTCAAAGGGCGCCAAACCAGCCACCGAGAACAAGATTGGCACGGGCAGAGGGACCCTGAGACTCCGCTCCAAGGGCCCCGCTACAGTAGAGGAGTTGGTATGTGTCTCAGCAGTGTACTGCTCTCATGTTTACCATCCCATTTTACCCCCCCATTTTTGGCTTGTACATTTAGGCCTACTTATTATTTTTAAAATGTCCCATTTTTACTCATGAAATTGTATGCATGCCTTTCATTAACAATCCTGTATTACACAAATACAAAGCTGTAGTACCGCCAGCTATATAACAGTAACGCTGGCTTCTTGGTCGAGATTGAAAATAGTGTAATTGCAATTACATTACAAGTCCTAGAACGTGTGAAGTGTGCACCACTCGCTAGTTGGTTAGCTTTAGCATGCTAGTAATTGCTTCAAGCTGATCTAGCCGTTGCAATGACATTGTTGCAACATTAACATTTTTCCTGTTTATTTTCCAGCCAACAGAATTCGAGGAGAAGGCTGTACGGAAAGTGGATGACCTCCTGGAGAGCTACATGGGCATCAGAGACACTGAACTTGGTGGGTAGACTACATTTTTCAGCTGGTATCATGTTGATTGTTTCTTATTATAACTTGATTGTCATACTTTGGCCACACTGCTTTGGTGGGACATTGCCAATGTTTCAAGATATTATTCAAGGCAACCAGTTTTTTTTGGAAGTAAGCATTATAGCACATTGTTCTTATACATTTGCCTTTTGTATGGGTTTGTGTATTTTGTGAAGATACTTATTTGTATAATTTGTATTATCAAACCTATTATAATAAGGTAGCTAATGGCCTTTATTATGCAAATGTGATCTCAACAAACAACACAGTAATGGGAGATATATCCGGCTGAATCTTATGCATTTGTTAGTAAATGACCTGGAAGACCACTCACAATTACTGAGTCCTCCACTTGTTGAAGCAAGACCCTACTTAAGTTATTTTATTATACTATTATTGTATAATTATGATTAACCGATGTACTGACCCGACCCAGCTGCCACCATGGTGGAGGTGGGCCGCGACAAGAAGAACCCAGATGAGTTCGCCATGGCCCTGGACGAGGCCCTCGGAGACTTCGCCTTCCCGGACGAGTTCGTCTTCGACGTCTGGGGAGCCATCGGAGACGCCAGGCAGGGACGGTTCTGAAGCCTGTAGCACCGCTCCAGATTGCTCCTTCAAGACCCCCTGCCCTCAACGTGGGGGTCTCCAGCACTGACCCCCCATCACCCCCCACCCTTGCAAACACATGGGACAAACCCTTCCGCAAAGCTCTAGAAAGGCAGGGTGGCCGTAGTCATTATTTGGACCCTCTTCCAAGGAATCACCGGGATAGGGTCTAATGCACAAGGCATCAGTTGTGCCTGTGTTATCTTAAAAAAATAAGATATTCACTTAATGTATGCTGGAGTGCAGCAGCTCAGGACATGGACGAAATTTGTGGTATATTTCCATGTTATTTTTTTTAGGACCCTCACTTCCTCTCCAACTGTAGAGAAAGGACGGCTCCGATTTTTTTTTAAGAGCACACGACTTCCTTGTTATGAACAAACCTAGTCAACGTCTTCTTTGTGCACTTGTTACGAATGGTACGTAGTACACACTGCAGATTTATATTGTCAGTCAATGGCCTGATTTCATATTATAGATACAGTCTATATGACTGAGGTAATTCAAGAAAATCACTTTTATTAGATCATCCAGCTTTTTATAAAAGAAAGGTTTTTGTATCTCTTGAAATGCTAAGCTTTTAAAAGATTAGTTTGGTTTTAATAATATTTCTGTTTACAAAATCATACATGTCCTTCACCTCTCCTTCTGGTGAAACCTAAAGAACTGTTTCCACCTTCATTTGGTTAAGCCAGTGACCTTCAGTTGGGATCATCTCATTAGTCTTAAGACATTTTTATTGTTTCTTCAGTGACAATCTTTCTGCAAAAGAAGGCTTGCATCTCTCCCTTTATGTACAGTTAGCATCTTGTTTCATGGTGTGCTAGATCTAATGTTTCTGTAATTTAAAGTTTTAACTGTGGCAATTAAATGCTGGAAAATATTTTGTACAGTCATGAGGGCTCATAAAGCCGGCATGTTCTGATTAAGCTCCGTTATAGATGTATCAATGTTTTATTGGCATCTGATCCAATATCTTACATCCATTCATGCAGTAACAGCATGGTTTCACTGGCAAACTAAATTCAACTAGTGATTTGATGAGTCATTAGGTTTTCTTATTTTCAGAAATGCATTCTCACTTAAATATACCCATATGGGAGGGACCACTATTGCATAGAGAATAAATTAAGTCCACTTAAATGTGTTTGCTCATTTGATTAAAAACAAATAAATTCAACACTTTTATTTGCACAGGAGTATAAAATACACCAATAGCACATTTTCATCCATTGAAGGAATGTAAAACAAGGCCAATATTACCTAAACAGAAGCACAGACAACTGACAAACTGACTTAAGGTAAAACAAGTATATAGTTTAACCAAATATTGAACATACTTTTACTCCTAATACATACAAATCGTCATTATGAAATGAAGACCTAAAAAGCAAAGGGCCCTTTAGATGGGGCTAATCACATCAGTCAGTCCTGTAGAAGATTTGGAAGCACAATAAAGTTGGCATGTAGATAATTTCTCTACTAACTATGAAGTCCCTTCTGAAGGCGTGGTTCATTGTCCAATACTGCAGTTTCCCTCGGCTAGTTAGTCGAGTTGGTTTTTAACCTCTACAGAGGAAAGACGCATGGCATTAAATCCAAAAACAGTGTATTTCGCCAACACCGATAATATCAAATAAACTAATTTGACAGAATAACGATAAACACAAGAGAAACTAGAGATGGTAATGAACTCTTGGATGAGGGACGGAATAACCAGACTTGAGCACCTAAACCTTGACATGTATGAAGCTTTGGGCTGTCAACCAAAGCTAGATTGCAGTATATTATGAAGTTCCACCCACTTGAAAACAAACCATTATTCTTAAACCAAAGTGAACTTGTGATGAATGACTATGCTATACGCTGGAAGGTGTATTCCAAGGGCTGTGTTGGGCTCAGGCCTATGGAAGTGTAGCCCTTGCAGCCTTCTGCCCATCGCATGCTCCTCAGAGTTCGTCCCCAACGTGGGGCTGCCTGTAGGCGTCTCCCGTCAGCTTCTCCTGTGCTTCCTTCATACCGGCAGCAACTGTCACGAAAGCAAGGAAAGCGAAACTGTTTGAAAAACAGAAGCCTGTTTAATCCCTTTTACAGCCGTCAAGAGCATTAAAAAAACAAACGTCTCACCGTGATCTGCATTGCTGTAGAAATACTTATAGCTGGGATTTCCATTTTTGTTGGTGATTTCAGGGTGAACTATTCCACTGGGATCTGAAACAAATCCATTTTCATCAACCAGAATACAAACCATATTAGCCGTTCTACAGTAGATCATGATAGCACTGAAAGTATTCAACATTGGACATTCAACAGCAAAATGACTGCAATACCATTAAGGTAACTTAATCCAAGTCAAACATCATGCTGCCACTGTGGCCTAAGTGGGCAGGGCAACTTGGCTGGTGGTTCCAAGGATAACAGTGAAGAAAACAGTCTTCATGAGAATGAAAGGAACAAGTTCACTTACCCAGGAAAAGAATGCGAGGAATGTACCCCCCATCTGGGCTGAATGCCTCGTCTTTTGGCTCCTCCTCATCCTGGTGAGATTAGATAGGGTTTGATTTGAATGGTTTTAACAAAAAAACTTTTCAAGCCAGGTGCAGATGATTTGAACAAGTAAGGACAGATTAGAGATGCATTGATATGTTTCACATATCTGTCCCGTACTGTAACTTTACATAGAGGCACATGGTCTTTGAGAAATGTGTGAGGCTATTATAGACTAATATTTGTATATTATTATACATCATTCATTTCTTATGACCACTATCTTCTCTTCTATGTCGATACATTTGTTCAAAAGAAATGGATCTGCGAAATCATTGTAGGTACGATTTAAGAGCTCGATTTTGATCATCTGTTAGTGAGTGAACTTCTCTGAGAATATCTGCTCTGGTTGACTGTGCCTGCCTCTTAAGTCTGTATCAGTGAATTCGATTTTGGACACTCCCGGCTCGTTTCAATAAGGGCCTCTCTTCCCTGATTGGTTTTGGGATTGGGAATCCATTCTGCCTGTATGCATGTTGAGGGACTATTTTTCTTGTTTATTTTCCAAAATCATCTTACACTTCTCTTTTCAACCCTCAAAACGTACCTACAGCGGCTTTAATGCTAATGACTCAAAATTTGGTTTCGCAGTAAAAATCTATGAGGACATTAGTGCATTCCTAACCAGGATGAAGACAGAAAATGCAATGGTTCAAAGAAAAAAGAAACATGAAACATGAAAGCTCATTTATGGTGATGGACAATATAAATCTGCCATTCACCTCTTATAATGTTATTAAGGGTTATCGATGGGTGCATTTCGCATCATAAAATGATGTTCCATCAAATCCACTGCTAACCCAAGTTGTTTCAGTCTATGGATTACATTCATGTTGATTTAATGGGTGGAGTCTATTTTCCCTCCTGGCTATGTAGCCAAGCAGGTGAACAATTACTATCCACTCACGTGGCCAAGGCAGTGAACAATTACCGTGCACTCACATTACAGTGACGGTGCAGTTGAAAGAAGCTGCAACATTTCTGACTTTGAGGAAGTACAAACTACACAAAACAGCGAGGGAGGGAGGGATTCAGATCACACCCCTTAAAATCCTGAGTCTTTCCTGAGTTTAATAGCTGACTTTGAGATGTATATAAATATACTTTGACATTTTCCTGACAAGAAATTAGATAGCTGTGTAGTGGATAAAAGTCTCTGCGATACGTGGTGGTTATTTTAAGTTTTTAGACCAGGTTGTCCATCACTTTAAGTAGCACTGGTATTGTGAATGATACACGCTGCTGGCTCCACTGCCTTACCTCCAGGTTGATCATGATAAAGTTGTGAGCGAGCTCGGAGATCTCCTTGGATTCTGCAAATTTAGGTTTCAGAGCTGGCAAGAAGGCAAAACAACAACATATAGTTAGTAGTTGTTTAGAGTTCGGCAGGGTTGTATCTCTCATATACAATTCAATGGCATGTGTAACAATATAGCGGCTATAAATACTCAGACCCTTTTGAAAGACTAAGAGTTTGGATAGGCCATTTGGAATTTTTCAGAAAAGAATATGGAGCTGGGAAAATGTATCTTCTCTAACAACTATATCCCATATTAATCTTAACACAGTAACTAAAAACTTCATTTTGCATAACAGAGCATATAAAAACATACATTTGAGTTATTACAGGACAACTAAAAACATTAATAATAAAACTAACAAGCTATTACCTTTGCAGGCTCCGCACCAAGTCTTGTGAACGATGACCATCATTGGAAGGCCGCTGTTAAACCAAAGACAGTCTCTCATTGCAAAGAATATGTAATGTAGACCACAATAAAGACATTTGATGGAATTGCTGCAATCCTGTCTGCTAAAATGAAGGTCATAACGTAAATGAATGATGACCTATGTGTAAGAGACCCCCAACTTTAACAATACATTATTTGTGATGGCAATTTGTTAAACTGTTATTAAGAGAAGAAGAAAAAGAAAAGAGTCTGACAATTGTTGCAAACGCAGAGTGCCCCTTGAGAGGACATAGGAGACATGGATGATGCTAAATAAGTAAAATTCAACAGTAAGAGCTCGGTTACTATTCTGCTCTCCAATATTCACCTGGCTTCGGCCTCCTTCTTCCCATCGTCAAGGGTTCTCCAGCTGATGTTATCTCCAAAGCCTGTGGCCAAATACACTTGCTGAGCAACAGTTGTCGGTTTAACGTTTCTGAGTCAGGGTGTGTCTTTGTTCGTAGAACAATGGGTTTGTCTGGCATTATGAAATATGAACTTCAGGTAAGTAGTTCTCAATGATGTAACTTGTTAACTTGCTGGATGGCTTTTGAATGACAGTTAATTTGCTAAACATATTTGGTGCTTAACCAGTGATCGCCTTCATTTCGCTCTGATAACAAATAAATAAATAAACGGTTGGGTTTAAGGCTAACTACACACGTCATCTGGGTCAACTCTCCAGGATACGTGATCCAGGAGCTTTACATAAGGTAAACGTGCATTGCCAAGTGGGTGTAGCAGCGGGCTACCAACAGCTGACATTTGGCTACAAGGCACACAGTAATAAAGACTTACCTCGGCTAGAAGCTGCAGCAACGACCTCGTTAAAATAGGTAAAAGAAAACAAAACCTGAAAGGAGGACAATAACACAACATTCATGACAGAAGGCTGCATATTTGACCGGTCTTTCTTGCAACTATGGCTACTTGGTATCCGTGGAAGGGTTACTGCTGCAACCAATGAATGAACAGGAAGTGATTGGACGGCTAACTGACTGTAGGGGGACTGGGCGGGACATTGGCACAAATAGTTTCAAAGTAAAAGTCGGTACTTCTCTCGTGAGTGATCACTGATGGCTTATGTGTGACTGCAGACTTTTACTTTGACAATATACGCGATTTCTAGAGTTTTGTGTTTCTGTTTGTGTGCCAATGTGAACGCGAGCGCCACCTAGTGACCAATTACGAGGATCAAATTCTGCTGTAGCTCACGACATGGAGCCTGGAAATTCATACAACCGCGTGTTATCACTACACAACAGCTTCAGTACGTCAGTGAGTCTACTGACGACTAACATTTATTGGACTATACAACATTCTGAGGTATATATATATTTTTTTTTAAATTGAGAAATGTTTGATAACAGTAAACTTAAGATTCCATTTGCTTATTTATTGTAATTTATTGTGATGAACTTTTTTACTGCTGTATTTGTGAAGCGACTAAAAAAATGCAATAGGTTGTAATGTCAAATACCTTAAAGCATTTTTACGCAGTATTTGTGTAGAGACTTAAATTAATTGTAATAAGTTGTAATGTCAACTACTTTTAAAACATTTTAATTGTGTTTTCCCCCAGCAGGTTATTCTTGTCTATCAGCCCATGATTTTTGTTTTGTTCTAATGTTTGTTTTTTGTTGGTATATTCTTTAATAAATTCTTTACAGTTGTCATGAATCAAGAAAAGCTTGCCAAACTTCAAGCACAAGTCCGGATAGGAGGGAAGGTAATGTACACAGAATAAATGTTATTTTCAACCAAATGTGTGGGATTTAATTGTCTGTTTCAGTCGCTTCCTGATATGCCTTGCTTTTGTTAAAAGCGGCTAATGTCACAAAAGACTTTCCAGTTGGTTTTTCCTGACCTCAGCATTCCCTTTATGTGACAGGACGGGAGCACCACTGATCCAGGCTCCAGTGACATGTTTACATAGTTCTGCCGTCAGGCCTTTCCTCTATCTGCTCACTAGATGCCCCCATTTACTGGCATCTAATTGTTTAGTAATAGGGCTGGGCATATTAGGGTAGGAGATGTTTGGCATGTTATGTATATTATGTGTCAAAGTTAATATGAACTTGATCAAGCTCTTTACCTTTCACAGTAGTGATGAAGCCAAGACTAAAATATTAAACATTTGTGTAACATTTCTTGAGAAGCTACCTTTTCTTTTCTTTTTCCCTAATTACATGGCAAACATCCTCTGTCATCAGGGAACCCCTCGAAGGAAAAAGAAGATTGTTCACAGAACAGCCACAGCTGAAGACAAAAAGCTCCAGAGTTCTCTGAAGAAGTTGGTGGTGAACAACATCGCAGGAATAGAAGAGGTATGGCTTTTTAGTATAGCTTTTGTAGCCAAAATAGCCCCTTTGTTTTGGATGTAGAATGCAGTTGACCATAACATCCTTAACGTTCCTCTATTGTTATTCATCACAGAGTCCCCCCTTATTTGAATGAATAGGCCATTTTCACAGAGGTGTCTGGTCTCCACTAGTTTAGTTGACTGCAGGCCCATAATTAGTGCAATGAGCGACACCTGGGTTTGTCAATACGATACCACCTCTGTGAAAAGGCTGCATTGTACTGAGATGGCTCTCAACCGTCCAGGCCCTTGATGATCCATGTCTTTCATACTCTCCTAGGTGAACATGATCAAGGATGACGGCATGGTGATCCACTTCAACAACCCCAAGGTGCAGGCCTCGCTGTCGGCCAACACCTTCGCCGTGACGGGCCACGCCGAGACCATGCCGCTGACGGAGCTGCTCCCGGGCATCCTGACCCAGCTGGGGTCCGACAGCCTTAGCAACCTGCGCCAGCTAGCGCAGCGCTTCCCCGGCCCCAGGCAAGGTACGTACGGTAGGGCCAGCGCACAGGACATGCCTTGCAGCGTACCATGCTCAGCCCTAGGTCTCATACCATACCGATATTCATTGGAATCAATGCCCTTTTTAATGGTAGTTGGTGCATATAAAAGGCAAGAGTCAATGGCAAGAGCACTTATTTTGAGTTAATTTAATATAACTATTGAACTATTGATAACCCCCCAATTCAAGGAATCGCAACTGTTTAATAGTCAATCAACATGCATATGATGAGGAAGTTAATAAGCAATCAGCAAGAAAATACTGTGAATAAATAAACAAACTGAAGTAACTTTGATTTTGCCTGTGAAGTACTAAAATGTGTTGACACAACAAATTGTGTCAATTCTGTTTTTTTCTGCAGCACTTGACACACAAGCACGCCAGCAGGTGTATGACGAATATGAAAATGTTCCAGGTAGGCCAACACATTACTTGACCTCGAAATTGAATACATTGAACTGTACTTTAATTTGTTTTATTACCTAAAATATATATTTTAAGCATCGCTTTAACAAATTAAATATCATCACATTTAAAGTATTTTTAAAATAATTGTTTTTAGAAAAGTTCTTTACAATGTTATGTTAAATATCCACCTCCTTGTTTTACATTTTACAGATCTTGTACAGAACTTTGACGAGGCTTCAAAGGGAGAAGCCAACTATTGAATTATTGAATAACTGATGAATGCATTTCATTTGGAAGTTGTCCACAATACAAAAGCCCCCTCTGTGTACCTATACCCTGAGAACAGGTTTGAGAGCAGATGTAAACTGATGACATCTCATATGGACCCATTTGCCTTAGACATGATGTCATCAAATGTTCGAAGTGTTACCTGTGTTGAAGATATGTTATACTTAAAATACAATAAAAGATATTCAACAGTTTTTTCTTTTTGAGTTCAAGCCCTTTTGTCCACAGCTGGTCAATAATAACACTCTATTATTATTTAGTTATTATTATCTAGTTATTATTCCCTTGATGGACAAGCTTTAAGTTTCCCATTCACGAAAGTAATATAAGAAAGGTATACATCAGTTGACCACCCATCTGCCCTACAGTTGAGAACAACATTACTGCTAGGACATATCATACAAATGATTTAATTCATTTCAAGTTATCTGAGGGTAATGGAGGGCTGGGGAGTTGGTCACAGATAGAAACAGCAACTTCTCACACGTTACCTCTGATTGATTGGTCTCTTGACCAATTGGTGAGCTTGAGTCAGCCACATGTGACTCCTGGTTTATAGTTAGTCAACTAGTCAAAGGGTTGGTAACGGCAGTATCTGCTGGTACATTTCAGCCATGCCTGCCTCCTGGAAGGCCTCCGTAAGCTCCAACGTTGACTGGTACTCCTTCTCTAGAAAACATGATTGACTGGAGTGGTGGAGAAAATCCAGAGAGAAAGAGAGAGAGATTGAGGTAGAGTGGGAAAACAGTTTCCCACTCCGGTATATCTGTATTCAATTGTGGCTCATGATACATCATATGACAGTTGAGATCGATAGATATTCCTTCCTTGATTTTTCATCACAGAGCACATAGGTAGAGCTACGTTCAAGTTGGTGTTTATGACCTATCGATTGTTCTTACCAATCCAACAATCGATAGGTCATAAACACTAACTTGATCATGATGACCCTATCCCTATGCTCTGTGATGTAATTATCAATCTTAAAATGCAATGATGTTAACGTCACAGGCTACCAATAGTACATGGTTTAAGATACAAAGGAGACAATTTATTTACAGTGAAGAGTCACTCTCTATTTGTACTTACTTTGTACCAGATCCCTGGGATGCAAGCCCATGTTTTGAAGAAGAGGATAAAGTAAAGGGTCTATCACAGAGCACCTTCATCATCCTCTCTTTGCACTTCTTGCCCGATGAATCAACGTCCACCTTCACGGTCTTCAAAAGATGGCAGAATTCCTTAAAAAAAATAAAAAGCAATAGTAGAAATACGTAAAATACAACCCAGAAGGAATTGGGGATTTATATTTAACACAACATTCTCCTTTAATTACACTGCTGTTTTTTTCATTGCCGGCGTCATCCTGACTAAAATTGTATGGGTGGGCACCTTAATGTCCTTCCTGGCTCCCCGTAGTAGGATCAGAATCCAACGGCCAGATAGTAATGTAGTGGTGAGGTGCAGCTGCTCTGTCCAGCGCTCCAGCAGCTTGACATAGCGCCCCCTGGATCGCATGTGGTCCAACAGCAGCACGGCCGTCCACTCCTCTCCTCCTGCATCTTCAACCCGACACGCTACTTCTTCTCCCTCTGTCGTCACCTCCCCTGACTGCTAAACACATATATACACACACACATATGCGAGCACACAAATGCACACAATGTTTTCCTTACATTGAGACGTCTATTCCGATTGGTTTTCTCCATACTACGCCTTGGATGAAAGTGTCTGCTGTTATGGTAAAATAGTGATTTCAAATTTCACAAATTTAACTTAATTTCTGTCTATTCACATGCTTCCTGCATTGAACACCTGCATTGTTCAATGACACTATATTTAATGTGTCAAGAAAGTGTGTCCGACTGAAACGATTCTGAATGATTTGGATACGATCTTCATCATTATTGTTACTCAGGTTTGTTAGCAGCTTCTTCAGACCTCTGACATGATTCAGGTAAGATGCCGAATCCTGGAGACTACATGAGAAAGACTTGAAGAAAAATATACAACACTCATGGGAGTGTCCACCCGGATGTATGACAGATGGATCAACCTACCAGCCTACTCAGTAGACTGTACTAACTGCTAGGCTGATCTATCCATCATACATCTGGGTGGACCCTCCCATGTTTGATGTCGCTATAGGGTCAATTTTGAAATGGCTCTCAATGGCTAATCAACATCACACCTGGTGGTATGCATATATAAATACAGGCTCTTTAATTCCATCCCCTTTTTGTGCTGTACACCAAACTTGGCAAACATTGCAACTATAATGTTGGTAATGCGTTATTACATTAGTTTTTTCAACTAATGTTTGAAAAATCCAATCTCTTTACCCCTCCTCTATAGTTTGTGCAATCAAATGCTACCAAATGTCTGCATTAGGTTTGAATGCTTGGATGCCCGCCTACCTGTAGCCAAGATACAAGCTGGTGAACCATTGGCTCCTGGGGCAGGGCTGCTGCTTGTTCCAGGAGTTTTTGGCGGATGTCCTGACACTGTCCCCGGGACAGGACCGGGGATGTGACAGAGATGTCTGGGGGACAGAGGGGGTACCGTGGGGGCAGACAGAACGAAATACTTAACTCCACCCTTCTCACATCCCCCACAGTTGTCTTGATTTCGACCACCACTCCACCATCTGCTAGAACAAAGAAAGAATGGTCCCATGTTAAAAATCGATGTAATGTTTTTTCCATTCAATATTCCCTGAACTCAATTAACACACAAAACTGTCTCATCGGCGTATACAATTGCTAATAACCACATGACGTCCAAGTGCAAAGTTAACTTTCTTCTTTTTTTTGTGAATGTATAACATGAAGTGGAGTGTTGTCTAACATAATTTGAATGGGTATTACATTTTATATTGTGTAGATAATGACATCACTTGATATGTTCACAATATACACACAAAAATAGGCATATTATAGTTGTGGCTTGATTTGAGAGCCTAGAGTACATTGAGACATTGATTAAGCTTATTGTTTTTCTTGTTTTATAATTTGTTAATTTCACTTCAATGCGTTTTTCAATGTGTTGACATGAGGGGAGCTGTAGTCTTCCTTTAACACCACTAGAGGGACACGACACCCACAAACAAACAAACAACTAACAGACGGGTGTTTTAAACGAAACGACCGTAATTATACTTTTCTTGTTAGTGATGATGACCATGACACCTATTATTTTGATGGTGTATGTAATTGAGTATATATTTTATTAAGCAGCTGAAACTTCCTACCGGACACTTGGATTAACTGATACTCTCCCTCTCCGCAGTAAATTGAGGATAAGACGGCGGCCTCCTCTAAAGCAGATTCAGACATGGTTCAATATGAGCTTCAACAAACGTAACATCATTCATTCATATTTGATCAAACATGTTATTTCGTCCAGAAGAAGCCTTTTATTTTGCGGTTACATTGCCGCACGTATCCGACTCCGACTAGATACATTTGCGCTTACTATGGTTCCGCTGGTCTAGTATATCCAGCGATGGTACACACTGTCGGTGGAAATAAAGCATGACAGATCTTTGCGCTTGCGACCACCAAATCCAATATCAATCAACTATCAACAACACACATATCTTAGAAACTTTTGATATTTGTGATTATGTGTCTTCTTTATGAGACCGTTTGGAATTATTTCATAATGTGTAGACGAGTGTACATACACTTGTGGGTCCATTTTACATTGTCAAAGTACTGTCCAGACACACTTAAAATCAAATACGTGAATAATAAGATCAGTTGAGTCAAGACGTGTTCTCATATTATTTGTTATATTATTTGCAATCATTGCATTACAATATCAAACATATAAATACAACAATCCTTTGCCGCCAGCGCTGTGGCAAAGCGAGAATTCATGACTCAGAAAACCACCATCAAATAAATATTAAATGAGTACTGGGAGTTGCAAAGTGATAATTTACAGCTGCACCACGAATCAATTTCAGTAATTGGACATTGGTCAATCGGACACTATACCAGCAGCCAGGAACACACTTATTTCAAGTACACCTTTATTTTGTGAAGTGGTAATGGCTTGGTGAGTGGGCAAAAACAAATGAGAAGGATGAGATGACAAGGACCGGAGCAGGCTCAATGGGTCCACCGCCACCATGTGACCCTCATGCGATCCCAGACGGCGCCCAGTGAGTCTAGGGCGGGCCTGACGTCCAGGATGGTGTCCCCCTGTTTCTGCTGGTCCACCGAGCTGGCGTCGTAGTAGTCTATGACGTAGCGGACCTCGCTCCCACAGCGGTCCACCACCCAGTCGTGTCTGTCGAATGGGAGCTCGTAGCTGGGGGACAGGATACGGCACAGACAGAGACACAGACACAGAAGCACACGCACGCACGCACACACGTTTAGCTTAATACGTTTTGTCATGGGAAAGTTTTTATTTCATGTCATTAAATATTCTGTCTGTCATCATGATATTTCTTATAACTTACTGTTAAAGAACAGCAGGTAAATGCTAATTAACTACCAGACAATACTTACACATATATTGTTTTTAGTAATTAATTACTAGGTAAATATTTGATTGCTTCCTTTCAAACATTTTGAACGTACATTTTGTAAAGATCCTCGGGTATTTATGAAGGCATTCTGACATGAATCAACATAATATATTTGTTCATATATTTATTCCCGCCCGCCCCCCACACTCACCCCATCCAGTGCCTGAATCTGGCTCTGGGCGTCAGCTCCTTGGCTTTCCCTCCAAAACGCACCAAAGAAGGACCACATGGACATTCCCTTCAGATGCAAACATGAAAATGTAGGTCATAGTCCACTGCTACACGTAGACGGACGCAAATAAGATTATTTGGAAGTCGTTGACTCTAAACTGCCGGTCATCGTGGCCGTGCTGGGACCGGGAAACCTTGCTAACTGCATGTTGATGTGTCATCAAGAATGTGGTTTACATTCCAGATGAGCGTCGGTTACAAACAGAACACAATGCATACGTTACAATGATAGCATTGGTGTGTTCGACGGCGCAGAGTAAACACACTTCTTGTGAAGAGCTTCCCATCTCAGGATCTCATGCCAGGCGGCCTCGTTGTTGTGGTTGTGAATTCTAATGATGTTATCCATGTCCTTTTGCTTAATGTCCTCCTCCTTCCACCGCCACCTGCAGGGACCACAGGACAGATACAAACACATTGTAGAATTATACATGTTCATCCCATTTCTTGTAAATCGATACATTTATTCTCACTCTACCGCCGTCGTGATGTTTACCCAATGGTTGATGGTGATCAATCAAGAGTTCTCTTATCTTATACATTACATACCATATATCAATGCATGAATTTTTTTTATACAATCAGCTTGATGCAATTGTGACCCCTTCATTAGGGGGACCTACAGGATTTCCAGATCCCAGGTTAAATAATACAACAGGGGTTTGTTTGGTGATGTATATTTCAGAGTCTACCATGTTGTTTGGTGATATATATTTCAGAGCCTACCATGTTGTTTGGTGATGTATATTTCGGAGCCTACCATGTTGTTTGGTGATGTATATTTTGGAGCCTACCATGTTGTTTGGTGATGTATATTTCAGAGCCTACCATGTTGTTTGGTGATGTATATTTCAGAGTCTACCATGTTGTTTGGTGATGTATATTTCAGAGCCTACCATGTTGTTTGGCTTGCAGCTGACTCCCCTACTCACCCTTTTCTCAGCATGGCGTTCCAAAACATCTGCTCAGAGGGGTACACCCACTTCTGATCGGAGCCAGCTCTCGGTATCCCAGACTCCTCTCTGTTCACAGACAAGGAGAAGGGCTGTCCGGGAGACGGCTGCTGATTGGGCGGTGGCATCTGAAGGGGAGGGACACTGACGAATCAGCTGAAAAATCACTGGGTAATGTCTGAGTCACTTCACCATGTGATTTATGTCTTTTGACAGTAGACGATAAGAGGTAGCAGGAGGAACCAATCATTCCCATTGAGATTTCCAAACTCTCCCTGTTCTTAATAGTACACCCACCTCTCCGACTTCATTGTAATTCGCAAACAGATATGCTTCATTGCTCCAACCATCAATGTTGATTTGACATAAAAAAAGAATAAGTCTATGCTAATCTCTTTCTGTGGTAGCTATGCAAAGACAGTGCCATGTTTTCACAGTGCATGAGTGAATTCAAATGACATGCATGTGTGGAGTCACTTAGTGCTGTACATGTTCTCCTGCCTTGAGCATGCGTGTCTTTGACTGATATATGCGCTAAATTCATGTGTGTGTGTGTGTGTGTGTGTGTGTGTGTGTGTGTGTGTGTGTGTGTGTGTGTGTGTGTGTGTGTGTGTGTGTGTGTGTGTGTGTGTGTGTGTGTGTGTGTGTGTTACCATGTTGGCAGGGTTGATGTCAGGGGCAGGGAACTTGTCTCTGTTGGCAGCCTTCATGGGACATTCTACAAACTCATAAGCTCTCTCCTGGTGTGCAGGAAGTGATGAGGTCTGAAACCAATTAGAAAGAAATGACAAAGGGTACGATTTCTCAGTCTCGTGTGAGAGAATTAAGACACAGTGCTCAGCCAATTGGCAATGACGATCACTTTGGGTGTGACCGTTTGCAGTCCTAAAATGAGAGTCATCATTAAAATGGTTTGTTTTTAGTTAACCAAGAAATACAAACTGCAATAGGTTTTGTAATATGCCTATTAAAAGAGTAATAGAAAAAGACTTCCCCCGAGAAGTAGAAGAACCCCAAAGAAGAACCTTCTCTGGGATTACAATATCTGTATAGGCCCCCTATCTCTTTCAAGGAAGTGGTAGAGAAAGAAAATGTATATTTTGAGCAGGTTACTGGTAAACGAAAGGTCTTGCTATAACTTACACTGGAGGGGGACGCTGCCGTTGATTGGTGCATGGGACATTCTGATGCTTTCGTTTGGTGCATGGGACATTCTGACGGAGGGGGACCTGGCAGTTCAAACAGACACTGATGAGACCAGTTAGCTAGCAACTACAGCAGCGACTAGCAGTTAGCACCAAGTTCAGACTTACCACCACAAGGCCTAGAACCAACATAGGTCTAAGGAACTTTAATTAAATACTGCTGAATACTACATTTGGTGGTCAAAAACGATATAATCTAAAAATAATAATATGAATCAAAGAGAAGAGCTTTACTCATTGTTGGAGCGTCCTGGTTCTTGTGAGGACATCCTTGATGTGGGGCTAGGAGTCCCTCTGCAGCCACGGTGGGAAATGACGCTGCCATGACATCTTATTAAAGCGTGAAATTAAGGAAATGTTACCAATGTGTAACCACTGTTACTCTGCAAGACCCAATGAGGAATGTTAACTTTATATTCTGAATGCGATGGAGTCTTTTGGCATAAACAACATGGCACCATCGATTTATCTGGCCAACATCTGTGTCAACAGTTTAGATGTTTTTTTGGCACACATTAGGCCCTCAAAAGTACTGAGTCAGACAGACGTCATGGGTTTGAATAAGAGTTGTACTGATTCATTTCAGTGGCCTGCATTCCAACATTTCTGTCTCCTTCAGCCTCATGTTAACATTCTGAGAAAGTGGACAGATAACATGAAAGCCCATGGTCTGTTTGCACCCTCAAAAGATGCATAAATGGGGACAAATTATACAGGAAAATCAGATGTATATTCCCCAATGACATTCAGATCACGTCAAGAGTGGACGTCACTTACATACACACCACTAACGGAGTTAACGTTAGTGGTGTCAAGCAAGGCCATCCTCCTTTGTAGCAAGATATAAAACGTTAGAGAATAATTTATATATGTATGACTTTATGACGTATGCATGATTTTATCATTTAAAAAATATGAGTACAGCTTTGGAACGAGTATGTATGTCCAAAATAATCACGACAATGCATGACGGAGCTGATAGCCAACTAGTTCGCGGGCTGTTATGTTCCCCGCCAATAATGCAAAGGGACTCAAAGCCAAGCAATACAACAATAAACTGCCATCTCACCTATCTCATACAGTGTACTGTATGTCACAGCACGGCTGATTTTACTCCAAGGTGCCCAATGTCAAATAGGTAAGCAAAACGCCGGCCGTACCCACAATGCAACGCGGGTTTTGAAGTACCGTAATTACTGTAGTGTACTTTTTTGTGCCCCTTTTCCTGGTGTGATGTATAAAAAAGGCTTCATTGCTACATATAATTAAACAATTAAGTGTGTGTGTGTGTGTGTGTGTGTGTGTGTGTGTGTGTTTTCAATATTTGATTAAAGTGATTGTTAACCCAAAATCTTTTTTATTTTGATTTAAACATGGTAATATGTTTTATGTAATCTTAAACATAGTAATCCATGCTATTGAATCAGTGTTCGATTTCGAGCTGAAAAAGGGGGTTCACTTAAAGTTTATTGATACCTTTCCGAAAAAATTACATTGAAGGATTTATTTTAAAACACTAACTTTGTAACTCCTTTGTAGACTAGTGTATACTTTGGCCCCAGAGAGGCTGAAGTATTTGCATATCACAATACATCTGTTTTGCACCACTGCTGTGGTGCACGATTGTCTTTTATTGCACTTATTTATTATACATTAAATGATGCAATAACAAGGAGGTCAGTTCTGGGAACTGACCAGCTGGTTGTATATTTTTAAGGATGTATGAGTTTATAGCAGTTGTACTTTGTTTGTTAAAGCCTTTATGTATCTAACCAAATGATGTTATTTTCTTTCAGTTTTTCATATGAGATTTGGAGATTTTTGTCAAGCTGTTTTTAACTTTTTCAATATTGCAAATATTTATCTAATACCATTGGGCTTATTGAGTATGCCAACCATCAAAAAAACCATGTCTTATATATATTTTTCCACTTCACGGCGTGAACGCTGTGTTACTTTTGTTGAAGTTACCAACATTTTTACATTCCACAATTGGTCGTGCAACATACAATAACAACAAAATTGGAACTACCTTCAACATTTTGTGGTATCCTGGTGGTGGAGTGTGGGAGGACAAATTCATCCCAGCCTAACTACAGCAAACCTGGAGGTAACACACCTGGGGACAATCTGGCTAATCAAGCCTGGAGGCGTACACTCCCTCACAACACACACGGCCGGTAGAGAGGAGCCAATTCGAGGTCTCAAACGGTACGCTGAGAGTGTGGGAAGAAAGTCGAGATTGGAGGGAGAAAACAAGGAAACGAAATTCAATTATCATTGTCTTTTTGGATTATTACGTTCTTATCACCCTCAAGGAAACAATTAGCAAAAACAACGAAGTAAAGCAGTGGACGGATGTACCGATTGCCCCATCCCCGGCCTACTGTGTTGCATTCCCTTGGCTCTGTGTGTGCCCCCAGGTTGTTGCTCCCCCCCCCTGTAAGTCCTTGGATCAAGAACCCTCTATCAAATTATACCACATTGGATTTTGCACTGTAATCCTGCCTTTCAGTCATTCATCTCATGGCTAGCTGTCACGTTATAAATTAATGGATTCATGAACTGCCTTCATGCCACAAAAGCTGTTATTGTGGATTTGTTTCGTAACAGCTGCTGTTACAACTCCTGATTAAAAAAATCAAGTATTTCTAAACATTCAAAGGTGAAGATAGTTTTCCCAGCTACAAAGACATCTATGCTTTCCACCCACTTAAAGACAAGTGTAATTGCCTACAAAACTTTACGGTCAAATTGACAAATTACTTTTTTGTCATTTCTTTTACAATTTTCTAATGATTCACCACCCCATATACAAACCCCATATATGATGTGAAAACAGACCCCTGGCCTAAAATGTGCTGTCTAGAAACACTTCAGTAGAACAGTGTCTAACACTAGCAACACAGACATGAAAGATGTACATCTTTCATATAATGTTTTCATCTCAGCTTATGATAAACTTATAAATTAAAAGTAAGCAATGACAGAATCTGACAGAACTTTCTCAGTTCTGTGTGAAACTGAACCCAGTGGAATAAGTGCTACAGAATGTTGTTTTGGAGTTTTCAAACAGATGTCTGATGTTTGAGTTGGAAGAGAAGCATATTTGGAGTCCCACTAAGCTGTCATAACATCCCTACCGCCCGGGGACAAGGTTATTCTTAAGAGGGCACAATGTCAAAATACGGGATTTATTTTGCTGTTCCTTCATCAGAATATAAGATTGCCAGTAAATAAATTCACGTGTACGGATTATTTTGTTGTTTCTTCTCTCGATGCTCACATAAACATTCAGTTTGAAACCTTCTGCAGCATATGTTAGTTGTATTTTGTATGCACAATTTATTTTAAGTCTATAGTAATAGTCTACAAGCAATTTCTTTTTTATCCTCTAACCACTTGCCCTTATAGTCAAACCTGTAGTGGATTTACAAATACGGTTACAAAGTTAACCTTCTAGAAATGTTCCAGAATGCAACATTCCAGTAATGCTGCAGTCTGGCGCAGATGAATTACAACAGTTGTTGCGGTCTTCATATTTCGGATCAGACTCCAGATAAAACATAAATGAGGTATCAGTGTATAAGCAGCTGCCATGGATGGCAGATGCCGGAAACTTCTGGCAAAACCTCTGTTACTGCTTCGATTCATACTGTACATATCAAGTTACCAAGTGTCTGTTTAACATGGAGCAGAATAAATAACCCAACACAGTAGGGGTGTGGTTGTACAGCCCTCTGGTGAAATCTAGGAAACATTCAAGGATCTAACCTTTGTTTGACCCAAAACAATACAAGAGGTGCACACACTGAAAAAGGGTTTCAAAAATCATCAGCATGGTATAATTAGAAAAATATTGTACTGATGTTTGCGTCATATGCATTGTGAACTTATAATATTTTTGAACCCCCCCTCCGAATGGGGTTGTTGTTATAGTGTTAATCTTTTGGGTTTGGGTTTTCTGTAGGAGTTTATGTTTCTTGCACGTAAGGTCTAAGGAATGTAATTCCTGTCATAGCAGTGTAGGGTGTGAGGGGGAGGGGCAGTAGGTTAAATAAACATTAAGAGTTGAGACACTTTTACAGTTTTTGCTTATTCTCAGGGGAATTAAGTGAATTCACTGATAAAGATATGAATGGTGCAGAATGAGGAGGCTGTTGAAAGTGAAATATAGTATATGCTCTACAGCCTCGCATTTCAATTTGACACCATTCAATGTATCATAAAATATGATCTCCCTCTCTCTCCCTGCATTCACACCCCAGTTATGTTTGGAGAGGATCCTACTGGGCCTGGGTTGCCTCAAATTTCCCTCCCCTGTCTGCGCTCCCACTCAGATATCCCTGAGAAAGAGGTATGATCTCAGCAACCCAGTCGGGCCAGGCTGGATCTGATACAGTGACAAAGTTAAACAGTTTCTTAATTGGCTTCCAATCAATCACCACATTGTGATTTTGTATTTGAACCAACACAAATTGTCTCTATTGGTTGTGCTTTCTTCTGGCACCTCCACAGCGCTACATGCGGCTACTGGAGGTGGAACACGCTTCACACTGAAGCGTAACGTAACGTTGATGTAACGTAATCCAGGGCTCGCAGAGCCTGGAGACCATCCTGATCAAGTGACCTCACATTCTGTTTCGATACACGGATCAGTCTGAACCTCTAGGCGCCCACATCGATTTCCTGATATCGAGATGTAATCTGGGCTAATCAGGGACTGCGTCGCAGTTGGTGATGTGACCGGGCCAATCAGGGACTGCGTCGTAGTTGGTGATGTGACCGGGCCAATCAGGGACTGCGTCGTAGTTGATGATGTGACCGGGCCAATCAGGGACTGCGTCGTAGTTGATGATGTGACCGGGCCAATCAGGGACTGCGTCGCAGTTGGTGATGTGACCGGGCCAATCAGGGACTGCGTCGTAGTTGATGATGTGACCGGGCCAATCAGGGACTGCGTCGCAGTTGGTGATGTGACCGGGCCAATCAGGGACTGCGTCGTAGTTGATGATGTGACCGGGCCAATCAGGGACTGCGTCGTAGTTGATGATGTGACCGGGCCAATCAGGGACTGCGTCGTAGTTGATGATGTGACCGGGCCAATCAGGGACTGCGTCGTAGTTGATGATGTGACCGGGCCAATCAGGGACTGCGTCGTAGTTGGTGATGTGACCGGGCCAATCAGGGACTGCGTCGTAGTTGGTGATGTGACCGGGCCAATCAGGGACTGCGTCGTAGTTGGTGATGTGACCGGGCCAATCAGGGACTGCGTCGTAGTTGATGGCGTAAAGAACAGGCCGCCGCTGGCAAAACAGTAATGGCGTCTCCCAAAGCAATGAGCGATAATGTTAACATTAGTAGAGTTAATACAGCCATAAGCGCAGTCAAGGCAGAAATAGACTCAATGGCAACTATTAAGCAAGAACAAGAGAATTCACTAGCAGAGTTTTTTCGCCATTCTTCTTGATCCCGTATATCCATTGAACAGCACACCGGGATGGTGCCGCATGTTTTGTTTTGCTGATTGGCTGAAGGAATTTGTCAAGGCAAGTACTCCCGCCCACACCGAATGCGGGCGGCTAGAGGTAGGGGTAGAGATCCGTGTAGCGTAACAGAAGGTGAGGTCACGTGATCACGACAGTCTCCAGGCTTGGGTTCACAGAAACGTTCAGCATCAACAAATCCTCCTGGCGCCTGGGTTGGATCTCAGCCCCTGTCTGACTTCAGCTTCACTGAGCTAATTAGCATCCAGATGTTAGATGAATAATGTTCTTCAACCACACAGGAAGCTGCAGGTCCCAAAGGCGATAGTCAATGCAAAGCAAAACTGCACATGTTGTCTGAGCAGTGAAGTCCTTTACATGAAATTCATGTACACACTCGTACAGTGACCTGCAGGTTTAGATCCATCTTGGGCCCTGTCCCAGTTCCCTCCCAGGCTAATTGTGAAATGTTTCCACCCAAATTAGCGCGGACATGCAGGTGTTTTAAACGTCGGAAAACCTGCAAAGAATAGGAGAGTCACTCCTTTTCCATTGCCAGTAGACGAGTATCCCTTTCAGTTTTCTCTGGTGTGACACGTTCAACGTCACGCACGCGCAGGAAAACCGGATTAGTAAAGAGTAGAAAGCAGCATGGAGGCCGGTAAAAGTGATATGGTGATTGCTTGTTCTGTTCCTGTTTATTTACACGCCAACGTCCAGAACTTCCAACGCGCCCCAAAAGAGGTGTGATCTTATCATGAATACCTGCATAGTTACTGCATAGAATACTGCAGAGTTATTTTCCCCATGAATGAATGCAGATTGTGACCTTTCCCACTAAAGACAAAAGCCAGATGTTAGTGCGTGTGAATGTGTTTTTGGACTAGTGGGAAAGGAGCTTAATAAACCCGGCTCAAAAATTAGACTTTAGATCAACATCTAAAATCTGTGTGAATGGGGCATTTCACTTTATTTTGCTTCAAATTAGTTTAGACCAATCATGTTCCTTGGGGTGGGGATCTGTGTCTAGACTGTAAACAACCTGACCAGCTGAACCACAGAAAACGTGATATGGCTAACCATCGATTGGAAGGGACTAAAACACTCTCAAAGGTTATATGCTTGTCGATTATGCGGTCATGGCTTTGATCTTTCAACAAAGAAAATAAACTAATTACTGCTAGGCAAAAACGTGGACGCGAAACCAGACTACACTCTCGCTTTAGAAGAGTGCTCAAGCACCCTATTATTATTATTATTTTCCAATATAATTTTAGAAGAAGAAGTAGGTAGTGAATTTCATGGCCCAGTTTAAAGTGGAACCTTTTTTCTTACAGAAACGTTGGGAAAAATTGGTAATTATTACTGTGACTCGCAGTTGTGTGCAAATTGGCAAATCAAGTTGCATGGACTTTACTTGACGATAGCATTTTTCAAGTCTCAGCACAGACTCTTCATAACATTCTATGCATGGCTTGAACTGGATCACTGCCACTCCAAGATGGATCCTCAATGAGTTTTCCCCACCTTTTTTAGAAAAAGTAATGGGTTCTTTCTTGCCCTAATGCCATATAGGCCATACTTGTGCAGCATTCAGAAAATGTGACTCATGCACTCTTTTTTTATATAGCAGCCACTGAACTTGGTTTTAGTCTGAGATCGTTATCTCTTATCAGACGCTTCTTGCCCAGGTGCACAGATTGGAAGGAGGGCCTGATTTGACCATATCTATATTGTATGAGTCTTTGTTCATTGCTTGAAGATATGTAGACTGCTATGGAAGCAAATCACTGCCATAATGTTTTGAAATTTTAAGTCCATTGAATTTTGTATATGGAAATTTAAACACCATTGAATTCATACGATTGAAATATTGTACTTTGAAAACAAGGTCATCTGAATTTATTTGTTTAGAAGTCACCCCTTTGAAATTAAAAAATGGCATTTCAAGTTGAACCATTTCAAAAAGACGATTTGAAATATAATTGTTTCAATGTTCACTAATTCAGACACAAAAATTCAAGGTGCAAATATTCGAAATACGATATTCGTTACTCATATTCAAGTGGTCAAAATAGATTCAAGCCATAACAATTCTAATTGCTGTAGCAGGGCATTCCATGGACAGGCCTAAGCAATTCCATTTTTCATTTCCTTGAAAGATATTTTACTTACTAGTAATTCATTAAAAGTGTTACTGTTGTAAATAAAGATATCATATATAGAAAAAGATCAATGTATTAATTGTTATCCAGTGAAATTATTAATTGAACACTTTTGCGAGGCACTGTATTCATGTGACACTCTCATTAGTGAATCAGCCCCCCTAAAGGTCAGAATCCTAGAATTGCTCTTGATTGGAGGTCTAATTAAAAATATGCCATCCAAAGCGCACACACACGTAGCCGGTGGGAAGACAAGCTAAGACGCCCTGTCCGGACACCAACGTCCTCTGACAAAGTGTTTGTAAAGGTTTGATATCAAACCACTGTAGTAACCTGGCCACTGTAGAAATACATTTGTAAAAATCGTCTTCTGAAACCTCCGTCTTGTCACTCTGGAATGGGTTTCTGTCAGAGTACGGATGGATATCTCCGTAAGAAAACAGGAAACCTGCGTAACTCCATCCCTCACACTTGCTGGTAGATGGTGCAGTCGCTGTGCAGTCTCTCCGAGAAGTTTGGCTATAGGCTTGTCGAACTTCTGTATCCGAGATTATAGACAGCCAAACATTTCAGTGGGTGGTTACTGTAATTGTGTGTCCTGGAATTAGCCTGTAAACACCCTATTCAGTGACTCATGATCCAAGGGCAGACTGTTCTTGTTTGTGCAATGTATTAACTCTGACGCTCTACATTCCTCATTAAAAATGGTTACCTAAACTTTTTCTATAACTTGTGTCAGAGTTACTGGTGTCATCAATGATTCACTTCCTGCCAGACCATCTAACAAACAGAGGGTAATTCAACCTTACTCTGAGCAAAATCATTGATCAAAAAAACCTGTCTGGAATTCTCCCCTCCCACCCCACCCCTCCCCTCCAACACACACACACACACACACACACACACACACACACACACACACACACACACACACACACACACACACACACCCTAGTGTATTCTTCATGTATCTATTTAACCAATGTTTGGTACACTGTGCTGTACGGTGACCTTGAGTGTCCTGAAAGAGGCCCACACAACAACCACAATACATTATGGCCACAGCTGGCAGTCATTAGCAGTCAGCCCAGATGGAGTTACCATGTAAACGGGCCTTTTACTGGCACTCAAAGCCAGAGAGAAGCGCACGAGTTGCTGAGTCATGACTGAGCCTTAGTAAAAGTTGTCTTCTGTGGTTCGAGCTGAAAGGGAACAGGGTCCTTCGTCTGGAAAGAGGCCTAGTGACCATAAAAGACAAGAAACACATTTTTCTTATTTGTCTGTTTTTGTTGATTTCAATATTGGGATCAGTTGATTCTACTTACCGAAAACACACCATTCCTGTCTGAAGCATTCTGATTGGCTTAAGGCGTTCTCATCTTTATATTTGGCTGGTTGGTTACTTTAGTTTATTTTTTATTTTTTTAAATGCTTAGTTTTAGTTTCGATTTTTTATTATTGCTAATTAGCTTTAGTCTTTTTTTGTAATAGTTGTCAGAGGCGAGATTCAAAAAGGTCAGAAAAAGACAGATGAACAACCATCCACAAAAGACAAATTGACAAGGACGAAAACTAAAGACATGTTCTCTTTAATTCTAGTTTATTTTCATTATTTTTTTAAACACACTGTTTTTATTTGGATTTCAGTTACAAATATGTTTTTTTTACACCTAGTTTTTGTTATTTCTTTAGTTTTCGTTAACGATAATAACCTTGCAGTGAGCGACCTCACTTCGTAAACACAGCTCTTCTGAAAGACTTCCTTGTTAGACACAAGCTAACATTAGGCCATCTGTCAGTCTGTCTGTCTATCTGTCTGTCTGTCTCCCTGATGACCAAGTAAAGAGACAGAGCTTGTGATGTGTGTTTTGGAATGTCAAGTGGATGACCTCTAGATAATGACTCTCATAGGATACTTCCCTCCCCTTCCCCTCCTGCACCCCCCTCACACCTCCCCCCACCACACACACACACACACACAAATATGTACACACAATAAAATAGTTCCTTAGGGTAATACAATGGTATCTGACCCCACACAAGACCCAGTCACACAGTCAGACTGCTGAATTCCAACTACAGATATCCTACTAGGGTATAGTTGTTTATGAAAGTACATGCCATGAGACTTTCATCTAATTTCTCTGTGTATGTGTGCAAATGTACGTGTGTGTACATGGATGTAGCATTTCACTTGGTTCCATTACCCCATGGGAAGACATTATAAATTGAACCTCATTTAAACACAAGTTGCTTGTGTTTGACTGTGGTCTGATTTATAATATGTTTAATATATGTATAATATAATATGTAATACTATATAATATTTGTATAATATTCCTATCTGGCCTATGGTGGGTGTTACCAAATCTCGTTAAAGCGTATAGGCTGTGGAGCCCTTTGAGACTTGAGATTTTAGTCATTTCAGAGAAATAGTCTATTACGTGAATTCATACTATAATGCATTATGTATCTGCTTTGGTTCTACATTGAGTTCTATATTTTCTTTGCATTATCTGAGCTTCATGTGTGCAGTCCTTTATGGTCCCTTTTTACAGGTCATCAATAGTAGGGTAAAGTAACTTCCTGTTAATTTTAACATTCGGTCAGTTTTATTTATGTCTGTAGTAGCACCAGCATGGTCAATGTATCTTTACTAGTTGTGTCTGCTGGTGCACTGCCATACTTAAAATGCACAGATCCATAATTGTTATGAGCTACACCTGTGTTTTTCTTGCTATGAAAAGGGTATTTTTTTCCAGAGTGTCTTTTGAACTTTGGACAAGTCAAATATCCGTGGGATATCTGTACATCTGTGCTCTAAGTAAGACTATTACTTTCCATTCCATTTTAATTAAAATAAATTAAAATAAAATAAAATACAATTTCGTGCAAAATACAGAATATAATGCAGATAATCAAATAATTGGTTGTTGTAGTGTGCGTGGGGTTGGTTTGGGGGTAATGGATTTTTCCAGGAGCCTGGCTGCTTGGGGGAAAAAACTGTTCGTCATCCTCTGGGTTTTGGCCCCGAGGCTTCGGTACCGCTTCCCCGACGGCAGTGGCTCAAACAGTTTTTCATTGGGGTGGCTGTTGTCCCTAATGAGTCTGAGGGCCTTCTTGACACACCGGGCCTTGTAGGTGTCCTGGATGGAGGGAAGCTCACATCCGCTGATACTTTCAGCTGTCCGCACTACCCTTTGCAACGCTTTGCGGCTTTGGGCAGTGCAGTTCCCATACCAGGCAGTGACTCATCCCGTCAAGATGCTCTCCGTTGTGCCTCTGAAGAAGGCCCCCAGGATCTTGGGCCCCAAGCCAAACATTTTCAGCCGCCTAAGGGGAAATAGGCGACGTTGTGCTTTTTTCACCACTTGGTTGGTGTGCTCGTACATGGAATCCTGGTTATTTACTTTACTTAAAATGTCGGAGTTCTATTCCTTTTTTCCATTCTTATGTATGTATGTATGCATGTATATGTATATATATATGTATGTATGTATGTATGTGTGTTTGTGTGTTTGAGGTTTTGTGTGTTTGTGTGTGTATATGACAACTACGCAAACAAAAATACAAAATAAGACAAAATAATCAAATGGAAAGTTTGCATGTTAAACAATCCATCTGATGCGCTCTTGTAAGACAATGACTTTTACAGCATATTTCCCGGTGAAGTGGAAGTCTCTTCCTATGCGTAATCCCTTGCTTACTCACAGGCCTCGTGGACGGTCCCTGCATTGGAGCTCCCTCCCTTTGTCAGCTGTTGTTACGCCTTACATTGGCCAACATGTGAAAAAGAGCTGTTGAATTATGCGGTATCGTCTTTCCAGACACTAATCTCTCTCACGCTCTCTCCAACATCCCCAACGGCTTTCCAGTCAATCTAGGCGGAGGGCTCCGTCAGAGACATTTGGATACTTCATCCAGTTTTAAAGAAAAAAAACCTCTAAATAGAATCAGGGGAGAAAAAAGGTGACTTAAAACGGTGTTCAAACGCTTTCCCTATTAACATGGAAAGGCTGAACTTGAAGCCTGTGCGCCGCATGTTTACGATGGCTGTTAAACTAACCATTTTACATAGATGCCTCGTAGATCTGATGCAGATGGTGCTAACAGGGACAAAACAGCTCTCCGAACACAGCAGTGTGTTTATTCATTGAGTGAACAGTTGCTTTGTGTGAACATGTCGTCATCATTAAACATAAACTGTGATCTGTAAATGTACCTTTACTGTACCGTCCTGGAGCTAGGGGTATCAGGACATAAACATAAAACCAGGTGTAATTGGTATTTGAAAGGAAATTTATTGTAAAAAGACAAATTTAACAAAGGAGTTTACAAACGGAAGATAAGGCCGATGGGTGCTGCGGAAACCAAAAACAGAATATAACAAAAGATCCTGAAAAGGAACTGTAGCTAACTTCATAAGAAAACAAAAAGGTTAAACAAAAGTCCTCTCTCACTAAGGTACTTGGTAAAACAAAACACAATACTCACAGCACCCCTGAACCTAATGAGTCTACACACGACGTGTCTTAATTACAAAGAGATTTTGCTCTAGCCTTGGCCCACTTCCTTACTCTCACAAACCATGTACAAATGAATCTGGTCTGGCAGCTGCCCTCAGCTGCAATCAATCAGGCCTTTTAAGCTGGAGGCAGCCTTCTTCAATTGGCCAGACAGTGTTGGCATGCCGCCTCCAGAAACCGGGCGGGACTTCCTTTGTCCCACGAATCCTCAGCTTGCATCTCCCTTATCACAACCTGTTAACCAACACATGAGGGTGCCGACGGCAGCCGTAACAGTACCACATTGTTATACATACGTCATGTATCGTTCCCTATTACAATAACTTTTATACAATCCCTCACACATGGGGAATCCAAAAAGAAATTCACAAACGTATGTAATAAACACAAACAATAAAACGGTAGTTGAATATTCCACAACACTCTTAAAACTGTAAAAACCAACATCTAATCAAAACATTAATTTCACAGATTAACCTAAAATAAATAATTTGGCTTTGCATTTAGGAAATACTTGTGTGTGCATTATGTTTACAATACAACAACTCTAGCATTACTTCATGTCAGATAGCAACACACTAATAGCATTATTTGCTAAATAATAAGACAATAAAATCACATGCTAGCAGGGTGGGGTGTGTAAGGTGGAGACACGATGATGATGGCATTCTTAATATATTTCACAAAAAAGTTTCCCACAAGGGTTATATCTATACACCAATGATCCAATAGGGAGTCAATTAAAGCATACTTGCTGCATTACAAATCGTTTCCAACTGTCAGAAACTAAAATGCTTTTTCAAGGACAGCATTGTATGTCTATCGGGAAACCACTGAACCACTGTCTCCATTATCTACCTTCGTGTCTCCCTTCCTCTCCTCTCCTCTCTCTAGCCTTTGTCTCCTCCTCTCCTTTCCTCTCATCTCACTCTCCTCCTCTCTCTCTTCCTGTCCTCATCTCTGTCCTCTACTCCTCCCCTCTCTCTGTCCTCCTTTTCTACCAAACTTCACTTTCTTTGTCTCCCATTCTCTCTCTTTCCACTATCTTTTACTTTCCCTGATTTCCTCTCCATACCATTTGCCACTTTAAAATAATGTAAAAAACAACAAATAAATGCTATATAGCAGACTAAGATCATTGAGATTATAAATATGTGTCCATCTTTAAGCAGTCCACCAGAAAAGCAGTTAAGAGTGTGTGTGCGTGTGCGTGTGTGCGCGCGTGCATGCGTGAGTGAGTGAGTCAGTGAGTGAATGCACGCGTATGTGTTAGGATGCTTAGATTGTTGTTGTTGTTGTTGTTGTTGTTTGTAATCAGTCGTTCGATCGTCACACTTCCCCAGCACAGTTATAGCACGGTCTGAATATGTAGGGGTACAGCCTAAATCAGACAGAGGCACAGGACACAAAGTAGGCCAACTTTCAGAGAAGCAGTCTCGAGGGCTTCCAGTGGGTGGGATCAACGATTTCCAAATGACGAGGAGAAAACACACGTGGTACCGTACCACCTGGGTACCGAACCAAAAGCAGCCTCTCCCCAATGCGTAGCACACAGAAAACTAAGCAACAGCCAAACACGGAACACAGTGGGTTTTAACCAGAGGCTGCGCCGATCACATAGCGCAGGGCCCAAACGGAACGGTGGAACTGGTGTTCTCACCGAATTAAAATCACAGTTCTTCGCATCGGCGAAATGGATGTTCAGTATTTTGGCGTCGTCTTCGCGGCTTTAGGACTGGCAACCGCAGGTAAACACACACACACACACACACACACACACACACACACACACACACACACACACACACACACACACACACACACACACACACACACACACACACACACACACACACACACACACACACACACACACACACACACACGCGCGCGCACACACACACACACACACACACACACACACACACACACTGTCTCTCTCTCTCTCTCTCTCTCTCTCTCTCTCTCTCTCTCTGTCACACACACACACACACACACACACACACACACACACACACACACACACACACACACATACATATAAAAACGCTTTATACAAATTTTCTGTTTATGTTACTTACAAGGTTTGACTCTGTCATCCATCTCAAGTTGAAAAGATCCATATGATTCTACACATGTTTGGGAGTGAAGGTTTTGGGTTCATGGCTTGGCACTCACTGGTCCGCTGATTCTGCTTTTAATCAAGCCTTGTTTGTTTGTTTCAACTTTGTTAAGGAATTTTCCTTTTCCCGTAGGCCTGATTATTTATCATCCCTTTCCCCATAGTGTTTGCTGCATTGGATGATAAAAGTTAAAGTTAACTCGAATGTGTGTGTGTGTGTGTGTGTGTGTGTGCATGTGTGTGTTTTACGTGTGTTGTATCATCCTTTATAATATCCTAAGTATGCGTTTGTGCGACACCTTCTCTGTCAATTTGACAAAATGCAGTTCGTCTTTATTCTTTATGTTCCATGCGTCCCACACAGGACAGCTGCCCAAACAGGACAAACCTCGCTGGTTGTCCACCAACTTTAAAACACTGCTGACCTGGGATCCTGACGCAGACAAACACTCCTACGACGTCGAATACGCTGAGTAGGACTCTTTTCCAGAGACACATCTACAAACATTTAACCACGGCCCTGTAGATTGTATACAGAGAATTAAACTTGCGTCGATGCACTGACTTATCCTCATATCATGTCCTGCTCTTTCGAGCCGTTTGGTTTATGCCATGTGGCTCAAAAAGGTGAGGTTGTGTGTTTATAGCTTCTTGTGTTTCTTGTGTGTGTGTGTGTTGTGTTGTGTTGTGTTTTGTGTTGTACAGGTATGGTGAGGATTGGCTGTCTGCACCTAATTGTTTGGGTATCAAAGAGACGGAGTGTGATCTGACCAACGTCCTTGAAATAAAGACGTATGTATGTTGTAGTACAGCACAGTATTGCATAGTGTCGTATAGTATAGTGTCGTATAGTATAGTGTAGTATAGTGTAGTGTAGTATAGTGTAGTGTAGTATAGTATAGTGTAGTATTGTATAGTATAGAAAAGTAAGTTTAGTGTAGTATAGTAGTTTACTACAGTTTAGTATAGTGTAATATATTATAGTGTAGTATTGTATAGAAATGTAAGTATAGTATAGTATAAACAGTATAGTATAGTGTAGTATAGTGAAATATTGTACAGAAATGTATAGTATAGTGTAGTACAGTACAGTATAATATAGTATAGTATAGTGTAGAAAAGTATAGTAACCTATAATGTAGTATAGTACAGTATAGTGTAGTATAGTATAGAGAAGTATAGAATAGTATAGTTTAGTGTAGTGTAGTGTATTGTAGTGTAGCATAGCATAGTGTAGTATAGTTTAGTATAGTGTAGTGTAGTATAGTGTAATATAGTGTTGTATAGTGTAGTAGTAGCCCTATTAAGTATAGTAGTGTGTGGATATGTGTATATATATATATATATATATATATATATATATATATATATATATATATATATATATATATACACACATTTATTTGTGTTTTGCAGCTGACATTATTGGTGTGCTTACAGACAGTACGCTGCCAGAGTGAAGAAAACATCAACTGATGGGTTGGATGATGTACACTCTGTTTACTTCATCCCCTATGAAGAAAGTATATATATACACACACACACACACACACACACACACACACACACACACACACACACAACCTTAATTTAAGCACAGATATTTACATCTAAGGAATCAAAAAACACATTTGCACGTATGTTTTCTTGTGCCATTCTTGTCCAATGAAAACACCAGATGTGTCTGTAGTACACATATCGCACTACTTTTGAATCTCTTTCTTTCAAGCCAGAGTGTCCAAGCCTCTCTCTCTCTCCAATACATTTTTTATCAGCATGACGAAAAACCTTTTTGCATTGCTAAAGCTTACAAAAAGCAACAACAACAATATAATCCCCCCCAAAAAGCTAATAAAATACAATAAATAAAAACACATTGTAATAAATGTTAGTAAATAAAAACATTTAATTAAACGGAAATCAATGAATAAACTCTCTTCTCGGTCCATGTCTCTCTGAATTAACTCACCAAAATAAATGAATTAACTCCCTCTCTACATCTCTCTCCATCTCTGTTTATCCATCTCTTACTCCATCTATTTCTCTCTCTCTCCCTCCCCTCTCTCCATCTCTTAATCCATCTTTCTCTCTCTCTCTCTCTCTCTCTCTCTCTCTCTCTCTCTCTCTCTCTCTCTCTCTCTCTCTCTCTCTCTCTCTCTCTCTCTCTCTCTCTCTCTCTCTCTCTATCTGTCTCCCAGGTAATATCACGGCCATGTCCTTCAGCCTAGAAGCCCACGGGGCCAACGGCAGCGTGACCCTCAACATCACAGACCCCCTGACCAGCATCTACAGGAACGGGAGTCTGCTCACCATCAGGGACGTGTTCCAGAATGACCTCAAGTACAGGATCAGCTACCAAAAGGTCGGGAGCACCAGGACGGTAATGGACTATCAGTTCTCCACCCTCACAATCTGAGAGATGCGTGCGTGACCATTTCCTGTGCACATGGTGATCCAGTTGTACAACGTGGAAAACGCTCCGTTTTCTTTTTTCTCAGGGGAATACCAAAGAATGTGTAGTATTTGATCAGGGGACTTATTATCTATTCTTCCTGCCAGTTCTCAACCATCACAGTGTGATAGATATGTAATATTTTGTTTGACCAAATACAGTTTTTTTACAGCTATATGGAAAAGGAAAAGGCTTTAGATGACTATTGGTCTATTCTTAAATAGAAGTAAAAAGATGGAGTGTAATCGAGTTGTTACTGGTAGTAAAATGCATTTAGTAAAGATGGCGGACAGAGAACAGAAGGAAGGTAGCAGATAATAAAACACTCGGAACGAACGACGGAAATACACACGACAAACTAGCAACGGAACAGAGGGAAACACACAGGCTATATATACAGAAGGACTGATGGGTGAATGAAGCACCTGTGGGTAATTGAGGTTAATTAATGGCCCCGTCTGACCTATACCACAACACTCACACAAGTAGTTCTCCAATTGCTGATCTATTCAGTGAGCCTGTTTGATTGACCATACTGCGTGAAGCTTAGTGGACACACACAGCACCATCAATTCATCTTATTTTAAGATACAACCATATAAGATGGTACTTTATGAATCCCAGATGGGAACTAAAGTAGTAATTATACATACGCCTTCTGGGGTTTCTGGGCAGGGCTGATGCGGTCACTCACAGCAGATGAATGAACGAGACTCTATGTTTGGTCACGTTGGCTCCCCTGTCGTTCGAAAACCACATCATTCCCCATGACTCCTCACCCGAAAGCAAAAGGGTGCCCTTTCTTCTGTAGTGAGAAAGAGCGGGGGTGCTGAGGGATGTGTGTTCAGCCTTCAGGATGTGTTTCGCAATAGTGGGGAGGACACAAGAGTTTTGTAGTAGTTTTATGGTCCTGCATAAAGGTGTTAAGAAGATACAGACCAACCGCTGTCGTTGAACTCTTTTCTACTATTGAAAAACAGACTTGTAGTAGTATTGCATTAGTATGAGCATATAAGTATACATTATGAATGCTACAGCTGATTTGTGGGGCACTCTTTATCAAAGTGGCCTGAGATTCAATGTCGATAAAATGTCGTAACCTATTTCTGCTGCCTTAGCTTGGATATCATACCCAGCTGACTTTAGATGTTCAAACCAATTAAACAGTTTATTTTGAACATGATTTATGACCACAACCATGGAGGTAGTCTTCCCATGGGAACTACAAATGCTGGGTTTTTATGGTCATACTTCTTACATTCTTCGGACTTCCTATAATTATATTTGATTCAACGATTTACGACCACACGATTATGTGGTCTTACGTTTGATAGTGCTGTCTTGTTCTTTTATTACCATATCGCGTTACTCAAACATAAAAGCAACATTAGTTTTTCAGTATTTGGTTTATTGTTTATGAAAAGATCCCCATTAGCTGAAAACGCTATAGTCAGCTAGTCTTCCTGTGGTCCACACAAAACACATAACACATCAACAACATAACTGATTTGTAAATACAAAATCAATGAACACAATAACAATGAAATTGAGATCACACTTAGTCGAAATAGCTTAAATACATTCAGATATACCTTCCATCAAATAAGAAGATATATAACATTGTTATTTTACACATGACACATGACACATGACATAGAAGCAGACACTGATGTTGTAATAACTACTTTATTTTCAAGTAGTATTTCAGATTCCATTTACAATGTCTTGCAAGTCACTTCATGGATTCTCCCCGGGACATTATTCCACATTCACGAACAGTGGGTCCAGTGAGTGTTTGACGGAGTGTCTGGCCCTCTGCAGAAGGAGAAGGACTGTGGCAACAACGTGGCTGTTGTAGACAACCTGGAGCCCCACCAGGGCTACTGCTTCAGCGTAGCGGCCTTGATCACCACCAGCACGTCAGATTTCAGGCTGGGGGCCTGGAGCAAGCAGCAGTGCACATCGGCTAACAGGAGCTTCTTTCAAGGTGTGTGCATACACACACACACACACACACGTGCAATTACACACACACACACACACACACACACACACACACACACACACACACACACACACAGGGGCTTCGTAGTGAGGGGAAAAGTGGGACTGGGTACCCAGGGCCCCAATGAGGGAAGGGCCCTCAAATATTCTGGGATGAAAAGTTGTTTTTTGTTTGCAATTTCTATATAGAACTTTGTATATAAAAAAAAGAGTGGAGACTCAACGTCACCCCTTACAGAAGGCACAAACTGGTTGATTCCACCACTGCACGAGGATGCCCCAAAACAGTAACGCATTTAAACGCGAGTTGAGTGACTGCTAATGCTGGAGCGCTAATTTGCACCATGATAGTCATGTCTTTCCCCAAGAAAGGGAAATCGGGGTCCCAAAAAAGAAAAGAAAGAAAGGAAAGAGAAAGGGAAAACATCTCCTAACTGATTTCTTTCAAAAGAAAGGTGAGCACAATGGTTGAAGCAACATGGTTTAAGAATGGTTTAAGCTTCTTTCAGTAGTTGTTTGGATTGAAGGCAGTCAGTGAGGAATCTAGCTTGGAGCCTAATTGCATTGTATAACATGAATTAATCAATATCATAAATTAACCAGCATTATACCTACAATGACATATGACATTTTGTCTATCAAATAAATAAAATACCTAGCCAAGCTTAACATCATGAAACACATGGGCCTTTGTTTTAGAAAAAAACACAGAGAGTGGAGCAGCAGCAGGTCCGTCATCATCTCCTGATGTTACTGAGGATGTGAGACAAGGTGAGCTCATATGGTGGCAACTAAAAGTTAATCCAAGCAATCATTTGTAGCACTTTAAACTGAAAGGAGCTTAACAACACTAACATCAAGTAGCCTGTTTTATTGTATTTTATGCTATAAGCAGGTAAAGAGGCTAATATAAATCCTGTATGCGTCATGCTTGTAGAGGGGTCTGTCCTTAAGCAGATAGTGAGCAAGAATATGTGATAGAGGATGATGGAGGTGAAGAGAGTGAGGGAAATTAGGTAAAGTCAGAAAACTAATTTATTTTAAAGATGCGTGAGATACATGGATCAAGAGAGGTAGAGGGCCCACAGAGACTGCTTTTGTATAGGGCCCACACTTTTCTGCTACACCCCTGCACACACACACACACACACACACACACACACACACACACACACACACACACACACACACACACACACACACACACACACACACATACACACACACCGCTGCAAGCAACATGTTAACACAGCTAAATGTTAAGGATGTTGTAGGTAAGCTTTAACTGCTAAGATTGTGTCAATTGTTAGAAATGCCATAGCCATCCGTCAGCTAATAATACAGGAAATGCACAGCGAGAATATCTGTTTTGAGTCGACTGCGCCATTTACAATTAACTCCGCTCCCGGCTCATTTCTGACCGATTTATCTTGCTTGTCTGCTGAGTAAATGCTATGTGTCACTTCGACACAGCTAAATATAACATCTTAAGTTAATATAACTGAATTTGTAGTCTGTGTTGTTGGCACACATATAAACTGAAGCATTGTGGGGAGTTAATGACGTTAGCTTGACCAACTGCAGTGGATATGTGATGTTGTTTGGTTGTGGCGCTTCAACAAACTCAAAATCATTCATAGTTTGTGTTCATCCCAAAATTACAAGACTGACAGAAATAACAGGAACATAATGCTTAACGTGTATGGAGGACTGCTTTTGTAGCTTTTTTTTTTACCTCCAAGCTTTGATTGTTCCCCCGCCTCACTTCACAAGTCACTTTGGACAAAAGCTTCTGCTAAATGACTACATGTAAATAGTGCGTGGAAAATGTTGCTATCGTTAGTTACATGGCTGTCGTTGCCTCCACCTGCAGAGCTGAGAGTGGAAGTGCTGGTCGGCGTATGCCTTGTTCTCCTCCTGCTCCTCATCATCGTCATCACCTCCGTCTTCTGCTGCAGACGCCGCCGCCGCCGCCGCCGCCAACACAGGACCGCCCAGACGCTCTAAATGGCTTAGGACTAGTGTCTGTGTGTGTGTGCATTTGTGTGTGTGTGTGTGTGCTTGCATGTGTGTGTGTGTGTGTGTGTGTGTGTGTGCTTGCATGTGTGTGTGTGTGCTTGCATGTGTGTGCGTGTCTCTGCATGCATGCGTGCATGCGTGTGTGTGTGTGTGTGTGTGTGTATGTATGTGTGTGTGGGTGTGTTCGTGAGAGAGAGCAGGAGAGAGAGTGTGTGTGTACAGCTCACAGAGTCACTCACTTAATAATTGCAGGACATATTAATTTGTCAAATGACAGAGCACAAGTATATATAAGAGATTATATCAGATGTAATCACTTGTACAGTATATAATCACAAATCATTCGTGTTTCAGTGTGTGTGTATGTGTATGTGTGCAGAAATTATTAGTAAGCAGGCCTCACACACATTTTGCCTTGCAATTGACCCTGTTTTCTAAATATAATTTTGTATTATGTACCCAATAATCATTATTAGATTTGAGATCATGTTTTATGTATGAACTGTTTTAATAAGCAAGTAGGATTTTCCAATGCAATAATAAATATGAATACACATTGTTCATTAGTTGATGAGAACATTCCACTGAATATCATTATGAGTTTTGTTCATAAGCATTCATAACCATCGTAATGTAGTAAATTGCAAGGGACATATTCATTTGTCATATGACAAAGCACAAATACATAAGAGAGATTATATCAGATATTTAATCATTTGTAAGAATTTGTGTGTGGCTGTGTGTTTGCGTGAGTGTGAGTGTGTGTGTGTGTGTCTGCAGAAATTATCGGGGAGCAGTCATCACACACATTTTGCTTTCCTTGCAATTAAACCTGTTTTCTACATATATTTTTGTATTATTGTATCCAATAATCATAGTTGGATTTGAGATTATGTCTTGAGAAAATTTCACTAAATATCTTTATGCTGAATTTCATTCAAAACCATTCATTCAGTTTGTTTAGGGCAGTGCATTGTAAAAATGTTGTACTACTCAAATGATTGTTCAAAATGTTTAAATCATATATCAGTTTTATTTATTTATTGTTCCAACACAGAACAACACATGTGGACAACTACACATACAGCATCACACACAAAGTTAGTATTGTTACACCAATCCATGTAGTTACCGTGGCAACACACACCAAAAAAATAACTGTTATTGTTGTTATTACTTTACCCGGCCATGGCTTTTAAAGTGCATACACCTGAATCATAGAAGAAACACACACATGCACGCGCGCACACACACACACACACACACACACACACACGCACACACACACGCTCACACGCGCACACACACACACTGCCCAAAGTAACAAATGGAAGAAGAGTAAAAAATGAGTGAGTTCACATTGAGAAACTGTGGACAATTTCCCAAACTGTAGGATCACAATATCTTTACCCAAAGGAAATGCGGTCTGAATTGCTGTTGTCTGTTTGTTAGTTTGTGTTACAGTGGAGACTAAACCCCAACAGGTTTTCTTCAGTTTTGACACAAATGAAACACAACTATGCTATGGAAAACCCAAGGCTGGTTTTTCTTTTAATTTTGGCTTACGCTTCACATCTTTACACGTTTTGCCAACATTGCCACTTTTTCCCTTCTTTTTTTTATTTTTATGTAAAGCTACTTTCAAGTTAGAGTACTATGTTCAGATGACCTGATGGCCAATTCATCATTATGAAACAAATAAATAAAGAACAGACAGGAAAGAATATCACATGTACTTTGTTTATCAGATCTAGGAAATGAAATGAAGCCAGAAAATTGATTTTCTATAAATGTGTGTATTGTCTGTAACTAGTAGGCTACTGTATAACTATAACCAGCACTATCCTTTTACTGAAGCAGTTTTCAGAGGAAATTGAAATTACATGACTGAATGACCCTTAATTACCTTTTCCTACTGCCTCAACATCTATTAACCATCTATCGGTGGAAACATATAGTATACAAGGATTTCAACCACACCAGGTACTGGACTTTAATGTTGTAATGCATAAAATGAGTACCACTAAGCAATGTTTTCCATTGGAATAATGGACACATATATAATGGACACTCATATTTTCTTCAATATGTTATGCGTTACGTATTAGATTTACTACATATGATATGAATAAAATGAAAAGCGTTATGGAGGATATAATTATAGGACATATTCATAGTTATACTGGTCTGGTCAAAAACCTCCAATTGAAGCACTCAATCAATTCATAGGTCAGTGGAAAAGCTGGTGTGTCAAGGTTTCATATTTATTTTGAAGACCAAATGTTGTTCATTTGGATAGTTCATTCATTAGCTAAAGTGGCAGGGTGTGGTTTCTGGCACAGAGGCTGTGTAGAGTTATAGGTGTCTGCAAACAGGAGGACACCACACAGAATCAGCCTCAACTCTATACTGGGACTCAGATTTTAAACTGTTATCATTTATTTCTTGGCCATGCTACACGCTTTTTTTCTATTATGAAGCTATTTTGCCCCTTTTATGTGAATCTACTTTCCAATTAGGAAGTGCAACCCAAATCAAGGTTTTTTTAATTGATGTTTTACTTGTGATGTGTATGAAATACTTGCTTATTTATGATTGGGCTTCGATGATGGCTTCCCCACACCCATTTAAAATGTAAAAAAAAAAAAATATTAATCAAAATGAAAATACATCTTTCTGTCTGTGGAATAGATGTGAGGACACTCATACATAACTGATCAACTAATTTGAACGAGATGAAATAATAAAAACATATTTTCCAGTAAGAGCCTTAAACACACAAACCATAAAAGAAAGTCAAAACTAAAAAAAAAATGCACTACATAGGCCTACTGGTCTGCATGAACCTTGATTTACATTGGTCGATTTTGGGTTTCAAAGAATTTACGAAATAGAAACAATTAAAATGTGTGTAAAAAATTATTTTGATTACTTAAATAATAATATCACAATTGTATCTCATATCCCTGTTTAGACAACCAGCATACGTTGTTAAGGGTACAGCGTTTACATTAACTTGCATTTTTTATATTTTTTAACGTGCAATTTTCACAGTGTTATGTTTGAGACCAGAGAGTGTGTGTGTGTGAGGTAGGCATGAACTGAAACTCATCCATTGAATTCTGTCTTCAATAACTGCTGTTGTATGATGCTGGGTAAAGTTAAAGTAAGCAAGGTATGGTAAGTCAGACATTCTAACAGTAGTGTGTATTTGAATATATTTGTAAACAGCATAAAGACTGGTGACATGTTATCTTTAGAATGTCCACGGCCCCTTTTTACGGGGGACAAATAAAAAGTTGTCATGGTCATTTTCGTCTTTTACCAGGCAGTAATTGTTTTGTGTATGACACAATTTAAAAGACATGTCCTTGATAAAATGGCATTATTGGGTAGGCCAACAAGATCAGACAAATTAGCATACAACAATACAGAAACTACCGCATCTTGTCATTACTACACCACACGTTTGTTGAAAGTTGCGGAGAAGACAGATTTTGTTACTTGCGTCAAAACTTTTGTTTTTCTTTTCTGGGGCCCTTTTAAAAGGAAATTAAAGGTGTTCATGCAGTTAGATATACAATTTGTTGACATGTCAACAGACTAGAGCTAGCTACATTTGTCATCAAACCCAGAGCCTTCGATAGACAGAGTTTGGGCATTCCAAGTGTTCAGTGGCAGCCATATTAGCTTAATAACATTCCCTCAAACTTTCTCAGGCTGACAGGCGATTCACACGGCCACATGATGTTTAGAATGCTGGACCTTTCCAAGGAGGCAACCTTGCATGCCAGTTATCTTTACTTTACATCTTACAAATTCAGAAACATGATGCTTGCTGCACATCCTGATAACAAACTCTCTCTATGGCACTGACCTAACACGTTATAACTACTTATTGTTAACTATATAATTATCATAACCACAATAGACTACTTCTTTAGAGTAGATTATATTATATTTATATACATGTTACCTTTGACAGTCTACTTACATGGCACCAGCACCTAAAAAAACATTGGAAATTAATTCGCTTTTGAAAAAAATAACCTCAGTCTCATTACAGTGTGTTAGCAGCAAGGTACATAAATAACATAAATAATAAATTATACTTTTTTAAGACTTATTTTGCATTTCTTCTCGTGGGACATATACAGTAGGCCTAACCATTATGTCTTGTAAAGATGTCTTGTTTGTTTCCTTTGCTCAATTCTGGGAATGTTCAACAGAGTCTGTTGTCAAAAAATAAACAAAACGATAGATAGATACATAAATGAAAAATTAACACATAAAAAAGTAAATAAATAAATAAATAAATAAATAAATACATGTTCATTATAATCAGGGCTGTCCTAGGAAATGATAGCTGTGTAAAGTAAACTTTTGTCTCTCCTGCTATCTTTCTGATAATTTAGCCGTTCTACAATAATTCGCAAAAATATCACTAGCCTTCTGTTTATTTATCTTCCCCCCCCCCCCCCCCCCCCCCCTTTTTGAATTCCACAAGGCCTTTCTCAATTCCAGGATCATCTATTTTCCAACCTCCGCAGGTTTCCCTCCATTTTCGTCTTCCCCCTGCCACCGATGGTGACTAACATTATGATAAACGGTAGATGTGTTGGTCAGGTTGGTGACACTCCTAGGCCAGAGGTCAGGTCACTTTAGGTCTATGCCCTGAGTCTGCGACTGAGCCTTTTCCTTGGCCTGGGGAAACAAGAAAATGACATTTTCTGAAAACCAAGGCAAATTGTATGCCCACAGATTGTGTTGTTCCTGATGAAACTGGACTTAAGTAAAATAAAAATAAAAAGCTTTCAAGATTTTATGTGTTTATACATTCACACATTCCCATCTGGGATCAATAAAGTACCACCTTATCTTATCTTTATGGTTTTATCTGTAAGTGCATCAACTTGGATTATTCATAGTTTTTCCTGAGTTGGTAAGACTGTCAAGCATAGTCATAGCAGGATATAGCAGTTTGACACCAAAGATAACTTTTATTTTGGAGACCACATGTGTGTATTACACTGTGTGTATTACTCCCACTTACCATGAGCGAAGGCCGAGGAGGCCTCACAGGTCGCACAGGTCGCACTGGTTGTACTGGCCGCACTGGTTCCACTGGCTCCGCTACAGAGTTTCCCTGTCTGTGGTGAAGGGGCTCCAGGTCATCAGCTACGTCAGGACAGCCGATGTAGCCTCCGGCACTAAACACTGACCCTAAGTCACCTTGTAACAAATTCTGGCCCGAAGTAACATTAAATGTGGCAAGGTCGCTGTTAGTGAACATATTACTAGTGGCTTGTTCTTGGTCTACTGACATGCTGAGAAGGTCAGCTTTGTAAGTGTTGCTGTTATTGGTACTGCCAGTCGTGTTACTTAGTTCCAGACCCTGTAGATGCATGGCCGCAGGGCTGTTGGAGACCTCTGATGCCAGTAAACTGGATGAACTGTTTGCAGGGTTAGTGCTGGTAGAGCTGTTGGATGTGTCTGTGTCAGCATTGAAACACATCTTTGAGTCTTGCACACAGTGGTGGTTATTGTTAGCCTCTGGAAAAGGCTCATTACTTAGAAAGTCCAGCACCTCTTGGTTATCATGGCTTCTGAAATCTTGCATTTCCTGGTTTCTACTAAATCCCAGGAGTTCCTGGTTGTCTTGGCTACAGAAGTCCAGAACTTCCTGGTTTTCATAATAGGAAATAGCCAGTAGTTCCTGGTTGTCGATACTTGTTTCTACTACTTCCTGGTTACATTGCTGTAGTAATTCTTGTTGACCTTTGTTATGAGATACCATTGGTTCCTGGTTGTCATCGCAGAAGGGTTCCAGCACTTCCTGGTTAAGAGGACTGGACAGGTCAACCAATTCCTGGTTCTCAATGCTAAACAAGTCCAGAACATTCTTGGTATCGGACACACTTGGTTCCAATATCTCCTGATTTCCATTGCTACAGAAATCTAGAATTTCATGATTGTTTTGGTTACATGATTCAATAACTTCCTGGTTGTCCAGGGAACATGGATCCACAACTTCCTGGTTACTATAAGGTTCTACTAGTTCCTTGTTGGCAAAGCCACAAAGTTCCACCTCCTCCTGGTCGTCATGGCTACACACCTCTAGTACTTCCTGGTTCTCTTCCTCCTGGCTAAGCTTAAAGCCATAGGGGTCAAACACATCGTCACTGACTAACCGGGAGGAAGTGAGGTCAAACCCATAGCGATCAAAGTTGAGCTGAGAGGAGGTGGGTTCAGGGTCAAAAGCCAAATCAGGATCATTCGATTCTGGGCTAAGATCTTCCTCATCATCAGGATCCAGAAGGCTGTGAGTGGAATGTTCCGGACTCAGTTTGAACCCATATGGGTCAAAGGAGGAGTGGGTGGATGGGTAGCTCATCTCAAAACTGCACTCGTTTATCTCTGAACTGATCTGTGTCATGGGATTTGGAGCGTCGACTGAACTGTTGTGAACCAGTGTTTGTTGGGGTTCCACTTCAAAGCTGTTGTCCATTTCTGACTCAAGGTGCTGTGCTTCTTGAGAGGAAGTGACCTCACAGGAAATGGGCTGCTCTGTGATGACAAGTTGAGTCATGTCGCGTGCTGACTTGATTGCGTCAGGTATGGCACCAGAGGGCGGCAGCTCAGGGGAGTATTGAGCCGAATCGGAACTCAGACCTACAAGAAGAAGACAAGGATAGATTAGATCACTAGGGGACCCAACACATTAAGTAGGGTCAGGGTTCAACGCCATAGCAGTCTAAGCTATCTCTATTTTGAATGCGCTGCTCTTTCTACCTCTTTGACCCTAGCAAGAGAGTGGGAGTCAACGAGACTCATGGACTGACGATATCCAACATAAGATGTAGTTCACCTTTTTTTGCATTCCATCTAACACTGCATATCTGTCTATCTAATGTCATCAACACGTTTCAATTGCTGGTTGACATGATGTGGAATGACATTCATGTCATAGAAAGCATAGCCAACAGTAAAACAATTTGTTGTGAATGAATAAAATGATTCAACTCTTCAATGTGATCCCCACAATGAGTACCAGCAGAGATAGACTCTGTATAACCGGTCAATTGCAGTAGTTTGGCAAGTAACATCATAATAATCTTATTGAAATTACTTATATATCTTATATGTCTGTTATGGCCCTTAACACTGGTTCTTTCTGTTGGTGTTATTGTCTAATACAGAACATTATCTGTATTTAACCAATACCTGTAGTGTTGTCTTCTTAATAATACAAATACTGTGTAACTGATATCGTCAAACACTTTAAATGTTATTCAAGTTTCATTAAATATAAGTGACCTTTGACCGCTGCGGTGTTCTTCCCGACGGCTCCCTCTCCGGTCAGGGAGCCCAGGCTGAGCTCCTCTATATCAGAGGGAGGAGAAACGGCGGCCAGGTCCAGCTCGTAGCCATTCGGATCCGACTCCACGGAATACTGTCCCTGCGACCTCCAACCCCGGCACGCCCCGTCCAGCCCCAGGTCCTCGGACGAGCTCTGAATGGGTTTGAAACCCCGCGGCTCGGCCGGCGCCGTCTGGTCGACGTCTGCGACGATGGCGATGGCGTCCAGGTCCTCGCGGCTGTAGCTTATCTCGATGTCGCTGTCTTCGTCCGGAAACTCTGACTCGAAGCATTGGGTTCCCGTGGACGCTTTGCACGATAGGCTGGTGTCGGCTTCGTCGGGCGCCGCCGCCGCCGCCGCCGCTGCCCCGCCCTCGTCTGATCCCGGAGGAAACAAGATGTCCGCCGCGAACGGGTCGGTGCCTTTGAAGGGGTCTGAAGCAAATGCGTCTAGTGCCAAAGAAAAATGGAAATGTTAATGTTGTTTTGCCTTGATTGTCTTTTATGAAATACATTTATTGGACTATATCTATTGCGTAACTGGTTGTATATTGTATTGGGATTTTTAAGTAATGAAATGGATCTATTAAGGAATGGTCATCCCTACACAACTTTATTGTTGACAGTTCATGTAACCTACTTACCGGAGGAATCCGTCTTTAGGAACATATCTTCATTGAACAGATCATCTAGAAATGAAGAAATATCTGATCAATCTGAAGGTCATTTGTACAATTGTATGTAAAATAATAATTTCATTGAAAAACGTAGTTAGAGATGGTTGATGCCACTTATAAAAAAGATTGTTGTGTGTTTGTGTGTGTGTATTTGAGACATGCTGAAGTCACAAAAACAAATTCCAGTACTCCGCTAAAACGCGACCTTCAGTGACATTGCTTGTTCAACTGTGAAAACAGAACTGCATAAATGCCAACAAGCATTAATTTGCTGCACTACCATAAACGCTCTGTATATCTGAGAGTGTTGATTTCAATGTGAGGAGTTTGAGACGTACCTTCGGACTGACAATGAACGAAGGGGTCTGGTTTGTAGAAGTCCAGTTGGTTGACAGGGTTGGTGCTGGCTGTCAACTCTTCCTTTTCAATGTTAGTCTTCTTCTCCACGTCCTTTTCCCTCTGGATCTCTTCAAGCCCATTCCCCACTTCAGGGCCCACTTTCTGTATTAGAAGGCCAAGAGAGAGCAGAATATGTATATGAATGTGGATTGCCATTATTTGTTCTTCTTTTCACGTACTTTGTAAATCTTTGACCTTTTTTTACACTTACAAATTGTATGCATTCTTGTAATGCCATAAGGGGTGCATATTAACTATTATTGCATTTACTGCCATTCATTGCATTGTATTTTCAAAAGAACTTTGTGAAATCATGGTTTTTTCACTCAGAACTTTCAGTAATATACCATTAAGAGTAGGTATGGATTATTTATAACATGCATAATTTAAATATGTGCATATATGACTATTAATAGGGTTAGAATAGAATAGCATATAGTGAGCATATTAATGTTTGTCAATTATTACATAGTTTAATATTGCCATCTGTTACTTACTAAGTTTATATTCTCTTATCTTATTATGTTAAAAATAAATGCATTGTTAAGAGTGACCATATTCATCTTAAAATGTAATGCTTTATATATGAGGTTGTTAAATGTGTTGTTAAAAGGCAACCAAGGTTACCTTTGGTGCTTCAAGAGAACTCTCAGCCACTTCTTCTCTGGTCTCTGTTAGATTGTTATTGAAGGACGAACTGCTGGTCCTCTGATAGATAGAAACACACAGCAAGATATGAGGAGAAAGCTACAGCGAACATTATTTCATTGTTTAAATCATGAAAGAACCGTGTCACTATTTGCTTCAACACTCTTTCATGCCAAGCTCACACTACAGGACTAGCAAATTCAAATCCGAGGAGAGCAGCTCACATCTAGCGACTGACAGTGGCTGCGCGGCACAGCACAATCTCCCCGTTCTAGGATAGAGAATTACCCCGGGGTCTCACATCACACGAACAAAAAAATCACTAAAATCTTCACGTACAGTATATCCTTCATCCTATAGTGGGAGCATGGTATAAAGGTTTTGTGCAAAACTTGTTTTGTTTTTCAGAGTCTTCTAGAGCTAAAGTTATACCAGAGATATTTGATGTCACAGATGTAAATATAAATTGCATTGGATGAAAAAGGACTTCCAAAACAAGAGCTATCACGAGTGCGGCTGGCACTGCCCCTAACAGAGAAATGCACCGCTCACAACACTCTCCTGTGCTAAAATCATAACTGCAAGACCTAGAAAATGTGAGCATCGAAATCCATCTTCTAGTCTTCTTTCTAAGCAGTTTGCGTTTGACCTCTCCTGTACTTTGTTCTGCCCTCCGCACCACCACAACCCCCGAAAGGAGCCATTCAGCAGAACCTTAGCCTCCTGACCGGTTTCATATTTCAACATCTACTCTTGTGCTCCTACTGTCACATGCCAACAAAGCTCTCCCCTTGCAGATGCAATTTGAAAGTACCTTTTGCAATGAAAATGGAAAAACTGTAAACACATTGACAACACGTCCAAAATGATTTGAGCAATTATAGAAAACAAGGGTTTGGTTTCATGTACATTACATGTGTACGCGGCTATTGTAAAAGAACTAAATCTTGTGAAGACTGTCGTGATGCCATGTGGTGAGGTTATGACGTCATCATCCTATGTGTAGCGTACCATGATGAAGTCAGCGTAAGCTGGCAGTGATTGGCTACGGCCCCAGGGCCTCATGGGAAGCGGGTCTTCTTCGGTGGTGTCTGCTGGCGACGTGGACACGTCCAGCTGGCTGTCTGGAGTAGCGGCCCCTCCCGACAGAGAGCACAGAGCGTGCTCCTCCTGCACACCCGGAACAGAGAATTGAATTATTGACTTCTATTTGATTACATGAAAGAGACACTAGCTTTACAATTGTACTCCTTACTCCGAGAAGAATTTCTCTGCCTAGCTGTTGAGAGTGGACTGCCCAACATACTTTTGCGCATCATATGAAATATTCTGTTTCTAATGATGACCAATGCAGTGCCATACCACATTTGTTATTAATCATTTTTTTATACCACTACGTGCTTAAATTACTTAATTACATTTGCATATGGATGTGTAAGCAGGGCAACTCACACAGACACAAACATACACACACACACACACACACACACAGCTGTACACGCACACAAACACACACACGGTAAACATAGAACCATATACATATTTCGATTTAAGGTTTTAATTGATTTTACTCTTCTACCACTGTCTTTTATGTATTTTTACATCATGTAAAATGTACTCGCGCTATAAATAAAATTGTTATTATGATTATTACTATCCCACCTGCAGGATCTCCTCGTAGGACTGTCGGATGGAGTCCTGCAGCGGGGTGTTCCTCTCCCCCGCCTCCTCGGCGCGCCTCTTGGCATTCTTCACCTCCTCCCGCAGCTTCTTCAGCCTCCAGCGGGCCCGCGCCAGCTCCCGCTCGTACTCCTCCACCTGGCCCTCCTTCTTGCTCTCCTCCGCCTGCAGGGACAGGATCTGGAGGGGGGGGGGGGGGGGGGGGGTGAATGAAGGAGGGAGGGGGGGAGGTGGAGGATGAGGAGGTGGAGGAGGGAGGGAGGAGGAGGGAGAGGGAGGAGGAGGGAGAGGGAGGAGGAGGTGGAGGAGGGAGGCAGGAGGAGGGAGAGGGAGGAGGAGGAGGATGAGGTGGAGGGAGGGGAGGAGGAATGAGGGAGGGGGGTCAGTAAATTGTTGTTATTCAGTCATGGTTTCTGGATGGCTGCGAGGAAGGGTTTAGCGGAGGAGGTAAACGGTTGCTTGCTTCCTTTTACAGTAATGTTTTTTCTTTGGTTTGCATGATTTATTGTGTCTTTTATATGGTTCTTCAAAAAAAACTTTTGAAGGAAGATATCAGTTTTATACCCTCAGTAATAAATTTAATCTTGAAAAGGACGATATCAGTTTTATACCCTCAGTAATAACTGAAGTCTTGAGAAGGAAGATATCAGTTATTATTCCTTCAATGCATTTCTGTATTTTAGTCAGTAGGTAAGTACAGGATTAAGAAAAAAAGTGGATTTGTCAGTGTTATGGTGTCTTGGTGGTTCTTTGCAACGTTGTGTGGTGTTGAAAAGATAGCCAATGAATGGTTGAATACCCGTTGACTCTCCTCCACACATAGCTGCCTGGTGCTCTTGATCTGCTGCTGCAGCTTCTCCTTGTGCTGGTCCAGCTTCACCAGGGTCTCCTCCAGGTCCCTGATGTCCTGCTGCTGCTCCTGCAGCTCCAGGGTCTCCACCGCCACTGCATTCTCTAGCTCCTACACACTCACACACACACACACACACACACACACACACACACACATGCATGCACAAGCATGCACACCCACACACACATAAACATGCACGCACACACATGCACACATGCGCAGACACACACGCATACATACATGCATACATACATACAGGCAATGAGAAGGAGAGATCTTTTAAAGAATTAAGCATGAATCAGAAGCACATGTTTGTTAAACATAATAATAATACAATAAGTAATAATAATAATAATAATAACAACAATATTAACAATAATAACCAATAATAATAAAAACACCACATGGGTGCACAAAAAACAAACAAACAAACACAGGAAAATACATAAACATACGTAAACAATGAGCTAGTTTGTTGTGGTGTTTGCAGTGACATGCGTGACAATCTTGCTCCCTGAATACCCTAAATACTACCAGGTTGTTGACCGTTGTTTTGCTTTTGTTTGTTGTTGTTTGTAAGGTTAACATCATTGAATTAATAACCGTTAACTTGCTATATAATAATGTTAAATCATGAATGATTTCTATGTATATTATTTGCGTTGCCTTGACTCAACACGTTTGGTTCCATGTTGGCGTCTTCCTTTACCGTAAGCATGCTATGGTGTCCATATCGTACTTTTGACCATAAAATGCATAGGCCTGTACTATAGTGTCTATAGCATGATACTAGACTGTGACTATTGAGATACTGCAGCAATGTTGAAGTCTGACACTACAGCACAGAGGGATGAGTTGACATCATTACATGAAATAAGAAAAGAAAACATCACGACTGACATGCGTCCTGCCCTTGACAAATCTAACGTACCATACATAATTAGAAATGTAACACACATACATCCTGTGTACCTGTCATAAAACACCTCCCAGCGCACCACCACACTCATATGAACATAATATCCACACACGCATACGCTTCTTACGTGCATAATACACAACATGCAATTACATGAACAGCTACAATACAATCTACTCCATGCAAGCATTCCCGTGCAAACACATTGCGGCTGCAGAACGACACAAACAGTCGCACACACCAGTGCTAGGTGCTGCGGGCGTCTTACTCTGATCTCTGCTGTCTTGGCAAGGACTCTTTCATCCGTTTCCACGACGCCCGTATCCCTGGGAGACGAGGACCAGCACAGGAGGCAGGAGTGTTTTAGAATGGAGGACAGGGAGCGCTCATTCATCCATCCCGCCTTTCCCCCGTCGCTCTTTACCTCCGGCACGCGCTCAATCTTTTCCCCCTGCACCGCTTCTTCCTCCATTGCTACCCTTATCTCTCTCTCTCTGTCTCTCTCTATCTATCTGTCTCTCGCTCTGTATCCTTTCTATGGCTTTCGTCTCTTTCTACCTCTTCCTCTCCCTTTGTGTAGCTCTCTCTCTCTCTCTCTCTCTCTCTCTCTCTCTCTCTCTATGTGCCTCTACGCTGCAGAGGAGGAGTCTTGAGTGTGTGTGTGTGTGTGTGTGTGTGTGTGTGTGAGTGTGTTTGTGAGCGAGAGAGAGAGAGAGAGCAAGAGAGAGAGTGATTAGTCGTGCGCATTGAGAGACGGATGGGGGGATGGTGGGGCAGATTGCACCATGTTAGGCGGTCGAAGGGGGTGGATGCGTCAGAGGGAGTTAGAGGGAAAGAGAGGGAAAAATGCAGGGATTTAAAAAGAGGCGGAGGTGTGTGAGTGAATACACTGTGAAATCCCTTCTCTTCCTGACGTGTCTCCTCTTCCTTAATCTCTCATTCCTTCTCTTAGGTCTATAGTCAATAAACCCCAAACCAACCCAAATCCCTCACTTTCTCTCCCTCCCCCCTCTCATTTACTCTCCACCTCTTTCTCCCTCACTCTCTCTCTACCTCCCTGCTTCTCCTTTCGACATCACAAGTCATTGCAGTATGTGTCAGTCAAGGACGATGCAATGGGAGCACACATGCACACGCGGTGTGCATGTGCACACCCATCCGTGTGTTCAGGCACACACTCACACACGCACTCACACACACACAGCAGGAGATTAAACCATTCATAAAAATGGTCGGCAGCCTCCCACTGGCACGATAGAGCGCGTGCATGTGTGTGTTTGTATGTATACATGCATGTGTGTGTGTGTTTGTGTGTGTCTGTGTTTTTATCCAGATATTCTTCAGGGTTTGACAATATCATAGAATGTGTTCCCACAATACACAACATTTATATTTGATATGGTTATTCTTAAATCTGGAATACATAATTGTATACCACCATATGATTTTACAATAATAATTTGGCAATCATTCACTCATTGTTATCACCTATCACCTATCACTCATCACCTAATCGATGATAACAATGCATGACGAATGTCCAACAAATATGCTAATACAGCATACACGTTATCATTTAACTCAGCCACGTTCATATTAATTCCTGATTACATGGGCTACTACAGTAAACTCGTGTCTTTAGATGCAGTGTCATGCCTGATAACACGAACACGTCCGTCATCCCTTATCTAAAGACCTTTGCGATTTGTAGCGGCGAAAATAATAGCGACAGCTTTCCGCTTTCAAATGAGCAGGCAGGCCGTCCTAGGAGGGTTCTTCTCAGAGTAGGCCTACGGTTGCCAGATCACGGATAGGGCTCTGATCTATCAACAACAACAGCAACAAAAAGTTTGCCCTCAAACTAAAGAGAATGTCATGATTGGATTTAAACTAGCCTACGGTAAAGAAACAAGGTCTGTGATTGACTTATAATTACATATATATATGTTTGCATTTGGCCAGACATTAGAATTGGCATGTAGAGTGAGATAATTGCCTTCATAACATGAGGAAACCATCAACATATGTGTGTCTCTCTGCGATGTGAGCTTGGCTGTGTAACAGCCCCTGGTGGGCTAATCACTGGTGGGCTAGTCAAAAAAAATCTTTTTTTGGAAAATCACTAACGAAAATGTGTTACAGATAATCGGAACGACATTTTTGGAGATGATATATGGTCATTTCATTAACCCACCCTTGTTCTTCCTGGGCTCTCGCCCTCGAAGTCCTCAGACAGTCCAAAATAATACGCATCATTACTGCAGTGCTCGTGCGTTCATCCTCTGGTTGTCGCCCCCCCTCGCAGACACGTCTAGTTCCACAACAGTCCCGGGACTGGCGCGGGAGGCTAGCTAGTCTGACGAAGACGAACTGGCCCCAGCGACACAAGAGCTTCGTATTTCCCCGAGAGAGGCTTCACTTGCAGTTCATACAAATGTATAGACACGTAGACTTTCTTTTCTGTCTCCGAGATGTGAAACAAACGGACTCTTTCTAGCACCGCTTCCCTGCAGCATCCCTGTGCGCGAGCTGCTCGTCACGTGGGGGAAGTGATTTGTCGACGGTGGGAGGGCGGGAAACGTCTCCAAGCAGCGGGTGCTCAGGGCAGCCGTGGGTGTATTAATAATGAAAAATATGTAGTAGATTTAGTTTATAGTAGGCCTACATATTTATATACTGGTTTACAATACATTTTCAAATATGTGTTGATCACAAAGCGTAGGCTACACATACAAACTCTCCTCTAGATTTACTAGGTCTAAACAACGTGGACAGATAATTGTTTTCTCCCCATTTATGTCCTGCTGTCAAATTGCATAAAAGCCAATAGGCCTAATGTAATTGGCTGTATTGGTGCAGTGAGCTACATTCAGATTGTTCAGACAAGGGATGCGACTGCCTAATGGCCAAGGCTTCAAATCAATATGGTTTCGGAAAACCTCTGGCAATGAAAAGTATATTATCGTAAAAGGCAAGGCCCAGAATGTTCTGCACTGAAAGCAAAGACGATTGTTCTACTCATATAACTAGGTTAAAGATGGCCTCACATGAGCCCTTTCACTGCTGTGGGTTTGAATAAGCTTGACCAATGGCGCTAATCATAATAGTGACGAATCACAAACATTGACTCACACCCATTACATTTATAATCAAAAGGTTAGCTTAATAGACCCTTTCGTAGAGGCATCATCGTATGATAAACACAGGTGTGTGTGTGTGTGTGTGTGTGTGTGTGTGTGTGTGTGTGTGTGTGTGTGTGTGTGTGTGTGTGTGTGTGTGTGTGTGTGTGTGTGTGTGTGTGTGTGTGTGTGTGTGTGTGTGTGTGGCTCGGCACAACCTCAAGATGCTGGCACCATGGCGCTGCGTTTGAGGCCACTACTTTCTTTATACACTTTAACTTTCAAGAGTCATCAGGAAGACAACAGGTGAAAAAAATGACAGTCGTATCAAAAAGTACATAATATTTTATTTGTATAATTTTTGTAATTTCAATATTTGAATTGATCTAAACATGCAAATTGCGGCTGGATTTACCATGTATATACATTGATAGACAATTGGCTATAACAATATATGGAAATGTAAGTGGTTATATCTTTTCAAGTAGTTCAAGGTTGTGCAATATAATTGACCTTTATTCTACTCTAGGAGGCAAAATATTATTTATAGTCCTGCTAACCAGCTATGGTTGTAAACGTGGTACGCCTACCGAAAGAGCAACTGCTAAGTGAGTTTTCTGAAATCTACAGGTTTAAGTATAGTAATTATGCACCACTGTAAATAAATTAATACATAGATGAATAGATAATGCTTCCATTGCACATCCACTTAGTTTTTCCTCACGTCAGGCTAGCCTTTACCCATCACATTCAATCAGACGTTAACGCGTTTTTAACCTGTAGATGGCAGCACAATCACAAATGTCTAGAGGGGGTAGTTGCTATAACGACACACACACACACACACACACACACACACACACACACACACACACACACACACACACACACACACACACACACACACACACACACACACACACACACACACACACACACACACACACACACACACACACACACACACAGACCCTTTTCACAGAGGTGTCATGTTGGACAAACACAAAAGGTGTAATGAGCAACACGCTCATTACACTTAGTATGGGTCTGCTACTTGTATGTACCAGACTGTCTATTGAATATAATTCATCAGCGAGTGAAACATACATATCTCATTTGCATTACCATCGTAGTCCAAAACTGGATTAGGATTAGCTCTAAAATGTGCACTTCTCCATCCTCTGGTCCACTCAGAAAAGATTATAGTATGATTGTATACGTAAATATAATTTAATACATATATACTAATATCAATGATTGAATATAAAAATAAATATATACCCCTATTTTAAATACTAGGTCAACACATAAACAAAGACATGCTGTATTTAAATGGAACCATAACAATGAATTAATAAACTGGATATTTGGTCCAAGACTGGGCTAAAGGAGTGGACTGTGTCAGAGAATACACAGATAGTCTCTTAGTTTTAACACTAAAAACATGGCAGACATTTCTGAAGACAAATAATGGATTATATGTGACCCATTGGGTTCTGATGAACCCCTTTCATTCAGACATTCATTGGATATACAGAGTGGTAGTATCGGGGTAACTACTCACACGTGTCTCCTTGGGCTCCTAGCCTGCTTCTGGTTGTCGTCCCAAATGTTCAGATAACTACGGAGAGGACCTGACTTACACTATCGTAAGGAGAAGGATGGACACTATCTCTCACACAAGTGCAATTGTTGTATTTCATACAATGGGTTAGACTGCATTCAACACATTTACCCAAATAGGTTTGCAGGTAGACTCTTACCGCATCTAAAAGTGCTTACATGAATTCAGCATCATACAGTGAAAATAGAAACACTGTAACCTAACCTATCACTATTCACCTACGCCCTAGACACACACCCTACACACCCTTTATTATTCAGTTAAGTCTAATGTCTAAACTCCTAACCCTAGACTACTGTCATGTTTCAATGTCATGCTGTCGAGTAAGTTATACACTTGTTATAGACAGTTGATCGTTAAAATCTGCTTGATCAATATTGTGCGCTACTTTTATTAAACATTGTAACATGTTTGATGTCCCTCGTTCATCATGTGAGAATTGCACCAATTGGTCAGTTATGGTAAATTCTCCCCCGCACCATTCTCAAAACAGACAATACAATAAAACGTTTATACATAGCAATAACAACAATGAATCAAGCAATTTTTAATATATATGTGTGTGCTGTCCATTATATATTATACACTGACCCTGGGCCACATCCTCCATCAGTATATGAAAGTGCCTTTTGTGAAAGTCTCTTTCCCAAGGTCACTCAAACAGTCATTTGCATTAATAGTTAAGTTTGAGTGAAAATCTGGTTATTATTCGATTTTAAGGTAGAACTTCGAGGGGGGATTCCCGGGTTCCATTCAGGTCAATAGTGCCAGAGGTCAGTTCATGATATTGCTCAAGGGTTATGGAATGTAAACCTGTTATTGAAGTATGGGCTCTTACTTTGAGAAGTCTGTCAACATCTAAAAAACCCTACCCCCAAAAAAACTGGACAGGGGAGGGGAGGCAATACTACGCTTTTGAACAGCAGTCAGGTGCCCAAAGGAAGAAGTTTTCTCTTTTCCACTTAAACATTTTCTTGTAAAGACACTGAAGAGCTAGCCTTGAGAGACCATCCCAATATTCAAGCTTGTGTTTCACACTGAATATCAGTCTTGTCTTGTCTGGGCAGCCTCATGTTGTCAAAAAACTCCAATCAGAGTGCTCTCCTTGCTCTTGCCAAATCCGGTTGGAAGTAAAGCTTAGACTTGTATTATACTCTGAGAAAAAAGTTCCATGCGAATTTCAGCTAATCTTTTAACATCGTTACTCAGTCTATTTTTGGTAAAACAGTTTTGATTGCTCCATAGATTACCATACTTTACTTGTGCACTTTCCTTGTATAAAATTGGAATAACGGTACTCGTTGCTTCATCATGACCTGAATCTCCCTCCCTGAGCGCTGATTGGATCATTTGTTAATTTTTGGGAGAGGCTTTGAACGGGCTTCAGGCCAGACCGATCTGCAGAGAGAAACAGAATGTGAACTTCTGAGATCAGGGTGGTCTTACAAGGCTACTGAAGGGCAACTCTAATATATACTAATGCTGCTTTTTGTTTCAAATTAAACTAATCCAGTGTTGGAATGCTGCACACGAGGGTCAAAGGTAACCCACCAGCAGTAAGGGAACTAACTTCCTGGTTCTGAGCTGTGGGGCGGGGCCACCCAGCAGCTGTCTAGCAGTGTGATTGGGCTCCCAGGTAACGAGAGTCTCCGCTGGTCTTTCAGTGCCTCGGATTGGCTGCTGGGCTCCGAACGGCACAAGCTTTTGTGATGCGATGTCGTCGAGATGTGTGGCTTGGCCTCCGGTGGTGGATCTGTTTTAACCTGACGAAGTGCTGATTGGCCTGAGGTGTCCAATGGGCGGGGCTGCAGGGAACCGTCCAGTGGAACGATAGGCTGGAGTTGTAACTGTACCCCGCGGCTGTCGTGTGTTTGGCCCATTTCAGGGGCTGGGTCTTCGATTTCCTGGCCGTCCAGAAACTGCAAAGCAACAAAATGAGGACATTTCAGCTAAGAAAAACGTATGAGAGAAAAGACATCTGGCTAAGTTGCGTACTAGCACTATTACAAAAAAAAAATAGCAATGGCCGTTCAAAGCATACCTGCGAGGGACATGCCGAGCTCCGCGTCTTCACAGGAGGAGCGGGTGGCCCTGGCTTGGGCGTTGGGGCCTCCTGGGGCAGCAAGGGAAGAAAGGGGGACTGAAAGGGGGAGAGCTGGGCAGCCACTAGGCAGCAGCTGTGTTCCAAGGAGGTTGGCCTGAGGGGACTGGAACCAGGCGATTCCTCTGGGCCAGGCCAGAGCCACGCCTGCTGGAGCTGGTTCTGGGAGCCGCTGGGGACAGCGTTCTTACGGGTCAGATGGGGGGAGCCGGGGCCCCGGGTGGACGTCCTGCGGAGTTGGTGTCGCTCACCGGGGGCTTGGGGAGAATTCGGGCGAGAAGGTGGCGACGGCGGGGGATGGGGGACGGATCCAGGCAAGGGGGAGGAGCTGCAGAGGGGGGAGGGCGTCGCCCTCTGCAGCAGCTGCAAGATGGCCGCCATGTCGGTAGACATGCGCGACTCCAGCCTGGGGGGAGCGATCGGGGGTCAGGGGTTACGTGTTACAACACAGTGTGCTGTCAGTGTGTCATGACACAAGTATGTATGTGTCATCATAAGCCCTGTTACAAGTACACCGGTGTGGTTAGAGTGAGGAGTTTAAGGTTAGGAATAGGCAGAAGTCTTCAGGCTGTTCCATCACATTATGGAATGTTTATGACATGCGGCTCATTTTTACACTGCATTGTCGAGTGTTTTAGTTTGAAGTTTGAGGTCATACCGAGACCCTCACCTTTGGATCTGTTCGTGTATCATCTCCAGCCTGGTCTCCAACTCGCCCATCTTTCTGTGGGGAATGACGGGAGGAGGGGTTGCAGGAGGAGGAGGAGGTGGAGGAGGAGGGGGCGTAGAGGAGAGCCGGGGAGGCGGGGGCGAGGGTGGGGGGGAGGGGACCTCCTGGTAACGCTGCTCCTCTCGACAATCCGAGCCCCACAGTCCGAAGAGGTGAGAGACCCCGGAGAATGCATCTGATCGAGAGACAGAGACAGAGACAGAGACAGAGAGAGAGAGAGAGAGAGAGAGAGAGAGAGAGAGAGCGAGAGAGAGAGAGAGAGGATTTGCTTTAACATGATTTACTACATCCTTGACAGATTTTAGCATATGGATCCATTATCAAAAGTAATAATTGCAATAGAGATATTGTGATAATTTACATTGCAAGATGATATATAATGTAATACTATATAATATAATAAACTATAAACTATAAAAGACGATATACAATAATATACAATAACATCATTTCAATATATTGTAGATATAGAGTTGAATACAGAAATGTTTTCTGATACATTAGCAACACTTATTGGTGTCACATCAAAGTACAAAAAAAAAACGATTAGCCTCGCTATTTCATCCTACCTGCAAAAGCGTTTCTCTCTCTGCCGCTAATCTCCACACAGACGTCAGATTGGTTAGAAGAATGTGTGTCATCTTGGCTGGCCAATGAGAAGCCCTGGACTGGACTGGTCACGTCTGACTGGTCTTCCTCCCCGCTGGAGAACACAGGACGTTGACTGCAAGGTTACAGCAGAGTTGTTGAACGTGTTTGTTTTTTTTACACAGAGAGCACATGATGAGGTGTAGAGGGTCTCGTTTCAACTCACTGTACATCGCTGGGTTGGCCTTGAAAATGGCCGTCACATTGAATGGGCCCATGGGAAGCTATCTGTGCTCGATTGCTTTCTCCAGTGATGGAGTCACCTACAAATAGTACAAAAGTATATAACTGGCTACATACAAAATCGTACCTATTTATATAATACATAACTGTATTGATTCTCAAGATGCCTATTGCAACATTGAATCAATGGCAATTTGAAAGCCTAGTATAATGTATCTATTATCTTTAAGAATACAGACCTCTAAAATTGCAATACTTCACTGTAGTTATCTGTAAATAACATCTCAACGGTTGACTAAATATTAACCAGACAACTTGGTTAGTACTATTTTATACGTTTATTAATAAAACTTTGAGCTACAAGCTTAGCTGTGAGTGGAAAAAAGAGACAACATGGGGGTCCATCTCGATCCTGACGCCGTACCTCTGTCATCCCACTGGTCTGGGGGGACTTTGTCCTTTTGAAGAGGTCGGCTGTTGACCCCACTGTCCAAGTCATCACTGCTCACCGAACCCACTGCGTTCGTCTGGAGAGCAGAGGGGAAGCAGAGGTGAGTAAGGAAAGGGTTAATGTGCATTATCCTGCTTATTACACGGCTACTAACTAAATAAATCAAGAATTTGACACAAAATATAAGCACAATTTAATAAAATTTGTATTTAAAAATTATTTGATTGCTTCAGCTAGAAAGATTTTCTTTTAGATACGGTTGGAACTGCGTCCATGGCAATGGTCTGCTATATAAAAATAACAGACAGTAGAATGCCATAACGGACCAATCAGAATCGACTATTCAACAAAGCCGTGTAACACGTCGAAGGATATTCAAACGGATGTGGACTTTAATGTTAAAAGCACAGGTCCCACTGTACTACTTGGTTGGTTCATGGTCCCGATATACACATATTGACTGTATTTTTAAAGGTATCATGATAACTGCTGTGTGCCAAAACATAATGCATCCATCGATCATCAAGCCATCCTCCTCCTATCTGTGTATGATGGACATCACTGTCTGTCCTTCTGTGCCATATGCTGGAGTGAAGAGCGGTGGATAATGGATGTGTTTACTGAAGGTGAGCCGGCAACGCACGTCTCTGAGGTTGAAGGTGATCTCTAGGTTAGACCAGAAGCAGTCGTAGAACTCTGGGTACATCTCCAGCACCTGGCGCCACGCAAACAGACAGACAGACGGACCGAATGGAGAGAGATAGACGGACAGGCCAACAATTTTACAAGCAAATGTCTTACATTTCTCCTTGCAGCTAAGGAAAACAAGAATATTTTTTTATGACATATTATAGTATGTATTCAAATTGTGATGTATTTAAATTGCAAAAGCTTAATAACTGAGTTTGCTTTCAAGTAGTTCTAAATCATGAAAACAGAAAATCACACAAGTTTGTGAGGAGTGCTCAAGTAACAATTTACATTCAAACCAATACCTAAAACAACTTATTTAGGATGAAAAGTTATGTAGTGGGTTACATAGTAGTGCAATGGATTGATCCTGGACAAATTGCCCTCGATAGTTAATTTTTACTTGCAGTTTTGGGGTACCAGGTCATTTAAATCAAACATTTTGGCAACACCGCCTCAAATCGGAGTCTGAATAGCAGTATAGTGCCACTTGTAACCAGAAAACAGGGTGTTAAGTTTCCCTTTACGATGCAGTTTCTGTAGTATAGAAACACATTGCTGATGAGGTATTCCACTACCTCAAGCATGTCCTCTCTCTGTATCTTGTGGAGGTCACAGTAGGTCAGCGCTCTCACGTCAGCGCTGGACTTCCCTGGTCGGGTGTGCTGGTTTATGGCCTCGCCGAATATATCATTCTTCCCTGGAGGGGGAGGGGGGAGGGGGAGACAGGGAGGAGACAAGAGAAGACCAGGGGGGAGGAGAGGAGAGGAGAGGAGAGGAGAGGAGAGGAGAGGAGAGGAGAGGAGAGGAGAGGAGAGGAGAGGAGAGGAGAGGAGAGGAGAGGAGAGGAGAGGAGAGGAGAGGAGAGGAGAGGAGAAGCAATAAAAAATGTTGTATTTGTGTTTACTTTATGTTTTGGTTTTCCACAGGAAATACAATTTCCATACTGTATAGCAATGGCAGTCATCCCGAAAGTACACCAAAGCCCCTTTCCCATGGGACAAATAACCCTCCAATCACACATGACACATAGTCAAGGGTATTTACCAGCTCCAGCTGCGATCGGCAGTGAGAGAACACCCGGGTGGACACGCAAATCTTCACCCTTTTCATCATTATTTTATTATCATTAGGCCACAGTGTTCCGGCCAGGACACGAAAGAGGACGAGGGCAGAATGCTTTTCGCAATAACTTCCGCCATGGCAGAGATGGACAGGAGATGAACAGAAACGCACGCGGATGTACATGGAGCATGAGAGGAGGCTCTTAAGAGAGGGTCAGCAACACCATCTAGGAGAGGGTGACTAGGGAAGCTCGGGAGAATCAGAGGTCACTCTTTGGGCTCCCAGGCCCTGCAGCACAGACTCCAAAGTCCGCGGCGACCACCCCATACCATGGACCAGTATGAACAGAGTCAGTATGAGCAACTGTCCCACTATTTTTTATCAGTCTCAACCAGCTTATTCATGCAGTCCTTTGAAACATGATGAGCCCACTACCTACAGGCAGTATAACTGTATAAAAGCCTTGTCACACCTGACAAGGTTTGTGTCAAATGTCAGTTTGTGTTGCAATATAGTCCTTGAATAGTACTACTTTAACTTGGATTTAACCAGCCAATGTTTGCGTGCCGTCCCGTTTCGTGGATTATTCATGAGCTGCCGTCGCAATCCCAGGAATAATTAATTTGCACCCAGGTGTCATGTTTCCATCACTGACGAGCAGAGCTTGAGCCGATAAATACCGTGACTACTGCAGAGTCATGTGTCCCGGGAACGAATGCTGATTGGAACCTTTCCCACCAAAGACCAACGCCAGATGTTAGTGGGTGTTAGTGGGTGTTTTGTCCAGTGGGAAAGGGGCTTAAAGCTGCAATTAAATTCTGCTGCCCTCCAGAAGAAGATACAAGTCCATATCCACCCAAATCTATGTTTTGAGTTATATTTTGTCTTCTACTGTTCTGTTCTGTTGTATTGTGTTTAGCTGTTGTACCAAAGTAAATCCCACCAGCCTTGGCTGTGTGCTCATTAAACTACTGATTCAATGGAAGTTGGTGTTTGCAGATGGCTTGTAATGGCTAGCTCTGACCACCGGAGGGGGCTAACACTTCATTAAAGGTTTTGGAAAAATAGGCCTTACTGTACATCGGATGAGGTTTTCTCTGTGGGATTTGTTGACGTGTGCAAGTCACCACCAGTCATTCTTGTTCCCCTGTGTGTGTGTGTGTGTGTGTGTGTGTGTGTGTGTGTGTGTGTGTGTGTATGTGTGTGTGTGTGTGGTTGCTGGCCTACCCAGTATGGCCACCACCACGTCCCCCCTCACGATCTCTATGGAGCCCCTGGAGATGAAGTACAGCGCTGATATGAGGTCTCCGGCGTGGACCAGCGTGTCGCCAGGGGGCGCGTGAGTGGTCTTGAACCTCATGGCCAGGGCTCTCAGGCAGCCCTTTGTGGAACCTGGAGCGTTGGACCAAACAGGTGCCCAAGGGCAGCAAAACCCACTTTGGTTGGTACACAGTGACATTTTTTGTCATTTTGGCTGATGAGGTAGTGAAGAGTTAACAGGTGAGGCTGTATGAAAATGCTGCACAACTTGTTCTTGTTTTTTGAGTTTCATAAAACAACCAAATACGCAGTGTACGTGTTAGAATATGTTTTTTTTTGTGGCAACATGAACAATGTTCATGCAAATAAATGTCTGTTTGCCTTGCGTTTGCATATTATGAATGTTACAAACTGTGAGTCAGAAGAATTTCTGTATTTCAGGCAAAAATTACCACTCACCAATTATCATGAGATTGTCACTTTAATACTTTTTAATGTTTTTTAACTATTAGTCAAAGTCAAGTACAAAGTAGGAGTTCATGCATCGCAATAAAGAACGATATGTACAAGATGTACACTAACAATGATACAATTTGATTATACAATATCTTGTTTCAAGTTCAAGGGACGGCAACTGCTTTGGTGTTAAACTTAAATGTTTTCTATGTTAAACTCATCTAAAAGTATTTGTTAAATGAACACTGAGCTACCTTTAAATGCCTTGCAGTTCTGCAGCAGCGTGCGGTTGAGATGCAGACATATATCTGCCTGGAGACACTCAGGAAAACCCTTCAGGACCTGGCCACAGAGAGAGACACAGAGTATATATATAGTTAGCTGCATCCGAGAGTGGGTTAAGCTTCTCTGACACTTATTTTACAGCCCAATAAGTTTAAGTTTAAGTGCACACGTGTGATATAATAACGTCAAATATGAAGAACACACACACGGGTACGTTTATGTGTGTGTGTGTGCGGTGATCCTCACGGCGTTCATGTCGATGCCGTTGGTGTAGGACCAGGCGTGCTGGAAGTACTCCTCCAGCCGCTGCCTCAGCGGGTTGGGGATCTGGTGGAAGCGGATGAACTCCCGCACACGCAGCATCTGGGTGTGGTAGCGCGCCGTGCCTGAGTACAGACGCTGGATGATGGCCGACACGTTGCCGAAGATGCTGGCATACATCAGAGCTGAGAGGAGAGGAGAGGAGAGGAGAGGAGAGGGGAAGGGAGGGGAGGGGAGGAAAGTAGAGAGGAGAGGGGAGGAGAGAGGAGAGGGGAGTGGAGAAGAGGGATGATGTGGGAGAGAAACTCTTCATACTCCTACGTGCATTATTATGTAAAGTATCTTTAATGTATGCCTGAATATTTTATGTGCATTTTTATGTGTTACATATGTTTATTTATGACTGGCTTTATATTGTATTTTCTATTCTATTTGCATTTGTATTTTCAATCTTGAGCAGAGCCCCTGTGACAGTAACAATTACTTTCGGAATATCTGATTCTAAATCTTGAGCATGTGAATCGTGACCAAGGAGAGTCTCTTTGATTTACATATAAAACGTCACCCCAACAGCCACGTTCAATTAGACCATTCGATTAGCAGCAGCCATAAAAAGATATTACTACAGTGGAATATCAACAACAACAACAACAACAACAACAAGGCCTTCATGTTTGATCTGAAGCTGTGGCTGCAGCAAACCCCCACCACAGTTACGTGTGTAGTTCTCTCGTCCGCAAGAACTACAACCATGATGAGCACGAATTCACACGGGCCCTCGCGACCTACATCCAATGAGCATGACGCAGATGGAGAAGATCTTCTCCGAGTTGGTGTTGGGCGACACGTTGCCGAAGCCCACGCTGGTCAGACTGCTGAAGGTGAAGTACAGCGCCGTCACGTACTTGTCCCGGATGGACGGGCCCGAACCCACCTTGGAGTCATTGTACGGCTTCCCCAATTGGTCGCCCAGAGAGTCCAGCCAGCCAATCCGAGCTGAGCCTGAGCGCTCAACGTTGCCGATGGCGTACCTGCGGGGATTGATATGAAAGTGTCTATACGATTATACTGTTTTTTGTTGTTTACGTACATTATATCTTAATATCTACACTTCATACGATCATACATCAATTGTACGTTTCATGTAAAACTTTTTGAAAATGTTTTTCTTGCCGCATTATTTTAATTTGAGGAAATATCCTTGAAGAAGTTTGTGTTTTTCCAAACTTTTTTTACATAATCACAAAGATTAGCCTTCATATTTATCCCTTAGATGGCAGCAAAGCAAAGAAGTAGTCCAGTGTGTACATTTTTTTGTCTTTATGCGTAGTGCATTGTACAGAAGGTCCGCACACCCTGTGACGATAGGCTGAGAGATAACGTCAGTTAACCTAAGTACAACAACAAAGGCCGAGAATAAAAAGTGTGATTTTAGCGCCGCTACACCCATTTAACTGAAACGGCTATCGCTTGTCAAGAACGCACATTTGAAGCATCCCGTTCCAGGCATACCGTCGTGAGATGAGAACACCTGAGAACGAGGTAAGTGTTATGACATCATGTACCAGATGCAGGCCAGCCAGTGGGCGATGAGGGCGAAGGTGCACATGAGCAGGAAGAGGACGGCGGCGCCGTACTCAGAGTAGCGATCGAGCTTCCTGGCCACACGGACCAATCGCAGCAGCCTGGCCGTCTTCAACAGGCCAATCAGAGTGGTTGTCTGGGATGAAGGAAACACAGGTTCAGTGAAGGGCAGCTTGTTGTTCATCAAAAAAGTAGTTTATTGCCATATACTTTAGACTTGTATTAAACATACAGGAGTAAAAGGTTTGTTAGAATACATTAAATAATTAAAAATGAAGATAAATAAAATAAATTGTGTAGTATTTTTATTAGATGACCCTTAATTAATACCCATGGGACCCTCCCTCTTCCCCCTAACCTCCTCTATACCTCTCCCTCCCCTCCTCCTCCACCTCCTCCCCTCTCTCCCCTCCCTCCGTTCCTCTTCCTCCCTCCCTCCCTCCCATTCTCCTCCTCCAATCCTCCCTCCCTTCCTCCCTCCCTCCCTCTCCCTCCTTCCCTCCCCTCCTCCTCTCCCTCCCCTCTTCCCTCCCTCCCTCCCTACCTCTCCCTCCCCTCCTCCCCTGTCCACCTCCTCGCCGGATCGGTAGATGAGCAGGTCGAAGGGGATGGCGGCCACCATGTCGATGAGGAACCAGCCCTTGAAGTAGTGCACGGCGATGCGCGCTGAATGGCTGACCACCTGCTCTCACACACACACACACACACACACACACGCACACACACACAGAAATACACACGCACACACATGCACACACACACACACACACACACAAACCAATACACACAAATACACACACACACACACCAATACACACTCGCACATACACACACACACCAATACCCAAACACACACAAACGCGCACACACAGACACAGACACGCACACACAAACACACGCTCATTCAAAATAAATAAAAGGAGAGAGTAAACACTGTTCTTAAAACGTATGTGAATTTCAGCTGTTAGATGTTCAGCCTCAACAGGCCTTTTTCATGGATGCTATTTTGACATTTCCTTTCAGGGCAAACACAGGTGTAATTAATAACAATTATTTTGGCCCTGTTCCATTTAGTTGGTCCAGGGCCCCGACATTGGGGCCATGATTCATTAGATCAGTGACACCCATGTTTATCCTGTTTCACCTGTCAAAATGGCTGCTGTGAAAAGGGCCTATTGCATAACCCATAGACGTGTAAGACCCCTTCCCCTCCGCCGCGAGACCCCCTCAGAGCTCAACGGGGCGCCTCACCTCGTCGTTGGAGTTGACGTAGGTGGTCCTGAAGTTGATGACGATGTCCACGATGAACATGATGTCCACGATGAGGTCCACCACGTTGAGCGGGGAGCAGGAGTAACCGCACGTCTGCATGGCCGCCTCCTCCTGGTCACTGGGACACGGCCATGTTCGTGTCGGTCATCATAGGGGATGCATAGAAATACAACTCGTGTTTTAATACTCTTGTAACTGGCTTGTGATCATCAGTATTCAAAGCACCAGGGTGATCATCATGTCAGCGAGCCTTGCATGCTTTTATCACGAAAGAAAACAGCCAGCATGTGTCTATGATTTTCCTATTGTCATCCTCAAGTAAACAAAGAAAATAAAACAATATTTCTTTCCACTATACTCCTTTCGGTTTTAGTCTCAAAAAAGAATACATCTTGTCAGATAAATGTGTCATTAAACGGGTGAATAGACAACAATAAGTTATATGTTTTTGGACAACTTGCAAAGTCTACGGCACTGAAGGTAACTCCGTTAACTTATGACATGTGTTTTAGGATTTGCACTTAAAAAATTAAATGCTGGGACATGGAATCTGGACTGGAATCCTATTGTGGGTGTGTAAAGTTTAAAATACCAATATAATACAGTGTACTACCAACCTTAGCAGAAAGGTAGCAGAGTAAGGTGTGAATATTGCCGTGTAAATGACCAAGAGCAAAATGACCCAGTCCCATACAGCCTTGAAGGGGCTGTAGTGGAGGATCGTCCACTTGTGGATCCTGGGAGTCTGCAGTTTGTACTCTGGCAGCACGTCCGCACCCAGAGACAGGACCTGGGGGGGGGGAGAGAGAGAGAGAGAGAGAGAGAGAGAGAGAGAGAGAGAGAGAGAGAGAGAGAGAGAGAGAGAGAGAGAGAGAGAGAGAGAGAGAGAGAGAGAGAGAGAGAGAGAGAGAGAGAGAGAGAGAGAGAGAGAGAGAGAGAGAGAGAGAGAGAGAGAGCGAGAGAGAGAGAGAGAGAGAATAAAGTTTGCCTGTGTCAATCACAATGTTAACCAGATTAGTTTACATAACTGTTCATTATGAATCATGACTAATAAATCAATGCATGCATTCAACCAAACAAAAAAAACAGAAATGCACATACACACAACATGATGAAGTGTGGTTATTAACGCGCTCTTGACATTTGTCCCTGAGACACGTTCCAATGTTCCAACTCATTGAAGTTGCTAATTAGAAAAAGGACTGTATTTCTCTCCAGGAGGCAACTTCCAGCGACGGTCCTGAACCGTACTGCCCAGCAGAGGTGTCAAGCAGACAAGCAGAGCAGCTTTGCTGGCATAGTTGGGACCCCTTGAGTGATCCTGTCCTCAATTTAAAAATGATTTAAAAGTTTTACGACAGCAAACGCTTCACCTTGTAAGGGCAGAAGGACATGCTCAGCAAATGTGTTTCGGCTTTTCGCCTCACATGTTCTATTCATTAGTGAGAGTGGACAAATGGCTGCCAGGTCACAATGACACACAATTACTTTTAAGGAAGCAAAAGGGACAGGCAGTTATCGATAAGTATGTAGGTGTGTGTGTGTGTGTGTGTGTGTGTGTGTGTGTGTGTGTGTGTGTGTGTGTGTGTGTGTGTGTGTGTGTGTGTGTGTGTGTGTGTGTGTGTTGGTCTATTTAAGTTTGGAGTAAAAACAAAGGGAGATACACTGCTTGTAAAGTTGGACACACACTCCCTCTTCTTTCCTCTCTGGTTAACACCCAATGTCTCTTTGTGGAAACGGTTATTGTTAACAACTATACGTGTGTGTGTGTGTGTGTGTGTGTGTGTGTCCTCTGCACAGTACAGAATAGGACCATTCATCAGGGCCTAACTGCAAGTGTCTCCACTGTACCAATGCAGGTGCATCAGAGTGTGTGCCCCTCTGTACTAGAGAGTTCGGGCACGCAGACACACACACACACACACACACACTTCATTACTTACTCATTACTTATTACACCGAAAATAATGTGTGTGTGTGTGTGTGTGTGTGTGTGTGTGTGTGTGTGTGTGTGTGTGTGTGTGTGTGTGTGTATGAATTCAGCACATGGCTGAATTATTATAGCACGAATAACAGGATGAGACATGACGGAGCTGTAGACCAGTCAGACATTTGCAGTCTCTGCCCACCACCAACACAATCTTTCACTCTTTGTGCAGTGTGTGCCTCTCTCTCTCTTTCTCTCTGAATAAATTCTTAGTTATTTAGGGAAAAAAGCAATTAAGTATAAGTGACTGCAGTGGACCTTTCTAGTACAGAGCCAGTTGAGGTTTACGGCGAGGGAGGGAGGGAGAGAGAGAGAGAGAGAGAGAGAGAGAGAGAGAGAGAGAGAGAGAGAGAGAGAGAGAGAGAGAGAGAGACAGACAGACAGAGACAGAGACAGACAGACAGAGATAAACAGAGATAAACAGAGCCAGAGACAGAGAGATACGACCAGAAGGTATATGGTCCTTGTAGCCATGCTTGACACGGTTTAATGGATGTCAGAATGGGGAGAGGTAGAGCAGATAAGCAGGGAGATGACGCAGTCTACCTTGAATAATATACTAATCCTGTGTGCTGTTTGTCCAGTTTGTATTGATGAACAAGAAAGACCTATAAACATCGTAGTGTCTGTTTCAACAACTCCTTTTGTCATTTTCTGTTAGCATCAAAGAGAAAAGTATGTTTTAACTATTTTAGCACGCACCAGATCGAAGATTTTTCAAGAACGAGCCTCAACATGCTTCTGTGTGATCTGTCGGCATCGTTCGCACTCACGCAATGCAACGAACGATGTTTTAAACTGTTTCCTTTTTTTATAGTCTGCACAACCTAGGCAAGTGCAACAAACTTGTATCAACGTTTATTAGAATCAAAATGTAAGCTAGGTTAGCTGCAGCCCGGAACTGCCATGTAGCGCATACAGCCATTCTCGTCAATTCACTGATCCGCAACATCGACGTGGACGGTTGCGTTGCAGTCCGGCCTTTCTGGGTCATAAACAAACATGCATCTTGTGCAAACCTACTTGAAGCGTGGGCTTCGAATACAGAAATGAAAAAAAAACAACAACAACATGAAGCTAGACTCAATGAACCTAAGATGAAATTTGATTAACAGAAATAAATCATTTGAGCGGAGTTGACGAGCCTCCATAGTCATGTCCAAGAGAATTCCAAAATATACTAGGGTTGAAGTTTTCGTGCTCGGGTCCTCATTCCCTAAGAGGAGCCGTGAACCGTGCAGAGTGCAGGCGACGGCTCATTACTTTTATGCACTCGTGGCAGGCTGGTCCTAGATGGAGACTCAGCCAGATGAGGGGCTAATGACCTGTGGACCACCGCTTGGGGGCGATCCGAGGAGCGGGAGAAGGCGGCACCAGAGTAGACCGTGATGGAAGAGGCAATGAAAGCTTTGATCATCTGCAAAGGGTGGCCTGGGAATGGTCAAGAGACATGGAGATTCTTCAAACCCCCCCCCCCCCCCCCCCCCCCCCCCCCCCCCCACCTCCACAGAAGCTTTCTGACTCATCAGTGCAGATTATCATGCCATGGGGGATAGCAACCCTGAAGATTGTGTCCAGAACCGGCCGTTCCTAAACACTAGGTGGACGAAGAACGTTTAGTCCTTTAGAAGGTTTAGACACTTTTTATGACTTCTGACTATTCCAAAATGCGATATAATGAAATGCGCAGTGATGTGCTGTAATGTAATCGATAATTCCTTTCGGTGGGAGTGTTTGTTGCACAAAGGTTGTACACAACGCATAATGACATTCATTTAAGACATGTTTAAAAATCTCACAGGTAAACCATACACGTCCGATTTCCCGTCTTCTTAATTGACAATAGCATAATCAATACAGCAACATGCAATCACCAATAATAAAACCATGCCCATCTTCTTATCAACTAAGATACAATAATAGGCGATTCCAAAAATGGAAACAATAACTGAAAGAATGCCATCCAAACGTCATGGATCAGAACGCAAGATGTGTTTAAATCCAGATTCATTAAAGGCCATGTGCTGATACGGCCTTAAGACTTGAAACATCTCACAGACATAACTCTAATAAGCTTTGGTTGTGTGTAAAAAAGGTAACAATCTCTGAAAGAGCCTGAGGTCTCGTAGCCAAGCCAGATTTATCAAGCAGATCTGAGACCTGGTGGCAGGAACGGATCAATCAATAAATAGTAATAATCTTTATTCTGCCCTTTGGCTAGTAAACTGCGCCGAACGAGAATGTTCCTCTTTGTTGATAGATAGGGAATGTTGCTCTTTAAATTAAACGAGGGGATATATTTATTTTTCAGCCCAATCCGCTAGAAAAGCAAGGCCAGTGTAAAAAAGAGCCAACACTGCCCACAGACTGTAGAGTCCTGAACACTAGCAGTTTGATTAACACCAGACAATTGAAGTCGGTGCTTCAGTTTAGATAGGTAATGTACTATCTGCTATGTATCGGTTGGGTGCTGCAGGGTGCTTTTTGTCAGCGGCACCCAATTACACCTTTCAGCACCTTAATTGAACAGTATGGTTTCCAAAGCTTTTTTGGAGCATTCCATTTAATCGGTGGGTGCGTCCATTTTACCGCCATTAAAAGAGATGCATTAGTTAGGGTTACCCCATATGCTGTGGAGTGACTCGAATGTGCAGTGCTTCCTAAAGATCCCATCCTTTCGCCTCATAAAATGTAAGACCTTACTTTTTCAAAAGTTGTCAATTTTAATGGCCGCCCTCAGGAGGCAAATAATTGTTTCATGAAATACCGAATGCCCTGAAAAATGCGACACATACTGTGATAAAATAGATTACATCGCCCCAGTCTCTTATTGGATGCTGAAACAGATGGTTCTATTAACAATTACTGATGGAATTTTTAGACTGGAAACACAAGAAAGAGTGATAGTTTCATGAGGTACAGTAAACCTTGAAAAACGCTTTGTATATAATGCACGTACGATATTGATGACACAGCATACATTTATTAGCCTCAGTTTAATGAATGAGCTAACGTGCATACTGACGGTAAATAAGGGCCATGTCCGTAAGTCATATACCCTCATACAACCTAACACAAATGCACACACACACACACACACACACACACACACACACACACACACACACACACACACACACACACACACACACACACACACACACACACACACACACACACACACACACACACACACACACACACCTAGGGTTTATTCCACTGAGGTTCCAGCAGTGTTTTCATGAATCAACTGGCCTATTCCCTGCCAGCTCCTCTGGGAGCTGCCATGACACTCTCCAGCCAGGGGGTGGCGCTGTTAATCATTTATATCACTGACACATGGGGGGGGGGGCAACAATCAAGGCCAGTCAAGGGCCCCTTAGAGTTAAATAGACATACATATAGATGGACGAATGGGTGGATGCAGGGAAGGGATTGATTGAAATAGATATGAGAGGGGCCACAGGGAGAGGACAGAAGGTGGAAAATGAAGCACATAATGGAGGAGTAGATTGAGGGCAGGATGAAACGGATAACGACCGGAGGAGATCTATATCGATTCGAGAAGTGATTGATTAGCCAATAGTATTAAGCCTAAAGATAGACGTCAGTATCATCACATGAACGAAGAAATAAATATCGGAATTAGTGTGTATTGGACAAAGGTTTCTATAGCTTCATCACAAGAAGTAATGCTTATGGGAATGAGTCCGTGTTCTTTGAGGCTACTGAGAGCTACATTCATATACAAGTAAGTAAGTAAGTAAAGCTTATTTATATAGCACCTTTCACAGATACAAATCAAAGAGTGCTTTACAACAATAGAATCAAATACAATAAAACACAGACACACACAAAAAGGACCCTGTATCGCTACCCAAAGGCCTGCCTAAGTGTCTTTAACTGTTTAAAAAAAAAAGTGCTGCTTCACATTGCTCTTACTGTAGACACAAACACTTTCATACCCTTTCACACTCTCCATCAACCCTTGACATGATGTGAGGTAAAACAGTGTGTGATCAAATCAAGCTTACTGGACAGGTAGCCCTTTAAGACTTCACACAGCCAAGGACTCTGTTAAAAAAACATAAGCGGAACTTCAGTTCTTTGCCTTTCCAAAACCTAGAAACACCAGCCAGTCTCACACTCCATCAGTGGGTGTCGCACGCCCTTCCACATCACCATTCGAAACAGCTCCTGATGAAACGGGTACGAAGGTGTGAGGACTTATCGTACATAAGAACGGCTCCAAACGTTTTCTCCCCCCTCACCCCCATGCCCCAAATAAACCACAAAATAAATATAAACATGATACATGAAACATCTTCCCTCGTGACTGATGCAAAAATAATCAAGCATCACACATCGTAAAATAAAAGGCCAAGTGCATTTTGCACGTCCCTCTACAGTGACGGAGACCCTGCAGGTTTAGCTTCCCGCCTCCATGTCCCATGACCAGGAGGTCCACACTCACCTCCTGCGCCACGATGGACGAGATGCGGACGGCCCTCTTCACGCGGGTGTTCCTGAGCTCGCTGCCCGCCGCAGACGGGACGTCCTGGGACACGCTACTGTCCCAAACACTCGCAGAAGACATGGCGCCGAAACAAAAGAAAAGTCCCTGGAACCTCAGTTTACCTGATGGAGAGGCGCTCCTTCTGTATCTTGTTTAAAGGACTTGATGCATCGTTCCTTCCACCCTTACGTCCACACTAGTCATCATTCAACTATTACTTCCTTCTTTTTGTGCAAATCCTTATTTCCTGCTCTGCTCGTCTCAGACCTCCTGCTGGTTCACTATCGGTCACAAATGTATCTTCCCCTCTCCTCTATAGCTTCTCCTCTCCAACCCCCGCCAAACTGGGAGTCCATCCCAACCCACTTCTCACACGTAAGGGTGGGGGCTCTTCATGGAGGTAACGCCACACTTCTCTGTTGTGGTCCGTCTTCCGTCTGAAGCACTGTGGTGTTTATGGGGCAACAGCCGTGGTCAAGCCCATAGAAATCAGATAGTAATCTTCAGCAGTTTAGTTTGTTACATAAAGAAAGTATTTTAAGAATACTTCTTTGGTTAGCTCTCACAACTTTCCTCGATTTTCCTCAGTTCCGTACGTCCGCAACGATGGATCCCCACTAAAATGCGGCCATTTTCCGATTCCCACTTGGCGAGGTGGTAGAGAGGGACAGGAGCACGAAGAACAACAGAAAGAAGGGCTTCAAAATGGGGGCAATATGTTCAGACTCTTCGGACGTTGTCCGCTTTTCAAGGGTGGAGCAGCAGCAGCAGCGGTAGTGGCTCCTACATCAGCAGCTTCCGCGTCACTTACACCTACACCTTTTCAGCATCAGCTCACACCTCCGTCACCGTCATTGGTGGATGAATCACCTCACCTGATTCTGAAGAGATCATTGTAGAAAGGGTGACAATGCAACTTCTGACATTCATCCCGAAGGTATGGAAGTGGGTCCAAAACGTTTTCAGTGAGGGCCAAAATGGTTTTCCATGGCCCTTTTGGCCCAATTAGCAGTTCCTAATAGCACATCAGGTATGAGGATCCAAACACCTGGGTCTTGCCTGTTGTTGAAATTGTTGCAAATGGAGCACAAGTGCACTCCAATCCCTCTGCCTCTCTCCCCCTCCGTCCTAGGCTTTATGTAATTTATGCAATCGGTACAGACAGAGAAATATCGACACATCTCTTTTCTGCTACTTCTCTCCCTGATTTTTCATCTTATGTGTATATCCGGGCAATCTGGTGTCCACTTTTCTTGTTTTGAATCAGCACTGCTCTCCTCCCTCTAACCAGCACTACGTCCTCCCACCACTCCCATGCTCCGCCTCCCCCTTTCTCACTGACCTCTTCCCTCTCCTCCTCCACCTCACCATCCTTCCTCCCCTTTCCACACCTCCTTGTTCCCTCCATCCCTCCCTTCATCCATTTCCTTCTGTCTCCTCTCTCCCTAGTCTCACTCTCCTCTCTCACTATTCTCCCTCCCCTCTCTCCCGTCTCCATCCCCTCTCTCCCCTGTCTCGATCCCCTCTCCCCTGTCTCAATCCCCTCTCTCCCGTCTCCCTCTCCTCCCTCCCTAGTCTTCTTACTCCTCTCTCCCTAGTCTCCATTTCTTCTCTCCCTAGTCTCCATCTCCTCTCTCCCTAGTCTCCATCTCCTCTCTCCCTAGTTTCCTTACCCTAGTATCCCTCTCCTCTCTCTCTAGCCTCCCTCTCCTCTCTCCCTATTCTCGGCTCTCTCCAGGGTCTTGACTGAAGGGCTTTGATTGATTTAACCTTTCCTCAAATAAACACAACAGACACACCTCTGTAAACGCATGCCTGCCTGCCTGTCCTCTCCTCTGTCTCTCGTCTCCCCCTCACTCTCTCCTCACACCTTATCGCCTCATCGCACCTCTCTCTGAAGACGTGGCTGGGCATAGCCCTACAAACAACCACACAATACAAGTACGGGTGCAAACAAGTCCTGGTTCCGTTGTCTTTCGTTGACTTCATTTGAATATGTTAGATGTTAATGAAGCACATGTTTGTTCACATGCCATCATCATCGACCTGCCTAATGATCATCATATCACCCCATTCCTGGCTGCCCTGCATTGGCTACACGTTACATATAGAGTTGATTTGAATATGTTACTGATCAAAGCGTCACCAAGGTCTGGCTCCAAGTTACAGCGGACATGTTACCCCCTTACGAGCCAGTCCAGCCCGCCCTCCCTCCCCCTTTGACCTCCTGTTGTTTAAGTTTTCTGCCTTGTGCTTTTTCATTGTTTTTAGTGTGCATGTGAAAGAAAGCAAGAAAGCAAACTGTGTTTTTAAGGGTGCTATACAAATAAAGTGTATAAAGTATATTAAGTATTACAATTACTATGATGTGCCCTTACCACACACTCACTCACACACACACACACACACACACACACACACACACACACACACACACACACACACACACACACACACACACACACACACACACACACACACACACACACACACACACACACACACACACACTCAGGCAGACCACTGCTTTTGTACTCAACTTTTTACTTTCTATTGCTCTCATACAGACATGTAGGATGGTCAGCAGAATAATATTACACATTGTATGAAAGCCTGCTTAAAATGAATGCGTACGGGGAAACAATAGGTACCTGTCTTTGAGTATACCCTCCCCTCCCCCAATGAGGAATTCAGCGATGAGAGATGATGAGGACGGTGGAACAGAAATGATGGATCTACTCACTCGCTGTCCTCTAGCTAAGCCACGTTATTCCCTTCCTTCCGGACGCCCCATTCATCCACCGCACATCTACATGACTTTAACGACCCATCCCTAGCTAGGAGCCACTTAGAGGTCTCATCGCGTGGACGACCAGGAGAAAAGATGATAAATTAAAAGGAATCTGAAACAATGGGAGAGGAATGAGTATCTAGGAATAAGGAAGGAAACGTAATCATAATTGGGATACGTGTGCCTTTACAATTATGAATAATTGCAACTTCTTTTCTAATAATAATATATAAATGAATAATATATATAATAATTAATGCAATAATATATAGACACATAGATATTAAATAATAGTAAAAAAACAGATATACAAATACAAAATTGATTTTCATTTAGTGATTAGTCTTTGTTCTGACATTTTGTTCAAGACTCCTGAGGAGACATCCATATGCTGCTGGCCATCACAAAATGAATGAAAACCATACATGTCCGGAACCGAATCCCACACTCAGTCATCATGTCAAGTAGGCTCGTTGCTCTAGGAATCAAAATGGCTTGGCAGAAATACCCTACAACAGAAATAGAGGAGTGTGTGGGATGAGAGAGAGAGAGAGAGAGAGAGAGAGAGAGAGAGAGAGAGAGAGAGAGGGCGTCCTCTTTGCTTACATGGGAGGGCTTTTACGTATGCTTTTCCATTACGCATGAAACAAATGGGGAGTCACATAAATGATAATGAAAATGTATACATATACGTTATATTACATAACAATCTCTATATATATAAAATGCTCCAAAAATACTAATATGCAGGTAGTATTAGGTGAAGCGTACTACATATACTGATAGCTAATTACACATAGTGCATTGCCCAGGTAGACTCAGAAACACTCTTCTGGGAAAACACTTGACCCACAACAAGTATTCCAACACTAAACAAGACCTGCACACCTGGGCTCCAAGGCCCCTGGCTAGCAGGGGACACTCGCTCCCTACGTACGCTTACACAACGACTCTGTTCTTTTACACACATACGTCGCACAGAAGGTTAGCATAAACAAAAATTGTATCGTCCCATCACCTCCCTGTTCATTACGTTTTCCCTGTAAACTTCTCTTCCACTCTGGTTTCCTTTAGAGAACCACAGAATGCTTGTCTGAACGTACCTCTCTCCGTAGACGAGTAAACCGAATCGTTTCGGATCTTGTTCCTCGACAGTTGGGATGATTCTTGTTTCATTTCCTACGGTTTGTAGTGAATGTTACGTTTTTCTCCCTTGCTACTGGGCTTGCCCTGCTTCTAATGGGACCCAGTGTAACCATAAGAACAGAAGGACAAGTGGACCAAATCTGGAGCAAAACATGGTGGCAGGTCATTGTTGCCCTTATTCACGTAGTGGCCATCTTGGATTCTAAATGCTAGCCGGGTGATGGAACTGAATGCGGAATTCCTAGCATTTAGAATCCAAGATGGAACCAAGTAGGCCGCTAGGTGAATAAGGCCCATCAGACAAAAATCCCACAGGGGAGATGTGTTGTGTTGTACCTATATCAGCAGAGTGTGTATGTGGAGCGATGTTAATGGGGGTAGCAACGGTGTCCTAGTAAATTAGACCCCAGGGGACACACAGTGTGTGTGCGTAACTGATGAGGACTTTTGGCACAATAGATAGAATAGGTAGAGTTATGTAAAATGCCCCTTATCATGTAGGATTTGTGTAGTTTGCATGCACACAATGCAATGCCTCTCCATTATCGTTATGATTGAGATTATGATGAGGATTATTATGGTTATTACTAAACTCTCCTGATCTGCTTATTGGCGTTCATCTTACCTTTAAGAACAGATTCTCTTTTCTGAGCACATTACACAACCACACACACACACACACACATAATCGATCATCCATTACAGTCACATAATCAATCATGTAATCAATACGCTGGAATTTAACAGTATTATAGAAGTTTGTTGACTGAATGACTATTTCCATTAGATTAGTGAAATGCATAAACATGCTTTTGGAAATGTCGGGTCAGAAAAGGCAGCTAAGTTGTGCAGAGCTGAACAAAATATTGATAATGATTCTTTATTGTTAAATGGATTGAATATCATGTAGAATATAATCAATAAATAATAACAGAATCATTTAACATCTTTGAAAGTACATACTTGTTTCAAATGCAAATAGTAGTACAGAAGAAGGTCATCAGCACACACCCCAACCCACACCCACACCCACACCCACACACACACACACACACACACACACACACACACACACACACACACACACACACACACTAATCTGCATCCCACTTGGGGGGCGTCCCTCTTGAGGGGTTGGAGTATAAATGGAGACCCAGCTCAGAGGCTAAGACCTAAGAACCCCATCAAGGTCACCTATAAGGGTATTTGCATAGCTTCAAATGAACATGTGACTGTCTCTCCTCATGAAAGACCCCCCGTCTGCCGCCTATGTTTTCTTATCCTGACCTCCAGTCTTTATTTTCCAAAGAAGCCCCTCATTGCTTGCTTAGGATCTTATGACCTACTATTGTGAGTGTAGAGCGAAACCATCCTTAAGACACATCGGTGCAAATACAGTCAGGGTCATTGAGCAGATTCACCTACAGGAGGAACTATTGGAAGTATTGGTAGCACTTGACGATAAGGGTACATTAATAAACTATTAGTTAACATTAGTTAATACAGCAACAAGCATTATTGAATCGCATTAGCATAGGGGTTAGGGTTAGCGTTATGGTTAATCCTCACCCCAACCCTATTAAATAATGTAGAAAGTAATACCTTAGGTAACATGAACACCAACAGTAAACTTAAACACCATTATTAAGTGATAACCAGACCATTAGTAAACTGTTAATTAACTGTTGGTTAATGCTTATTACTGGATTAACTAATGTTAATGAATGGTTAATTAATGTACCCTTATTATCAAGTGTTACTGAAGTATTAAAGACCAAGTATGGGGTAGTAGGAACTGAAGTGAATATTGATATTATATGAGTCACTAAAAGTGACCTAGCCTTTAAAAATTGATAAACCATATTGTTTGTTGGAGCACCTGAAAGCATCCCAATAGTATCATAATGCTGCCTCCAAGTGGTGAGGCTGTGTAAAAATGTACACAACGTTTATTTGGTCAACCACATGAGCCGCTAGAAACGTATGTCAGGCCATGTCCCATTTGTTAGGCCATGTCCAACACATTTTTTCAAGTTGTTTCTAGGATAACATTACATTTAATTCCCTTCACAATTGGCGTCCATGATTTAATTGAAAATGGCAATGCATTCTTGGTTACTTCTACCAATCATAGCATCTGCATTAACTCTGTTTGCAGGGCCATCTGTGTGGCCAAAACCGCACTACACCTTTTGACATATTAAATAGATCATTCTCACAAAGGCATCATCCTAGGACAAACACAGGTGTCACTCATATTACTAATCATGTAATATGAGTCTGCTCTTTTAATGTACCAGGGCACGAGGAGTAGACTAAAGGGTCTATAGGGCTTCTACATTAGAATGCATCATGGGATGTTTTGTTGGCGATACTCATTACCCATTTTGAGAGGAGTCAAGAGAGTTGTAGTTCTGTAAAATCCTAAATCAATGTAAATATACCGTAACCTTGGCTAATGAAAACATTGTTTTGCCACGTCTCGCATGAGAAACGCGGTGGGAGCAAATTCATTGCTAAACAATGACCAAAAAAAAAAACATTACTACCAACCCATAACTAACATTCCAATGCTCCCATGCTTCCAAAATGGAGGCAGTCAACGCGACGTGACGTCACAATGTTCCAGCTCTATTGCAACCGCTTAACTGCTCTGGAGCAGAGGGGTGGTGCGGAGGGGTTCGGGGGTATGGGGACGGATCGGGACATGCCATTAACCCCTCGAGTGTCTCCACTAACCTGAGTGACCTTCTCGGTGACGTTGTGGGTCCTATCTATCAGTTTACAGGGTGCCAAGATGTCTCTCTCCCCAGAGTGCAGCGCCACGTACGAGTCCGTCTTGGGCTCCAGAAGGCTCTGGGTTAACTGCTGGACCTGCACAGCAAGCAGCCATGGGTCATGGACCTGCATGTGTGTGTGTGCGTGCGTGCGTGCGTGTGTGTGTGTGGGATTCTAGGGGCAGCATCCACTAAGATTCTTACATTTACCATGGCTTTTAGCAAGCGTAGCAAAAGTAAAAAAGCTGTCCTCAACTCCAATGGAAAACTTATTCACAGATCTACTGAAATACCTAAACATACCCATTTCCCATGTCATCTCTTTTCAATTCCCTTTGATATAAGCAAATAAAAACTAAAGTACTTCTTATCCATCAATTATTTGACAAGGCTACATCTGACAGAGTGATTAGCAGATAGATGTCAATATTTGGTGGCTCTCCCATGTTGTTTGTATGAGTATGTGTGTGTGTGTGTGTGTATGTGTGTGTGTGTGTGTACGTGTGTTTGTATTTTTGTGTGAGTGTGTGTATGTGTGTGCGTATGTGTGTGTATGTGTGTGTGCGTGTGTGTGTACGTGTGTTTGTATGTTTGTGTGAGTGTGTGAATATGTGTGTGTTTGTGTGTGCGTGTATGTGTGTGTGTGTTTGTGTGTGAGAGTGTGTTTCACGTGTGTGTTATCCCGCAGCGCACCAAATCCTGGTCAGACATTCCAGCAGGCATTCTACTGGCACCAATACCTGATGAACAAGAGGAGAGGGGAGGAAGAGCAGAACGATGAGTGAGGAGAGACAGTTGAAATGAGGAGAACGTGAAGAGACGGATGTGGAGATTTTGAGTCTGAGTAGCGGAAAGTAATTTGCTGCATCATAAATTAGCTCTGCTCTATAAAGCTGCAATCAGCAATTGTAGTTCACCCAACTGTGTTTCTATTAAATTGTGTTTTGATTGTGTCTCACGGTTCTCATTCGTTCAGATGTATAGTAATGGCCAGTAGACAAAAAGATGATTGCTGATTGCTTGAATGAAAAAAGGTCAGGTTTTGTTGACTTCCGCATGGTAAGAATAGAGCATATAAAACCTCTAAGACCACAACAATGAAATCTAAGCTAAAGTCACATACCTCATTATTTACACTGCTTTGTTCACCTCATCAACTGCTGTTTTAAACTTTTTGTCTATGACAATTATACCTATCTGCTGCAAATAAGTATGATACTTCATCATGGTTCAGATAATCTCTACTGAATACTTACTAACATGTTAAAATATGAATAGCAAATCACAATTTAGGAAAACAAAATCAACTGAATTATTGGCTGCCTGTTTTTAATTTCTTTCATTAGGTTTCATTAGGAACTTAATAAACAGCTAATGAATTCAATTGAACGGAATATGCTTCTCAAGCAGTAAAGAAAAAACGCGATTAAATCAACGAAAGAAAACATTAGCTAAAAAGGTGAGCGTTTAACTCCCCATGTGATCTGAAAAAGCGGCCATTCTTACCCGTACAGCTGTGTCTCATCTGCAAACGGCGCTCACAGAAGCTCCGCCTTTTCTTGAGGTCGTCCACGGAGGAGGAATGCTTGACACTGGACGCCCCGTTCTCTATCCTGCTGGCCGGGGGGCTGTCGCCAAACGCACAGTCCTCTGCTTCCTCATCCTGTTCTCCTTTGCTAAACACAAAGAATTGTAAAAAAAAATTAAATAAATAAAAAAGAAACATTTCTTCCCCTCTGGGATGCACCAACTTCGGTGAAACAAAGGGTATTGGAACATTTTTATTTGTTCATATATATAAACGGACAGACCTTAAAGGTAAGAGAAGCCCTGATTGGTCAGAAATAAGCCAGGAGCGGTCTGAAATGTCTGTGCACGTTCTTTTGTGTAAACATGAACATTAAATGGGTGGTGCGAATACACAGAAAGATCTACCGAACTTGTAGTATTCAACAAATTCTATTGTGGTGGTATTATTTTACATAGTTCCCCCCTAAAACCCTCCTGATGGAGTACCCCTTGGTCTACATTTACCGCCGTTGGAGAACCCCGGTTCTAGATCATGCGGGGTGAAAATGAAAAGCTTTTCCATCACATTACCCCGCCGAGAAGCGGTAGAACACGAGCGGCCCGGACGCCGTCGGGGGCGCAGAAGCCGGCCCCTGGAGGTCCCTCCCCACTTCTCCCCTTCCTCCTCTCCAGGCCGCCTCCTCCCGGTGCCGGTCCTCCTCCTGGTCCCAGAGCAGGAGGCCGGACGCCCCCCCCTGGAGGCGCTGGGTCTCGGGCAGGGACAGCAGCTTCTCCAGCACCACGGACTCGTGTCCCAGCAGGGGGAGGCGGGCCCCGTGCGGCGCCCCGGCGGACCCCAGCTCCGGGTTCTCCTCCAACCGGGGGTCGCTGCCGGAGCCCAGGGACCGCAGGAGGAGACGCAGATGCCCCCTCCTCACTGGGGTTTGGGAGAGAGGGGGAGAGAGGGGGAGAGAGAGAGAGAGAGAGAGAGAGAGAGAGAGAGAGAGAGAAGAGACGACATATGAACATTTTATGAAAAAAACATCTATGTATAAATAGGAGCACATCTATTATTTTTTAAGACCAAACCCTTTCTGTGAAACCTTAATGATTCTTAGTTCGGACGTAGAAAGAATTCACCTTAAGTTTGGCCCCACCAGGCTCCCCATAGTTCCAACACTGGTTCTTATCCTGTCCTCCATTGAAAACCTTCAGTTTGCATGGAGCTTACCCTGGGACAGCCAGGGGATGTGCAGCACGTGGTTGAGCTCTCTGGCCGGAGAGGTGCTGGCGGGCATTGGATCCGTGGGAAGGTCAAAGTTCAGGATGAACATGATGACCAGGCCGTCCTCGTTCTTCACCGGGACGACGTCTATCAAGCACTGGAAACACACGCCTACGGGGGGAACCGCGCAGAGAGGAGGGGGAAACAAAAGGAGATAGATAGAAGACAAGTGTGTTGGACCAGTGTTTTTCCTCCTGTGGTACACGTTCCACTGGTGGTACGCGAGGGTACTGCAAGATGTATGTGGGATTTGATTCTTGAGATAGACAATTTTACAATAATAGTTAAAATTGATATAGATAATTGGAAATACATATATTATAAATATTGTTCATTCATCTTTTCCATTTATGTTTTGTGTTGATCTGTGTTTAAACAAACTGGGAGTATAGGCAGCGTTGCTGACTTTTTGGCCTTCTTGCAGTCATAATTGTGCATAAAGGGGGGAATTGTGGATGAAAGGTTGAAATGTCATGGTTTGTATCACATTACAATACAGCCAATGTTTTCTTATGAGGCTGTTATGTGCTATTTTGCCACTAGTTTCAGACACTGAGCAGCAGATTCTCACCCTGGCAGTACGTCACCCTTAGCATCAAACACATACACTGGCTTCCAGCATCACATCCAACATCCTCCCCCTCACCTACAAGCTGCAAGTCCCTCACTCCCTTATCCCTCATTATCTGTCTGTCTCCAGCCCTCCACCCTCACCAGCCCCAAAGGCCAGACGCCTTCCGTTCACCCACACAAACTCTGTGGAACCCTCTTCCACCACCACAGATCAGAAAAGCAGGGTCCTGATGAAGATACATCATTTTATACAGGTCTATGGACAAGGCCTCTGTTTTATGTTAAGTATCCTTGGAAATGGAAATGAAAATGGCTCAAAATTAAAGTTATTATTATTATTAGAAGATGAGTCTAATAAATGTCCTGGCTATTCTCATTCGTGAGCTTTGCCTAATGTGCCCAATACTACTTATGTATTAACAGTATGTATTAATAAATAAAAACTGCACTAGATGATGATGATACTTGACAACCCAATAACTATTAAGCAGTCATTACAAAGAAGCCAACAACCTAAATGACACAACTAAATAAAGGGGTCTGCGTGCACGGGGGCGTGTGTGTGTATGTTTGTGTGTGTATCCATGTGAAGGACAAAGAGAGGCTGGAGATAGTGTGAAGGTTAGGCCAGGGGGCCAGATGGATTAGCATAGTTACATGCTAACTCATTTATTGATCCCACGCAGGTGCCTACTGGGGCACCAGCTGTTATACTATGCACCATAATATTCTCTCTCCCTCTGTCACACACATACTAACAGACACAATCACACACACAAATACACACAATAACACACACACATACACACACACACACACACACAAAACACTTAATAAATACTTATTCCAAACACAGTGGACTGCCATTCAGAGAGATTTACCCGCTGTACCCGCATAAAAAGATATTACATAGGTTCAGTGAGGTTCAAGTATTTAAATAGACACAGTTAAGTATATCCTGGTACACAGGTATACACAGGTCCCAATTCCAAGCCACATAATTGTCCCACCCCAAAAAAGCTATCAATTCATCTGTTTCTAACAAATGTTATTCCACAGTTTAATATTTAGCTCTACTACTTCAAAACAACTAGTTCCTCTGGCACAGATAACTGTGCCAACATCCTAAATTAAACTTCAACCTCAAATATTTCTTCAAAAAAAGGCCTACTTTTGATCGCACCAAAGCAAGTTGTCAGTACAACTCAGTACAAAACAACACTGAGACTGATGGAACTATAAAAATACAATCTCAAACATCTCAAAAACATATTATTTAGCATCGTCTTTTCTGTCATTGCAGATTCATCATCTATCTAAAAGGAACTATTTAGTCTCTGACAATTATTCATAGAATATACTTTTGGGGGTCATTGGAGATTGAACCTATGACCTTTCAGCTGAGAGTGGGGCAGTAGAATATACTATCCATCAAACAAACTGTCCAAACTGTACAGGTATTTAGAATATAATATAATATAAATTACTTTATTGTCTACTTTGTCTCTTTTTGCATGCAAAAGGTAGCAATTTGTCTTTGCTTGCAATGTGCAGAAGTATGCCATCAAACAAAGGGTACATTGAACAATGTTTACACAACTCAACACATCACATCACATCCATACAGGACCGCTTAAAATACGTTAACAACAAAACACAGTAAAAGCTATATTACATAAAATTGTATGACAATGTCACAACGAAAATCCTAATTCTGAAACGTGTCCACCAAGATTGTGAGTTGAAAAAGCGGGATGAGACCAAGGACGGCCCAGCTTCTATACCCCCTAACAGTCCTCCAATCTACTGTCAGCGTTAGCAGCGGGTCACAGGATAGTCCCGCCCACAAAGGACACAGACAAGGGTTTCCAAAGCATCTTCACATGTCCTCTGAAGATAAGTGGGGATGTACCTTCCTACCTCCCTTCTTCTACCCTTTAAAAAGACGGGGCACTAATCCATGAGGTCTGGGGATATTTGAATCAGAAGTCAGCATTTATGTCCAGCTCCTCAGGAATGAAAGTGTGTGTTAGTGTGTGTGTATGTGTGTGTGTGTGTGTTATAAAGAGATGAGAATGCATACATGTTCAGGTCCGAGTGTGAAAGTATGTAAATATTGCAGAACTGAAGATAGGGAGATAAATGGAAAGTGAGACAGGCTGTGTCTAAGTAAGTGTCAATGGTATGAGCTTGTGTGTCTTTGTGTGTGCCTGTGTGTGTTTGGGTGTGTGTGTATGTGTGTGCGGGTGAGTGAGTGAGTGAGTGAGTGAGTGAGTGAGTGACTGAATACTGAGGTCACTGTGAAGGATAGCAGCTGTGTCCTCTGGGACAATGAGAGAAATAGGATCAGCACTCTTGATTGGAACATAAGTACCGTATCAGTCAAAAGAAAAGGATAAACCCAGGGATTAGCTCATGGCACCACCAGGAATAATGAAGGAGATATTGCTTATGACGATCCATCTCTGGTCGTGTCTCCATTGCTTTGTTTTTATCTTTTTTAAACCACATTTTTTAGAAACCCCTTCCTGCCTTTCACTACGTCTGTCTTTTACTTTACTTAAAATCACAAGTCAAATAAATCTCAATGATTTTCAGTGCATATCTGGTCTGCACATAAACATGATTTGTGGAGCCCATGTTCTGAGGTAAAGTGCCTACGATCCGCAGTTATGCGAGTACTTGGGTCATTTCAAACATCCGATATGACTTTGGAAAGTAGTTCAAAAAGTCCAATGTAGTTTTGTCCCCAGCGATCCGCTATGTCATCAGAATGGGACCCTGTCGCGAAGTGTGTTCCTCTGGATCATACTGAGCTCAGGGAGATGGGGGGCTATGGGGCTTCTGAGGGGGGCTGCTATTGTACAGTTGACCTTTTTGTGCAGATGTCACATGACATGTTGCTCTTGCATTCACTTAAGGAAAAAATTATCAGCTCTCTCTCTCTCTCTCTCTCTCTCTCTCTCTCTCTCTCTCTCTCTCTCTCTTACACACACACACACACACACACACACAATAAGCCCAAAAAACGATTTGTATCACACAGAAATCCGTCATTGATTTTGTTATAATGCCTCTTGATTGCAGACCATTAGCAAAACATGTTTGTTTTTCGTCGAATAGTCGATTAGTTTACAAAGCAGCTGTACTCAAGATGCTCATTTATTTAAACACACACACAAACACACACACACACACACACACACACACACTTATTTCCCCAAGGATAATTTGGGTTGACCTATGTTATTGAAGACACTGACAGTGGACACTGCAGCGGTATTGATTCTGTGCGCATAAATAAAACCCTGAACCAATCCCAAAAGGATTTAGTGTCTAAAACAATCCCGATGACGGAGTTGGCCCTTGATATCATGACGTCATCTCACCTGATGGCACTTTTTAATTTGAAGAGCGGTGACCTAGATGTCCTCTCAAGCCCTCTTGGCCTTTGTGAGTATAACAGTGGTATTAAAATACAAACAATGGAACAAAGAATGAATCAAAGGCATATAAAATAATTGATCAGAACTAGATGTGCAAACCATATTGTCTGCCAATCAATAGAACACATTTTATATATGATTCAACATACTTCCCCCAATATCCGCTTTATTGGCTTTAATATCGGCACTGATAAAAATCGGAAGCTCTGTTTTGTGCTGTTAACTATTTTCATGTTGTACCATTTGCTGGTATTTGTTAAGCACGATGACAGCCTGCAGAGAGGATATGGATGTAAGAAGCCGGATTGGCTAAAACCGAATTCCAAACGACTCCCGGTGGCGTGTCCGCTAATTTATAATGAACGGGTCAATATAAGGAGGACCTCATTGGATCAAAACGTTGCTTTCTCTCTCCCTTGAGCTTGGGATTTTGTGGCTATAGAACCGTAGTACTGACTGCATGCAAGGCAGAATAATGTCTGTGCCTTAATTGCTCTTTCTTTGCCAATTTGTGTGTTGAGCACCGTGTTGACCCCAACGATCTAATCGACAGATGCCCTCCTTACCATCACCCCCTTGTTCTTGATTCATCTAATGCTACTGTGTGTTTATAAGGCCAGAGGGAGAGAGGGAGAGAGGGAGAGAGAGAGTATAATAAAGAAACAGAAGTATATTAGCCAAAGTAGGTGTAGAGGTCTATAGTTAACAAATGTGTGTATACTTTGGGTGCAGCTAGAACATTTGTGCATGCTCCAGTGAGATATGAATGAAGAGAAGACAACATAGCCTGGATTAAGTGTTCTCTATTAATGGGTTTGAAGGACATCATACGGGCTCCCTTAAGTCCCCTTGCAATTATAGTCATTATTGCTCTCTTTCTCTCTCTCTCTCTCTTCCTCATCTTCTTTTTTTCCATGTATGCAACCCTGGGAACAATAACACTTTTGGTCAGTCAAGTTTAACTCATGTTGGGCAAGTCAGTCTTTCAAGCAACCATCACTTTCTTGAATATGTGGAATACTGAAGAGAGAGTAAATTCGTATTGGTCGTAGGCAACATGTTCGCGTTGTCTTGGTTCCGCTGAGTTAAGGTGGTGAGGTTTGAAAATCAATTGACTTTTGATCCACTTACATCAACTGTACATGCTATGATTTGTTTGCAATACTAAGGTCCAGCAGGTTGATGGACTCTTTAGAATGACTGCACAACCCCTGCATGAGCAACATACAGCAGGCGGCTGCAGCCTGTAGGAGCATTGGGGGGATGTTTCAAAAAGGGGTTGTGTTACTGTGGCAATCTTCCCTTTGGATCCGGTCACTTTACAAGCAGCCATATGAAAAAAAATGTGACTCTTGCGTTGCGCCTGTTCCGTGGCGGGACCGACTCTTACGAAACAGTTGCCAATTGACATGATGGATGCCAGCCATTTTGTTGGCCCTTTTGAATTATTGAGTGGGCCTAGAGTGAGATATGAGTCCAACTGACAAGGCCGGCATCCCATCCTCATTCACAACATGGACACATGCATCCCCAAACAAGTGTCTTGGTTTTTTAATTCTTGGTGATGTTAACACGCTGTGATGCACACGTCCTGAAACAAGGAAAAATGCATTTCCAGTCATAGGACCACAAGAAATAAGACAACTAGTGTCACAACACAACACATAAGGCCCATGCCATGCCTGACATATTACTTTTTTTTTTCAAATAAGTATGCTTCTTAATTTTCCAAATACAGAAGTGCCAACTCAGCTGCTATGCCTTGCTGACTCTGAAGCGGTTATTGCAGGGGAGAGCAACAACACTGCATCTTGACCTTTTAACCTTTCTCATTCTCTCTCATTCTCTCTCGGCTCCAGGCAAGGGCAATAAACACAGGCACAGACAAAAAAAGACAAAGTAATATATATATAAAAAGAAGTTGATTGGAAGAGAGTCTAAAATGAGAAATAAAAAATGTAGTAAGTCAAGAGTTGATTGAATAGAAAGCATTGAGAATACTGTAAGTGAGTGTGCGAGGGAGAGAGAGGCAGAGAGAGAGACAGAGACAAAGACTGAGACAGGGAGAGAGAAAGAGAGACAGAGACAGAGAGAGACAGAGAGACAGAGAGACACAGAGAGAGAGAGACAGAGACAAAGACTGAGACAGGGAGAGAGAAAGAGAAACAGAGACAGAGACAGAGAGAGACAGAGAGAGAGAGACAGAGACAGAGACAGAGACAGAGAAAGAGACAGAGACAGAGACAGAGACAGAGACAGAGACAGAGACAGAGAGAGACAGAGAGACAGCGAGAAAGGGAAGGTAAAGGAAATCAATTGTTTGCAGTGGGCAATCCAAACAAAGTGGCCACTGAGAGTTCCTGAACGATATTCCATTTGTATAGGATGGGTCTAGACAATGGTCTGTATGGTTAATCAATATCAGCAGCTTTCTGAGCATGCACACCAGTAGCTTTTAATGGCAAGTTGTATCAATAAGTGATTTGGATAAATGTTTTCATCACCGAGTCTCCTTGTAGCTCACTTTCTACATTTTCAGACATTTTAACAACAGGTTCTTACTAATGGAGTGCCCTTGCAAATATCTCTTTTGGTATAAACCTACTTTCTATATGTTTTTGTGAATATGTCAAAACTCCACATTGAACTGTTTATTTACATGCATTGGAAAATGTTTATTTGATGCTACAAAAGGTTGTTTTAAAAAGAAATGCAATTTCCTTCAAAACAAAGTTTGGAATACATGTAAATGGATTCCTACTGGTCATGACTACACTGAGAAGCGTAGAGCAATGAAACCTCTCAGGGATAACATCGCCATGGCGACAGCACAACTCCAGAGACCCGTGTTCCCCATTCAAAGCCCTCAGGAGAACGTTTTGGAATTGATCTGGCTTTATAACCAGGCTGTACTTCGAGAACCTCTATCATTAACAGCACTGACATGGTGCGAAAGGGTTCCTGGGACACTCTGACCCCGTGCGTAGAAGAACACAGTGTTTGTTCTGGGAAAGTCAACTAATTGCTGCACTTTTGGGGTAACGAGAAAGAATGAAGCAGAATTCTCCGCAGCAAATGTGACTTTTGTCTAGACGTTTGTCGCCTTCACTTCAGAGACGAATATATGTGCCTCAAAGAGTGTGTCACTTGGACATCAAAAGACGATCCCCGCTGAGCCCGGGGAAGCCAAGTGCTGGAGGCTGTGGGCTGGGCTGGAGTCCATTTCTGGCCCTGTCACATGTGAACACCTTCAGTCTCACTGGCAACTTCTATGGCAAAGCAGAGATACCCAATATTTGTGTTGAGGGAAACAGATACTGCTCATTAAATGAAAACCAAACCCTAAGACAACTTTAGATAACAAATGACGGTTACATAGTAGTGCTATGGATTGATCCTGGTCCAAATTTCAACCTGAAATGCACAAAGTTTACATAATGTAGGATACGATGTTGATATGGTCGTTATCCAGTGCTGCTCTGTAGTTGCAACAACCGCTCTGGCCTAATAAGTGTGGGTATTTTATGGGCAAAGATAAATTACAATTAAATTACTAATTACAGATCCCAGCCTCCAGCAACATGATTGGTTGAAACAAATATGAAGCAACAGAAAGGGAAATGGCCCGGATTTGAGCTTGTTGGCCATCAGACTTATTCATCTAAAGTCTGATTTGTGAGACTACTGCTGTCCTATCATCCTTACTCTCCCACGGACCCAAACACAAACACAAACACAAACACACACACACACACACACACACACACACACACACACACACACACACACACACATACACAAGCTTATTAGCGCAGATCTTGTGCAAATCTCCTTGGCAGTGAGGTACATGACAGCTGATTTAATCCATATTGAAATATGAGATATAAAGACACACATAAGTGCATGCCTGTGTGTGGCTTTGTGCACATGTAGACAGTGTGCACTGTGTAAAAACGGTCAACTCTTTATAAAAAACATTCATGCTTTTCTAGGCTTTTGTTTGCAACCAAAGGATGTGCTTGACATATCTGTTCTGAGTGTGTATATGTGTGTGTGTGTGTGTGTGTGTGTGTGTGTGTGTGTGTGTGTGTGTGTGTGTCTCCTACGCCCCTTTGAGTGCTTGTTGGTAATACACTGGACACACTCTAATATAAAATGCAGGAAATGTGTTATTGACGTCATCTTACGTATGAGATTCAACGTGTCTTCTACCTTCACCCGTCTTTCCCAACTCTCTCCTGAGAACATGCAAACTATTATGTCATCTTGATTTCATGGTTCATCAGCCACATCATTCAGTAACCGCTATATATGATGCTTTTCGACATCAAGCCAAGTTCCTCCGACATCTAAATTACAGCCTTGAAGGACTTTGTGTTGAGACATAATTGAGTAATTTGGCGATCCAGAGTGCGTGTGTGTGTGTGTGTGTGTGTGTGTGTGTGTGTGTGTGTGTGTGTGGGTGAGACTTTGATTGTTTCCTGCATCATCCAGCAAGGTCAGCAGTCCCCTGAAAAGGGAATGTGTGTGTGTGTGTGTGTGTGTGTGTGTGTGTGTGTGTGTGTGTGTGTGTGTGTGTGTAATGCATGCGTTCCATATGATACACACACTGCCAGGAGCTACGATTTCTTACAGTAGTATAGTAGCCGGGTTTATGAGTTTGAGTTGTGCGCACATACAGATCCCTGCCTCAGGCAACATGAATGGTCGAGACTCCAATATGAAGCAAAATAAAGTCAAACACTCCGTTCACCCAGATTTGAGTTTGACTGCCATCAGACTAGGGTGTGGTCTGATGGCATTCATTTAAACACACACACACACACACATGCACGCACGCACGCTGCACCCAATGGTGGTGAACGGTGGGGGGCAATTACCATTTTTGGTGTAAAGGGACATCTCCACCTTCCTCTCCTCGGCCCCCAGCAGGGCCTTGGCCATCTGGGCCACGGCGGGCCTCCTGGTGCCCGGGCCGTACAGGAAGCTGCAGGTGCAGGACTTCTGCATGACCTCGCCGCGTGTGTACCCGCACATGGCGCAGAAGGCGTCGTTGCAGAAGATGATGGCGCAGTTCTCCACCCGCGCATTGGCGATGATGAACTTCCTGTCTTGGGAGAGGAGGCGGAGTTTGTGTGCAGGGTCGTTTGGTGAAAGAGATAGGTTGGGGGTGGGGGGGGGGGGGGTATGGCAGGACGTAAAGGGACATAACGAGAAGTGTAAGACCGACAGGTGCAAGGGATGAGTGCAGGTTTGAGGAAAGGGAGATTATTCAAGTAACGGACAACAGGTCATTTACTTCTCATTATGTTATCAAGGTGTTGCATGAAGCCTCAAAAAATAATAATCCATTGCAATCCAACAACATTTCTAAGTAGTCTATCGATTTCCTTCACGCCAAAAGAATGGGCGGAGTCTATTTTCCGTCCTGGGTAAGTAACCAGGGCAGTGACCAGTAACCGTACACTCACATCACGGCACCGGCAGCTGATTGAAGCCACAGCGTTTCGGACTTTGAGGAAGTACAGACCAAAAGAAAAAGAGAGGGCGGGGCAGACTAAGAGATGTATACTAGTATTATTTTTTACATCTTCCTGACAACATATCCGGTAGTTGTGTAATGGACACATCGCTCTGTGATATGTTTTGGGTTATTTTACATCGTTGTCCCTCACTTTAAAAGTTGTGGTATAAAGGGATAAGGCATTGTTCAAGCTGTCTTGCTCAAATATCTATACATATACACATATATATATATATATATATATATATATATATATATATATATATATACATATATATCTATATACACACATATATTATATACACATATTATATTGTCCCCAGTCGAGCAAAAGCCTTTTAAACTCAACTCAAATCACTTGAACTAAAACCAGCAGGAGACCTCAAATGGTTTGATTCAAAGAAGCTTCGCGATGACAAGGATCCACATTCAAACAACAACTGCTCTCCTTCTCAGGCCATTTAGTCTCGAGTCTGTCTGTCACAGCATCTCCATCCAGCCTCTCTTCTTCCCTCATGTTCATAGGGTGATCTCAACATGGCGTATGTATGTAGAACAGACCCTTTTCACAGAGGTGTCATCGCAGGACAAACACAGGTGTCGCTCATAATACAAGCCTAATTATGGGTCTTCTGTACCGGGGCGCGGGTAATAGACTTATCTTCACTAGTTTAGTCTACTACCCCTGCAAACACTATGTACAAGGAGCAGACCCATATTTAATGTTATGAGCTACACCTGTGTTTGTCCTACAGTTTGATTTTACGGTCGTTCATTGGCCCATTCTGTACTGTATACCTGCTGCATACATCTGCAATCCTTGTAGTTCTTTTGTAGTTCTTTCCTGTTCTAATTCCATGTTCAGCAGACAAATGAAATATAGCAAATAAATAATATAAAATTGTATGAATCAATAGGTAAGTAGGTAGGCCTTTTAAGTTTAATAAAAAGGTTAATTGAAGATCAATAGGCGATTTGATGATAAAAGTGGGACTTATTGTTTTCACTTTAAGAATATTACTATACAAACAAACTTTACAACTAATTTTTGTTGTTATTTATTTATATAGCCTATTATGATTAGTGCGTTGCCATTATAGTAGGATAATAGTCTCAGGGAAGTGATAAGTTAAGTAAATATTCGTTTATTTTCACTACGTCAGAGTGCAAATAGTCCTACTTATAGAGACAGAATAGCCCACAGACATAGACACAGCAGCCCACACTTTCTTTCATAAAAGTCCAAAGTCAAAGCAACAGAATTGTAATTGATTAACGTTACGGCCACGGACGGTAGTAGGCAATCATGTCCATACATTGATATGCTATGGACATATATCAACTATAATACAGACAGCCAACATTAAACCACTTACTTTGTCCTTCGAATTTACGGATGATGGTATCCAAAAAAGTGTTTTGAGGAGCAACGTGCCCTCGTCTCACCGGCATGATTTCCGTTGAATGCCCGTGATTTTCCAGCTATGGAAAATGCCCTGGCAGCGATAATAGTGAAGAAAGCCCAGCGGGAGTGAGAAAGTGGGAATTTTTAGAATGCAGGTTTAAACATTATTCCCATTTTAATTTTGTCGTGGGCAGCTGTGTTTGATAACCCATGATAAGTTCCCTTCACATCCATGGATTTTTCAGTAGCCCCCCTTATGTCTCCGCTGGTGAGCCGCCGCAGCATCTCTCTCTCTCTCTCTCTCTCTCTCTCTCTCTCTCTCTCTCTCTCTCTCTCTCTCTCTCTCTCTCTCTCTCAAACCTCTGGTTGATGAAAAATAACAAAGTGCAATGGTTCGAATTCCAACAAAGGTCTTCCCTCCACAACGACTACTTGCTGTTACCTATATCTCATGATGAAAACCACATGACCTGTGAAAGGGGCTTAGGTAATCGGACAGTCCGCCCACCCCCGCAAATACACGTAATGAATTGCTCCCGGTAGCGCAGGTAATGGACTTAGTCGGGAGAGCACGCGCTATTAAAAAGTAAGCCAACCCATTTTGCATGTATAACAAAGCTGGGAGCCCGCACGATTTAGGATGCTTATGTTAAAGTATTAAGTCCGTTTCTTTGGGTGTTTTTGTTTGACAAATAGTGGCTTGCTGAACCGTCCTTGAATGTGTATTATTTGGGCAGGTGCGCCGTAACAACCTGCAGCATGTCTCGTGTTCACTCCACGAGTGCCGTTTATTTTAGTTGGGAATTGTCTGTAAATTGCGCGTGTGGGCTTGAAAGACATTGTTATGTATCACTGACCACCGTGGTTACTTTTAACGGGGCGACACCAGTTGCACGGTGTCGAGTCCATTTGTTATTTGCGTTGGTTGCGCCCCCTGCCGCCAAATAGGTACTTTACTTTTTGGAGATATCGATATCTTAGATATCTTTTTACCATTGCCGCAGCGATTTAGGTCTTTCTATGTGAGAGTCTTGATTTTCTTTGCGGGGTACAGGACAGCCGCATGACTATGATTCATCACATTTACTACGTGAAAAGGACAGGGATGTGTGAATGGTGCAAACGATGAGGATGGGATTCGAACCCACGCGCGCAGAGCACAATGGATTAGCAGTCCATCGCCTTAACCACTCGGCCAACCCATCAGGTACCCTAAGTACAAAACACTTTGAGTTTTTTAAGAAATGTAATGTAGACTACATTTAAGCAACACAGGAATTTGGAACATTTGGGTAGTGAATTACGGTTTTGAGAAAACCTGCAGAGATGTCTTCCGAAGGTACACAGTGCAAATAGGTTCCACCGAGATTTGAACTCGGATCGCTGGATTCAGAGTCCAGAGTGCTAACCATTACACCATGGAACCATTTCCAGCACATGCGTTTCAATAGAGAGTCCTTAACAACTATATTTCAAACCTGGAGGACGATGATCTTTAGCGACTACTCTGAAACCGGCCAATGCATCTTTCACTTTTTACCAATGCCACAGCGATTTAGGACTTTCAAGATCAGTGTCTGGATTTCATTTGCGGTAATTGTTGTGGTCTAGACTACATTTAAGTGAAACTGAAAAATGTAACAGTGGTTCAAACCATAGAGAATGAAGGAGACCCTTAATGTCTAGAGTTGTCCTAGGATGCTCACCAGCAAACTGGGTTCCGCCGTGATTTGATGTCGGGTCGGACGATTCAGAGTACAACGAGTCTCTCGCAAGCATTGGTGGTATAGTGGTGAGCATAGCTGCCTTCCAAGCAGTTGACCCGGGTTCGATTCCCTGCCAATGCATCTGTATCTCTTTACCATTGCTGCAGCGATTTAGGCCTTTCTAGGTGAGTCTGGGTTTTCTTTGCGTGGTACAGGACAGCCGCATGACTATGATTCATCACATGAAAAGGACAGTGATGTGTGAATGGTTCAAACGATGAGGATGGGATTCGAACCCACGCGTGCAGAGCACAATGGATTAGCAGTCCATCGCCTTAACCACTCTGCCACCCCATCAGCTAATGTAAGTATAAAACACTGCGTTTTTTTAAGAAATGTAATCTAGACTACATTTAAGCAACACAGGAATTTGGAACTGTGTTGAACATTTGGGTAATGAATTAAGGATGTGAGAAAACCTGCAGAGATGTCTTCCGAAGGTACACATTGCAAATAGGTTCCACCGAGATTTGAACTCGGATCGCTGGATTCAGAGTCCAGAGTGCTAACCATTACACCATGAAACCATTTCCAGCACATGCGTTTCAATAGAGAGTCCTTAACAACTATATTTCAAACCTGGAGGACGGTGATCTTTAGCTACTACTCTGAAACTTGGTTGAATTCATGGTGTCTATTATTATTCAGTTATTGGCTGCCGAAAGCACTGGTGGATTAGATGTTAGCATTGCTGCCTTCCAAGTAGTTGTTCTTAAAACTACATATAAGTGAAACTGAAAAATTTAACAGTGGTTCAGAGGATTTAGAATGAACAAGACACTTAATGTCTAGAGTTGTTCTAGGAGGCTTGGCAGCAATCGCGTTTCCACCTTGATTTGAGGTCGGGTCAGACGATTCAGAGTACAGATCATCTCCAGACAGCATTGGTGGTATAGTGGTGAGCATAGCTGCCTTCCAAGCAGTTGACCCGGGTTCGATTCCCGGCCAATGCATCTTTCACTTTTTACCAATGCCACAGTGATTTAGGACTTTCGAGATCAGTGTCTGGATTTCTTTTGCGGTAATTGTTGTGGTCTAGACTACATTTAAGTGAAACTGAAAAATTTAACAGTGGTTCAAACCATAGAGAATGAAGGAGACCCTTAATGTCTAGAGTTGTCCTAGGATGCTCACCAGCAAACTGGGTTCCGCCGTGATTTGATGTCGGGTCGGACGATTCAGAGTACAACGAGTCTCTCGCAAGCATTGGTGGTATAGTGGTGAGCATAGCTGCCTTCCAAGCAGTTGACACGGGTTCGATTCCCGGCCAATGCATCTGTATCTCTTTACCATTGCTGCAGCGATTTAGGCCTTTCTAGGTGAGTCTGGGTTTTCTTTGCGTGGTACAGGACAGCCGCATGACTATGATTCATCACATGAAAAGGACAGTGATGTGTGAATGGTGCAAACGATGAGGATGGGATTCGAACCCACGCGTGCAGAGCACAATGGATTAGCAGTCCATCGCCTTAACCACTCGGCCACCCCATCAGCTAATGTAAGTATAAAACACTGAGTTTTTTTAAGAAATGTAATCTAGACTACATTTAAGCAACACAGGAATTTGGAACTGTGTTGAACATTTGGGTAATGAATTAAGGATGTGAGAAAACCTGCAGAGATGTCTTCCGAAGGTACACATTGCAAATAGGTTCCACCGAGATTTGAACTCGGATCGCTGGATTCAGAGTCCAGAGTGCTAACCATTACACCATGGAACCATTTCCAGCACATGCGTTTCAATAGAGAGTCCTTAACAACTATATTTCAAACCTGGAGGACGGTGATCTTTAGCTACTACTCTGAAACTTGGTTGAATTCATGGTGTCTATTATTATTCAGTTATTGGCTGCCGAAAGCACTGGTGGATTAGATGTTAGCATTGCTGCCTTCCAAGTAGTTGTTCTTAAAACTACATATAAGTGAAACTGAAAAATTTAACAGTGGTTCAGAGGATTTAGAATGAACAAGACACTTAATGTCTAGAGTTGTTCTAGGAGGCTTAGCAGCAATCTCGTTTCCACCTTGATTTGAGGTCGGGTCAGACGATTCAGAGTACAGATCATCTCCAGACAGCATTGGTGGTATAGTGGTGAGCATAGCTGCCTTCCGAGCAGTTGACCCGGGTTCGATTCCCGGCCAATGCATCTTTCACTTTTTACCAATGCCACAGTGATTTAGGACTTTCGAGATCAGTGTCTGGATTTCTTTTGCGGTAATTGTTGTGGTCTAGACTACATTTAAGTGAAACTGAAAAATGTAACAGTGGTTCAAACCATAGAGAATGAAGGAGACCCTTAATGTCTAGAGTTGTCCTAGGATGCTCACCAGCAAACTGGGTTCCGCCGTGATTTGATGTCGGGTCGGACGATTCAGAGTACAACGAGTCTCTCGCAAGCATTGGTGGTATAGTGGTGAGCATAGCTGCCTTCCAAGCAGTTGACCCGGGTTCGATTCCCGGCCAATGCATCTGTATCTCTTTACCATTGCTGCAGCGATTTAGGCCTTTCTAGGTGAGTCTGGGTTTTCTTTGCGTGGTACAGGACAGCCGCATGACTATGATTCATCACATGAAAAGGACAGTGATGTGTGAATGGTGCAAACGATGAGGATGGGATTCGAACCCACGCGTGCAGAGCACAATGGATTAGCAGTCCATCGCCTTAACCACTCGGCCACCCCATCAGCTAATGTAAGTATAAAACACTGCGTTTTTTTAAGAAATGTAATCTAGACTACATTTAAGCAACACAGGAATTTTGAACTGTGTTGAACATTTGGGTAGTGAATTAAGGATGTGAGAAAACCTGCAGAGATGTCTTCCGAAGGTACACAGTGCAAATAGGTTCCACCGAGATTTGAACTCGGATCGCTGGATTCAGAGTCCAGAGTGCTAACCATTACACCATGGAACCATTTCCAGCACATGCGTTTCAATAGAGAGTCCTTAACAACTATATTTCAAACCTGGAGGACGGTGATCTTTAGCTACTACTCTGAAACTTGGTTGAATTCATGGTGTCTATTATTATTCAGTTATTGGCTGCCGAAAGCACTGGTGGATTAGATGTTAGCATTGCTGCCTTCCAAGTAGTTGTTCTTAAAACTACATATAAGTGAAAATGAAAAATTTAACAGTGGTTCAGAGGATTTAGAATGAACAAGACACTTAATGTCTAGAGTTGTTCTAGGAGGCTTAGCAGCAATCTCGTTTCCACCTTGATTTGAGGTCGGGTCAGACGATTCAGAGTACAGATCATCTCCGGACAGCATTGGTGGTATAGTGGTGAGCATAGCTGCCTTCTAAGCAGTTGACCCGGGTTCGATTCCCGGCCAATGCATCTTTCACTTTTTACCAATGCCACAGCGATTTAGGACTTTCAAGATCAGTGTCTGGATTTCATTTGCGGTAATTGTTGTGGTCTAGACTACAAATAAGTGAAACTGAAAAATTGAACAGTGGTTCAAACCATAGAGAATGAAGGAGACCCTTAATGTCTAGAGTTGTCCTAGGATGCTCACCAGCAAACTAGGTTCCGCCGTGACTTGAGGTCGGGTCGGACGATTCAGAGGACAACGAGTCTCCCGCAAGCATTGGTGATATAGTGGTGAGCAGAGCTGCCTTCCAAGCAGTTGACCCGGGTTCGATTCCCGGCCAATGCATCCTTATCTTTTTACCAATGCCACAGTGATCTAGGTCTTTCTAGGTGAGTCTGGATTTTCTTTGCGGGGTAAAGGACAGCCGCATGACTTTGATTCATCACATGAAAAGGACAGTGATATGTGAATGGTGCAAACGATGAGGATGGGATTCGAACCCACTGCGTGCAGAGCACAATGGATTAGCAGTCCATCACCTTAACCACTCGGCCACCCCATCAGCTAATGCAAGTATAAAACACTGAGTTTTTTTTAATAAATGTAATCTAGACTGCATTTAAGCAACACCGGAATTTTGAACTGTGTTGAACATTTGGGTAGTGAATTAAGGATGTGAGAAAACCTGCAGGGATGTCTTCCGAAGGTACACAGTGCAAACAGGTTCCACCGAGATTTGAACTCGGATCGCTGGATTCAGAGTCCAGAGTGCTAACCATTACACCATGGAACCATTTCCAGCACATGCGTTTAAATAGAGAGTCCTTAACAACTATATTTCAAACCTGGAGGACGGTGATCTTTAGCGACTACTCTGAAACTTGGTTGAATTCATGGTGTCTATTATTATTCAGTTATTGGGTGCCGAAAGCACTGGTGGATTAGATGTTAGCATTGCTGCCTTCCAAGTAGTTGTTCTTAAAACTACATACAAGTGAAACTGAAAAATTTAACAGTGGTTCAGAATGAACAAGACACTTAATGTCTAGAGTTGTTCTAGGAGGCTTATCAGCAATCTCGTTTCCACCTTTATTTGAGGTCGGGTCAGACGATTCAGAGTACAGCTCGTCTCCGGACAGCATTGGTGGTATAGTGGTGAGCATAGCTGCCTTCCAAGCAGTTGACCCGGGTTCGATTCCCGGCCAATGCATCTTTCACTTTTTACCAATGCCACAGTGATTTAGGACTTTCGAGATCAGTGTCTGGATTTCTTTTGCGGTAATTGTTGTGGTCTAGACTACATATAAGTGAAACTGAAAAATTTAACAGTGGTTCAAACCATAGAGAATGAAGGAGACCCTTAATGTCTAGAGTTGTCCTAGGATGCTCACCAGCAAACTGGGTTCCGCCGTGATTTGATGTCGGGTCGGATGATTCAGAGTACAACGAGTCTCTCGCAAGCATTGGTGGTATAGTGGTGAGCATAGCTGCCTTCCAAGCAGTTGACCCGGGTTTGATTCCTGTTCAATGCATAGTTATCTTTTTACCAATGCCACAGTGATTTAGGACTTTCGAGATCATTGTCTGGATTTATTTGCGGTAAATGTTGTTCTGTAGACTACACTTAAGTGAAACTGAAACATTGAACAGTGGTTCAGAGGATTGAGAATGAACAAGACCCTTTATGTCTAGAGTTGTCCTAGGAAGCTCACCAGCAAACTAGGTTCCGCCGTGTTTTGAGGTCAGGTTGGAAGATCCAAAGTACGTAATTTCTCACTCCTGCATTGGTGTTATAGTGGTGAGCATAGCTGCCTTCCAATCAGTGTACCCGGGTTCGATTCCAGGCCAATGCATCTATATCTTTTTACCATTGCCGCAGCGATTTAGGTCTTTCTGAGAGTCTGGATTTTCTTTGCGGGGTACAGGACAGCCGCATGACTATGATTCATCACATGAAAAGGACAGTGATGTGTGAATGGTGCAAACGATGAGGATGGGATTCGAACCCACGCGTGCAGAGCACAATGGATTAGCAGTCCATCGCCTTAACCACTCGGCCACCCCATCAGCTAATGTAAGTATAAAACAAGAAATACTTAAGAAATGTAATCTAGACTACATTTAAGCAACACAGGAATTTGGAACTGTGTTGAACATTTGGGTAGTGAATTAAGGATGTGAGAAAACCTGCAGAGATGTCTTCCGAAGGTACACAGTGCAAATAGGTTCCACCGAGATTTGAACTCCGATCGCTGGATTCAGAGTCCAGAGTGCTAACCATTACACCATGGAACCATTTCCAGCACATGTGTTTCAATAGAGAGTCCTTATCAACTATATTTCAAACCTTGCTGATCTTTAGCAAGGACTCTTAATCTTGGTTGACGAGATTTGAGGTTTGGTTGGAGGATTCAGACCGCAAAGTTTATTCTGGCAGCAGAGAACAATGGATTAGCAGTCCATCACCTTAACCATTCTTCCACCCTATCAGCTGCTGTGTAACCAAAGTGCAGAATATTTTGAAATGTATTGAATGTTATCTAGACTATATATAAGTCTAACTGAAATTTGAAACAATGTTTAAAATGTGGTAGTGCATTGAGGATGAGGAAGGGCCTCAGAGATGTATTTTGTAGCTATACCGGTTCCATTAAGGTTCTACTGACATTCTGGACTCCAGAGTGCTAACCGTTACACCATGGAACTGTCTCATGTCCAATGTGTGTGAATCAAAAGCCCATAGTAACCTTATTTCAAACCTGGAGGACGGTCTTCTGCATGCGACAATTCTGAAACTTTGGTGGATTCATGGTGTTTATTAACATTCAGTTATTGGCTGACGAAATTAATAGATGTGTTTCTTTAACATAATATTTAATAATATTTGAATAACCCTTTAAGACACTTTATTTCATCATCAATTTGTCTAGTGGAAAACAAAGCATTCAATTGCAATTTAATTTACAAGTAAGTAAGCGTTAAGCCTTGTACATACCAATCTACAATTGTTAGTGATAACAAAAAGCACTTTTCCCTTCTATTAGACCACAAGCCCCTTTCTTATGAAGAAAAGGTTACCATAATACCATATCTCTCAAGAGGATATATAGTTACAATGATATATTTAATATGCATTTTACAGTCATAATGTAAAAGAAACCTATAAAACTGCAACCTATAATAAACTGAGGGCTTCATAACACTGCCGATAATTGCATTTCCAGTCCTTCTCATTAACAACTCATGATGTTACTGTTACCCGAACACATAACAAACCGTTATGTCCGAACACATTTTTACCAAAAACAAACCAAAAAACGAAAGTAATCTATCTGTACGATTACCTTCTTCAGAGATTATCAAATCAGTACGAAGCGCTTCTATCATCCTACTACAACAGGAACATTCCACAGAAGTAACTAAACACTTGTTGGACAACGCCTAACCCTTTTAAGGAGAACCTAATAACTCATAAACAAACCATGTTATTATAAAACACTATCAGTATACAAAAACGATCAATCAATTAATTCATCATTCTATTGTATATACCTTCACATATCAAGTAACCTCAACGCATACAGTGCATCACAGTGCATAAATAAATAAATGTTAAAGCTGCCATACAGATACATAACCATTGTACTTGTACATTGCACAAAAATAAGGTAAACTGCTTCATCCGTACTGTTATCTCCCAAATGATTTAACTTCTGATTTGTCAAACTTTAAATTATATTTGTAATTTGAGGGAAAAAAAATTAACAATTTAGAACACAATAAAGTAGCATGAAGATTCAATATAATAAAAAAGACTGCTTAGAGCACAATTGCCCAAAAAATAGGACTTACCATCATAGCCCTTGGAACAATAAACTGCTATTATCCACAAAGAACACATACAAAACATGTCATGCAATATATATAGATATTCAAGTCACTTTTGAGAGCTCAAGCTTCCTCCATCACAGGGATTCCAAATCCTTATTACCATCCAAAACTCTGAATTGAGATTTACTGATCTTTTCAATTCTCCAAACGTATTATTTTTTTGTGGAATAAAGAAAAACCACTTGTGGTCAAAGCAGTACAAAGGCATTACAGTAGAAGTCCAGCTATTCCAGAAGCTGAACAGTAGAAGGTCGTAGTGTAGTGTCACAGCCGATTTGAAGCAGTGGCACGCAAGTAGTAGTTCATCAGTTGGTTTTTAAGTGTCGCCAGCACATATGTTGTGGTTAACAGTGTGAGTGAGCGTTGGACCCAGGATCTGCAATAGGCTCACGTGGAATCATGTGCTCTACCTCTCCCTGTTTATCCCTGTACAAAGATCACACAAAGAGATCACCTTGTCAGGAAGCGTCCCATGCTGTATGCCTATGCCCAAAGACAACAGTGGGTCGCAGATGTAAGGCTGGACTAACTCTCTCTGGGAGATACTGAGCAGACAAGCGACAGGTATGTATTAGGTGACATGCATTCTTCTCTTTTTGTATGTTCCACTGGTTGTGAAAAAAAAACGTGAACATCAGCTTTGAAAAAGCTTGTTGCATGCTGATTGTCTGATTGATTCAATGTGTGCGAATCCAGGGGAAGAAATGCTACCGAGACGGACTGGATTTCCCCAGAAGTTGGTGAAGCCCTGGTGACATGAGGAAAGGCCGTTCCGTGCTGCCGTCATTCCGCTCCAGGTCTTCACCTGCTCAGAGACAGTTGGTGTGACAGTGGGCAACAGTTAGTGGTACATTTTTCCAAATGAAAGTTAAAACGGACAGTATGAAAACTACATTATACTCCTGCCATGAATGTTTGAATTAGTTTTGAATGTTTGAATTAGTTTTGAATGTTTTCCCTCAACTAATGCATCACCGCGCCACCTGTTGAGTTGCTTACAGAAGCAGAGGAAGAGTGTGTCCACACACATGGCGTACACACTGAAGAACCCATGGGCGATCAGATAAGACCCCATGAACACCGTCTGGAAGAACACAGTGACAAGATTGGTATTGGATTTTGTGAACTTTAGTTTCTGGTATGGTATGTTTATCTTAAAATGTACTAATTTGCTACATTTCTTTTTCCGGCTACATACTGTATCTGTGTGTGTGTGTGTGTGTGTGTGTGTGTGTGTGTGTGTGTGTGTGTGTGTGTGTGTGTGTTTACCACTATCGGGACCCAATAAAAGTTGAGATCGGGCACTTCCACGAACATAGTGAGCTTCCTGTCAAAGACGAAAAATGCCAGCACGCCTGCAACACACACACACACGCGCACACACACACACACACACACACACACACACACACACACACACACACACACACACACACACACACACACAAACAACAAACAAAACAAATTACTATTGCACAAGGGATCCCAAAGGATTAATAGTACCATGCTACTACTGTGACTCACCAACTCCACCTGCGATCAGCAATCTTCCGAGGAACAACAGAAAGTCGGTCACTCTGTCGAGAACAGCCACCCTGGAGGGATGAGTAGGAGAGACATTTCAGCCCTACTAGCATTAGGCTTGGTGGTGGGTGCCGCTAGTAAATCCCCAGGATTCAGCAGGCCAGTTATTGCACTCTCTCTTTTAACCTTTGAATTTGAACATTTCACAACATTAAGCACAATTTCAATAGTTATTTGGAAATTGTGACATTTCTGGACAGACAATTCACCCACCCAAAAACCTCTTTGGTCTGTGGAGAAAAAGTTCAAGAGATGTGTTCAAGCCAAATTCTAACTGCTGAAGAAATTGAATTGATTTGACATGTCATGCAAACGCACAAATTGATGCATGCTAGTTGTTCCTCTTTTCAGTTTACCTGACGACATTCCTCATCAGTAGGAAAAAGGCCTCCCTGGCTGATGTGCAGAAGTTTGTGCCGTAGATGGCCACCTGCATGAGGGACAAAACAGGCACAAAGTAATAGTGTCACTATTGTGATTTGGACTTTAGCTTATTTAGCTTTCAATCAGAGTTTAGCCTTTGAGAGGGGCTTTTGCAGGATAGCAAAAGGCTGAAGAGCAATATAGCCCCACCCCCTAAATGAAACAAAGCGTTGACCAAAAGTCATGAGAAAACTAGTGGGAGGAGACTAGCTCAAACAGTAGGTTTGGTTGTCCTTTAAAAGGAGTAGAAGACAATGGCTACTGCTACAAATCCTACTACTTCCATTGTCAGAGAATAACAACTCACCATGATGTAAGCGTTGCGGTTCATGTAACGTATGAATCGCTCAAGGCACCAGAAACAGCATTTCAGGCAGCACAGTATGAACCTGGCTATGACGTTGTTAGCTCCTGGATGGATACACACAAAGGGATTTCACACACCACGAGAGAAACATCTGGATTCTACAACTGTTTTTGAGTCTGGGTCTGTATGGAAAAACCCATCTTGGTTAATTAACAGTTAACTAATGGTCTAGTAATAATTAACTAATGGTGTTAATGTTTACTAATAGTGTTAATGTTAACTAAGGTTATGGTGTTCATATTAGCTAAGGTTATACTAATAGCTAAGCTATTAATTTATACATTATTTAATAGGGTTAGATTTAGGGTTAACCCAAACCCTAAGCCTAAAAATAATGTATAAATGAATATCTTAGTTAACATGAACACCATTACCAAATGGTTACTAGACAATTAGTTAACTGTTCATAAAATGTTAGTTAATTGTTAGATAATGCTTTTAACTGCAACTTATCTTTATTAATAATAAATGATTGTACCTTATTGTAAAGGGTTACCCTCAACTTTGTACACAAAGGGCACAATTTGCTCACAACCATTTGAAGATTGTACCACATCCATGGTTTGCACCATCTCTGGGCATGGACGGATAATTAACGGCCCTGGTGTACCAGTTTACATTAGATTGTACAATGTTGCAAATCATGTTTAATAACAGAATCGAGACTCGCCTTGCTTTAAATAGTTTGATGAGCGGGGATTCTGTCTAGTTGAGGACCTAGCGCTAGTCAATCTAGAGTGAATGTGTACATGTGTGTGTTTAGATGGAGTAAACATTTCTCTTAACATTGCGATCTCACTACCGTTTTTTTTTAATCGCTCTTTGAAGAGAGATTAAAAAAACTGGTGAAAACAGGGTCCATGTCACACTGTGTCTTAATTGATCTGTGGGTAAACATAGGAGTGCATGTGTATTGCGAACCTCTTAATTTCTCATCCAGGTATTCTAACAGTATTCGGGCGAGCTGGATCACTGACAGAATCAGTGAGCCAAAAGCCAGAGACCCTGTGTGGTACCTACAAACAAACAAACAAACAAACAAACAAACACACACACACACACACACACACGCGCGCACACACAGCATTACATCTATGTACTACCTGTATTTTTGTTGTGTGTGTGTGGTACGTTGTGTAGAGTAAATGTATAGAAAATAAAATGTATTTAAATCAATATAAATTACATTTGTTTTGTACTCTTATTGTAATGCATGATTCATTATACACAAAAATATATAATCATATATGCTCATATATACACACACATAAATACATATTTGCATAGACACACAATCATCCACACATACACACACTGTGGAGTGAGCAGGCTGTCAACGCCCTCCACATGGCCTGGGGAGACACTTCAGCACCTTGGACAGCGACCTCGCCCTCACTCACTTGTTCCCTCGTTCCCTGTACAGTGAACAATATCTAGCACACCATTTAAGATACAAGTAAGGCAGAGAATAAGGGGAATGCAGACACCACAATGAAGCGTCAGAAATCTATCGATGGGACGTGTATTGGGGCATAAACAAGCCGACAGTTGTCCACCTGTGGCAGCTCATTTGTTAGCGAAACCCAATGTGCCAACCATGTGTTGTGTTGTTATCGCCCCGCTCTGGGAAGCCCTTTGGTTCGGTTTGTCCTTCACCCCACAACCCTTACATTTGATCTCATAAACTATCCATTGTTAAACCTTCCATTGTTAAACCTCTCAAGGTGAAAAGTGCCACAACACGCACACAAACGCACGCATGCGCACACACAAACACACACACACACACACACACACACACACCATCCCTCTGTACCTGACAGCTCTGCTGAAGGAGGAGAAGAGCGGGCAGGGGGGGATGTCACGGGGCTTCCTCCTGGCCCAGTAGTAGCTGGCGAAGGCCCCGGCCAGGGTGCACTGCTCCAGGGCCAGGCTGAAGTTCACCAGCCACAGGCAGGCCAGCAGGTTGAAGAGCTGCAGCAGGAACAGGTAGCGGTGGTAGGGGGTCTCGCCGCCGTAGAAGGCGAACGTGCACCGGGAGCCCTCGCAGGATGCCAGGGCCGCCGCCGCAGTGGACGAGTTGGACGTCTTGTTGAACGTCTGGATGAGGGACGAGGCAAACGGATGGGGGGTTAGCGCTGAAGCTAGTTCTCAGCTGTGTGCGACTCTATAAGAGTAGTTAAGGTAAGGGCTAACGTATATGAATGAACTTGACTAGCTTAATACTCAATCAGCTTACAGTCTTTTTACAATCTTCCCGTGCCTGCTTTAATGAATATGTCTGCCTTATTTATGAATTATTTATATTTCATTAAATGCCAACCTTATATAAACAAACAAACAAACATACATACATGCATACATATATAAACATACATATACATACATAAGATACTTAACATACATTACATACACATATACATACATACATACATTCATACATATGTGTGTGTACCTCAGGAGAGCAGGTGCTGTTGGCATAGGGACAGGTGACATCTGGTGACATCACCTTATATACCGCCTCACCTGAGGAAGCTAGCAATCTGTTGAGTGGTGTCAAGGTTAGGGAGGAAACATGGCAGACCTTTCTAACTCTACTTATCCTACATCAGGGAATCTCTTCTCCGATTGGTTCGGAGAAACCATCTTGCCTGTCAATCACAGCTGCGAGAAATTCAACACCTCTCAATGGTGTGGAGAGGAAGGGGACACTTTTTGGGTTGTTTAGTTTAAAAATGTCCACGATGTCCTTTATGTCCAAGACAAATTTCCTTTGGGACAAATAAAGTAATCTTGAATCTTGAAAATCTTGCTCTCTTATACTCTTTTGTGCTACTCACTATGAATCAATGAATCTACGAATGATTGCTTAGCTTTCATGTTGACAAACCAGCAGGACTCTGTCCATACTGATCAAACTGTTGTGCTCAATATGGAAGCCAGCTGCTGATGCCTATCACAGAGACAAATACACATCATTGATTGGTTGTGAGAGGATACACTGCAGTAACAGCCCAATAGGAGATGAAGAGAGCCAGCAGAAGGAAGGTGATGAGAGGATAAAACAGAGAGGAAATGATGTAGCCAGTAGCTCTGTAAAAGGGAGAACAAAGAAAAGGAAGGCAAATTCCTTAATTAATTACTAATGAATGTGCTATATAACTCAATAATTACGAGAGATGACTGGTATATCACATCATGTATAAAACAACCAAGTAATGTGTGGATTTATTCTTCATGTTCCAGTTTATAAAATTGAGGATAAAGCTATCACATGATAATCTATCACAGTTGCTAGCTACTTGCGCTTTGTTTGGGGCTCATACTTGCTAGCTTCTCTGAGAAGAGTGATGGCCACTTGGACCCTTCCCCTCAGAAAGATCAACATCAACAAGATGGAAGCTTCCGTTGCCCCGAGGATAACCACTGAGTGATGAAGCATGAGAAAACAAACATATCAGAATAATTCTAGATATACCAAAGCAAGAAAATAGATTCTAGAGCTGGAACAAATGGACGAAAAACAAAAGCCATATACTGTAGAAATAAAAAATACAAGTACAATGTAATTGTATGCATAATTTAGATCATTATCACAAGTCTAAACAGTCGGCAGACATATAGGCAAGCGAACAGATTCACACAATGTGAGGGTAACTTACAGAATACGATCCATGTTTGCCTCAGCTGTAGATAAACTTGTAGGTCGGTATGAAGGCCAACCTCCACAATGGCAACATCGGAACCTAGTCTCTCTCCAAGACCAGACAGCTCTCTAGAGCAGTACCACATTCCTAACACAAGATGGAGGAAAACACAATTTGTTCATCTACTCTGCAAGGACATAAACGTCTTAGCAATGTTTTCAGGATGTAGTAAATTACATGTACTCTTCCAATCAACAGATATTGGGTCGGGGTCTATTTCCAGTCCAGTCCCAGCAGTGACATTCAGTGATATGAATAAACTGAGATGTAAGATGCAATTTTATGCATATGATGGGAACTGGTTCAAATAAAACTATTGCTCAAATACACACACACACACACACACACACACACACACACACACACACACACACACACACACACACACACACACACACACACACACACACACTATCTGAAGTATACACATTGAATAATGAACAGAAAGAGTGTGCGTACACACACACACACACACACACACACACACACACACAAACACACACACACACACACACATACATTTATGTACTTTTTTCACTTGCTCTATGTCAATGATGCCTGGAAATTGTAATGCAAGAAATTACAAGTAGGTGACAGTGCAAAAAAAAACCACATCCAAATTCTCCCATTAAACATCCATATGAACACACACGTGTTGTGTATATCACACAACGATAACAGTGATAAGAATGCGTACCATAAGCGAGGAGCAGCATGACAGTGATGATGGTGACCCAAAGCAGTAAGCCAGCTGTGAACCTCAGCAGCAGGATGAAGGTTAGGCTAACCACCGCAGCTATCAGCAGACCACTGTTAGTGCACACATTTTGCAGTTATATATCATATGTTAACACATGTATTGTTTCCACTATCCTAAATATGCGAGTGTCATAAATTATTTGTTTATTTGATGAAAGTATGTAAAAAGAATACAAAATCTGGCATTGGTTTATAAAATGTCCTTTAATTTGTGTGAAATTAAAATGTGTTTGGGTGTGTGTGCACTGACATGAGTATCCATGGCCAGGATTTAGCATAATCCTCCATTATCTTCATCCCCAACTCCTTGGCATCCACTAGCCCTGTTATGCCACTGCCGAAAGAAAAGAAGGAAGTCTGTATTAAAAGAAAACATAGAGGTAAAAACACTGAGTTGAATACAACATACTTTCAAATAAACCTTAATTGAAGCAGCAGCAAGATATTTGCAGCAAAGTAAACATGCAAAACATTATCAACGCACAAAATATATACATGCATGTATTTCTATGTCTTCAAAAAGCCAGGGAAAAATATCGCTCAAATTCGGTGTGTTGCAAAATACTATTTCAAAGGATTGACTTCAACACGTGTAAGAAGTAGCAGGACCGCAGGTGTTACTTGGCAGCTTGGCGTAGCTCCGTGACGCTGCGTGGGGCGTCCATCGCGTCCTTAAACCGGGTGTGGTTGGCCACCGTCAGCGTCCCGTTCAGAGGGATGAAATCCGGAAGACACCTCTGGAGAACTGAGGCAAACGGATAACAGATGCTGGACCATGAAGCATCACACAGGGGCTCGCACACAGCACCGTGGGCATGGCTACTCATGTAAGGGCACTGCCACCAACAAACACCAACACCCAACTATGGCCAACATAGGCCCACACAAAATGAATTGTTTTCGCCAACGGGAAACTTCATCCAACGAACATTGCACACTAGCCTTATGTTGGTGTTTGTTGGTGCTTATTGGGCCAGTGTGCCAAGCACTTTTACACAATGTATGCAATGAAATAAATAACAAGAGACATTGACAGAATAATCATATCTTACATAGAGATATGATGTTCTTCATTTTTTCACATCATTGTCACTCGTGTAACTATAGCTGATAATCACATACATGTGACCTAGAAATGACCTACACAAACCGTCCCAGGGGTCCATCTCAACATTCAGGCCCCTAACCACCGAATCCCCCTCGTTAGAGTCCAACTCTTTGCTCTGTTTCCCAGCACATGTCCCGTAACAATGGGCTTTTTATGACCTTGTTAAACAAGATAATAATAATAAGTGATAGACGCTCTAAAGGTGGTAGCCACTAGATGGCGGTGTTTGAAAGGTTGCGCGTTGTCTGCAGTATAAGCGCTTGGTCAGTAAAGACAATAGTAAAGTTCTCGATGTTTGTTGTCTATGTTTGTCATGTTTTTTTTATTTTATTGCGTCTGATCCGAGCTGAAAACTGAGATTACTGTATGCTTTCATATGGACAATAAAGTATTGAAACCTGCCAACGTAAACATGCACTTCTAAGCACCACATGCTTACATGGTCTGCTAGGAACGATCATAGAGGGGCAGTCCTCGTCTCGTAGAACCTGAGACACTGGCTGAAAGAGAAAGGGACAACGTTGACATTTTTGGTCACAGGCATTCAAAAGCAACAATAGAAAAAACAGCACTATGGGAGGTTCAGAGCTCTCGGTGAGAGGGAGAGATGTGAGGGCATGGGGCTGACGGCATCGGATTAGAAGACAGGTGAGATAGTGGCCGGTGTTGTCAATCACTAACCACCTAATCATCTCTTTAAGACACAGCAGTGCCGGGGACTGGTGTGATAAGTCCACTCCACTAATGATACTCTATGCTCAGCCTTAGACAGAGTGCTACAAATTGGTGAAATGGTTGTCAATCTTGTGACGAATAGATACACAGTTGCCCCCCCCCCCCCCCCCCCCCCCCCCCCCCCCCCCCCCCCCCCACACACACACACACACACCGTCCCTCAAACAGGACATTTAAATAACACACATGATTATTCAAAAGTAATTAGTTGTATAAAATAGTTGTGTTTGACACTTTTGACAACTTCTGCTTTGTTACAATTGTGAATAACATGCCTACATCTACGATGAGCATATAGAGTTAGTCTATAAACTATGAATACTGCTACCTTGCTGGGATTGTTGAAGCCAGGTTTGCAGAACTGCCTGTAATAGTCCCAGTAGCCCCTGCTGAGTGTGTTCTGCAGCTGCATGTCTGTGTAGGTGGCAAACCTGTCTGGACACTTTGACACACACATCTGGAAACAACACAGAAGCGGTTGTGTTGATACTGTGAGACTAGCACAGTATGCATGCAACCATTTTGGCTTGAATTCAATAATTATTTAGAACTTTAGAGTTTTGTTGGTTTTATTGGTCTGATATATTTGTGCAAAAATCCATAATAAAATAATACTGAACACGGCGCTAAAGGGATGCTGAATAAAGAAACTAAGAAATAAAATGTGTATGTATTTTACTTCTTCATTTCTTGATTGAATCTTACAGGCTTTGTACAATGGGGTGTGGTGGTGTTTTTCTGCATAGTATTTCCTACCTGCGTGGTCGGACACTGAAGGTTGATAAGAACCGCTGGGTTGGCACATTTCAGGATGTTGAAGAAGAACAATATTGGCTTCTTCCTGCAACACGTCCTGTTGTCAGAGCTTGTCATTGTAATGGACGACTAAAGTCTAATCTGCAAACATTTGGGTTGGGTTTCAAAGTGGTCATATATTGGAGTAGCCCAAGCACACCATGTGTAAAATTTTACACTTTACACAAATTTCGCAACTGAGATGTTGGTAAATTATGAACTCTAACAAATGTTACCATAAAGGCATGGATACAAATGTTCTCTCTCTCTCTCTCGCTCTCTCTCTCTCTCTCTCTCTCTCTCTCTCTCTCTCTCTCTCTCTCTCTCTCTCTCTCTCTCTCTCTCTCTCTCTCTCACACACACACACACACACACACACACACACACACACACACAGACAGACAGCAATGACAGACAGACACACACTCACACACCACCCCTTATCGCTCTCCTGCAGCCAGCAACATCAATGCTTTTATCATCACCACGGTTACGGCCTGCCAAGCATCCGTTTCTCAAAGACTCACTTCCTGCTCTGACCAGCGGAGGGTGGAAATGCCCCCTCCCGAGCCTCCACATCGCAGGTGATGAGTGATTGGTCGAGCAATTCATTACGTTGTGATTGCACAGATAAGGAAGGCACTGGGAGCAGCTCTTTGCCGGCTGCCTCTAGAGCATGAAGCCACCAAGTATCTAGTTTATGTATTCAAATTCTGCATTCTCGCATTCTGACATTAATACAATAGGATTGAAATTTATCAGACTGTCTGAACATGTACGTCAGGGGCAGTATGAAAGCAAGGAGGAGGCGGTGATTGAACCAGCAACCTTCCGGTTCCCAGACAACCGGATGTTGAGCTTGATCGAGGATCGAGGATCACGATCACTCTCTTGCAATCATCCTGTTCCGTGCCGACCAATGGCGTGAAATGGGGCTGTTGTGAATAGCGGACCTCTTTAACGATTAAAGAAAACATGTTTCTGTGGGGAATCTCTCACCAGAGATCAGTGTGGGTCGGATACTTACGCGTTGGGCGTTCCGTTCTGTCCACAGAAGTGGCCGTAGCTATCTGTGGCGTGGAGAACCTTCCGGGGGTCACCGTGCAGCCAGGCTGGAGGGAACATCAGGCATTGTTACAACAGAGGAACCAGACAGGATTGCTAGTTCGCCTGCAAGACTGGCAATTAAAAGTTGCTGTAGATACGATTTGAGAGATGTAAAGAGAGAGAGAGATAGAGCAGAAAAGATTTGGAAAATGAGCAACAACAAAAAAACACACCCCTCACTCTCGGCTCCCACCCTACCTACATTTCCCTGCCATTGACAAGTGTTGCCGTACACACCTGTGATTGACAAAAAGGATCACAACCAGTCTATGTCTGTGTTTGTGGAGGGGGTGTTTGTGTGTGTGTGTGTGTGTGTGGTGCACACATAGGTTGATGATGTGTGTGAATGGGCGTAGAACGAGGAGATGAGAGAAGAAGAGAGGAGAGGAAACGGTTAAAGGAAGGGAGGTATAGTGAGCAGCAGTACACAAAGAGGACGGAGTGGGTGTATTTGTCTGGGCAAGTGTGCACACTTTCGTTGGGGTGATGTCATTGAAAATGATGTCATCTTCTTATAGTAGTGGGGGAGGGTGGCTTGAGAGGGATGATGTGAAAGAGTATGCCGAAACCTGTGTGCGCGCACACACACACACACACACACACATGCACACGTGTCCACACACACACACACACATGCAGACACACGCACGCACACACGCACACACACACACATGCACACACAAACACACACACAAACACACACACACACACACATACACACACACTGGTCAAATCTAAAATAAATTGTGTGTCCTGCCGTTTGTGTGTGCAAGATTCTCTCCACGCCTCTTTGAAACGTGTCAATTGTAAATGAAAGATCAAGTGCTGATAAAGTATAGAAGGGGATGAACTAAATCGGTTTTTTGGGACTGTTGGTGTGTGTGTGTTTGAGGGGTGCTGGTACCCCTGAAGTGTAGAAGGGATGGGATGCCTTTGTTCTCAAAGGTATAAAGCTTCCATTATTCCTCTGTTGTTATCTGTAAATTGAGAGCTAAATAAGCCTTGTCTTACTGTAGTATTCCTTCTGTAAAGGTATGGTGTAAAACAACAGAAGTATGCCTTTCATGAAACAAGAAAGATTGCATTTATTAGGAGGTATTATTATAAGTGTAGATCCATATTGTAAAGATTAGGGATGGAGTGAGAGAGATAGGATGAGAGGTCCATTGTTGAAATCTAAAGGTAAATGTCTGGGTGTGGGATGACCTCATCTAAGAGTCCCATAATCCGCTGGAATCATTTTGGCAGCATGGGAAAGATGTGGCCTCTCATCGGAAAGATAACGGGGGACAGCGGTTTAAGGGTGTCCTCCGATTACCGAGTGGTAACTGGATTCAGCCGTTATTTCACACCTTAGAGCTTTCAATATCCAAGGTTTTAGAGGAGGCTTAACACTAATGCTACAATCATCACTTTCTTTTGCAGATAGTTTGCCCTACAGAGGATGGTTTGACGATACTAAGAATACAGACTGTAACACACTACACATATATATATATATATATATATATTTATATTAGATAGAAACATTGCACAAATGTATATGGCACTGTATCAGGGAAAATATTGTGAAGAGATGGGTGCAAGCTGGCATAAAACAGTCGAGTTTCCAGCTGATCTATAGGGCGTGGCAGTAGGAGGAATGATTAGGCTGGTTGATGTACAATACAAAATATTGCATAAATTCCTCATAGTCCTCTTTGCAGGAGGCAGTGGCAGCAGAAAAGGTTGGGTTTGCAAGTTAGTCATGAAAGTCATTGTGGAGTGTGTGTTGTTGATGGCTGGTTGAAGCAGCCTCACCTGGCCTGAGTCAGCCTAATTAGACTCTGGGGCTGAGTGAGGCTGCCCACCTGTGGTGCATTGAGCAATCAATGCACAAAGGCTACACCAGCCATCACCACACACACTCAGGATGAGAGCTCTGACATGCTGGTATTCAATACCTACTCTGCAAACCTTCCAACTCTGCAATAAACCAGTTTTCTACAGCATCTACCTGTGTCCTGGTGTCGGAGGAACCCAGTAAAGCCGCCTAGGTGACGTGTGGCAGGGTTGACTGATACAGTCATGAACAGATGATAGGCCTACTCTTATTTATTAAGCTGGGACCATGATTATTTAATATAAAGCAAATGGACGGTCGCCCTGGACCTTCCACATCTCCTCTCAGCCTTTCCACAAGTGTGCACGTTTTCAGTGGGGTGATGTCATTGTAAATGATGTCATCTTAAAGTGGTGGGGGGTGCTTGGGAGCGATGATTTTTAAGAGTGTACCGCATTTGTGTGCGCCTACGCAAGCGCACACACACACACGTGTAAAATATAATAAATTGTGTGTCTCCTGCTGTGTGTGCAGATGTTTCTACCATGCCTCTTTGAATTATTTTCTAAATGATAGATGATGAAGAAGAATATAGAATGATTATAGAAGAAGATTAACTAAATCGTTTTGGTGTGTGTCAGTTTGGGGGGGGGTGCTTGTACCCCCGAAGTGTAGACGGGGTGTGATGTCTTTCTTCTCAACAGCATAAAGCTTCCATTATTCATGTCTGTCCTGATCTGCACGCTTTTTTCATGATAGAATATCGTCTAGGCAGGCTGGTAGGCTCACACACTACACTACAGGCTGGGAGGCTCACACACTACACTACAGGCTGGGAGGCTCACACACTACACTAGAGGCTCACACTACACTACAGGCTGGGAGGCTCACACACTACACTACAGGCTGGGAGGCTCACACACTACACTAGAGGCTCACACTACACTACAGGCTGGGAGGCTCACACACTACACTACAGGCTGGGAGGCTCACACAGTTCATCTGTGGCTTTGGTCCCCAGAGAGTCCCTCGCTGGTACCTACACTCAACCATCCAAATAATGGAAGCACCAATGATGAGGTGGGCTGAATGGGGGTAGGGTGATTCATACTCAGTAATATTCCATTTCTTGGTTCTGATCATCAACCCTCTTCCATGTCTCATTTTTTCCTCCACTGGTTTTCCTCCACTGTGTGTTTGTGTGTGTGTGTGTGTGTGTGTGTGTGTGTGTGTGTGTGTGTGTGTGTGTGTGTGTGTGTGTGTGTGTGTGTGTGTTACCTCATGTAAAAACCTAATTGAAGATATCTAAGATTCCCACTTTCCATTCATCCTCCTGCCTAATCTTGTTTCTTTCACACCCCGTCGTTCAGAGATGACTGCGTCATGGCTTTCCCGGGAGAGGGGTCCCGTCACACTGGCCATTTTCTAATGAAGAAGAGTACTTCTTTGTTCACGTGCAACATGAACTACGTGATTTGGCTTCTCCTTTGATCTGATGGAAATGGAGTTGATGGTTGCAGACCGTGATTTTAATCGTACTCTCCTGTATTAGAAAACAGCCAAGCGGCCCCCCTCTAACTATGGAGAACAGAGAGGCGTGAGAGACATATGGATGGGGGATGAGAGAGAAAGAGTAACTCCTCTGAGACATTGATGAGCAGCGCCACGCTACAGAGAGCAGTAGGCAGTGTGTATTGTCACTTGTGAGTAACAGATGAATGTGAATTGGAGTAGGGGAGAATACAAGAGAGTAGAGACATGGGTTGAACGCAACAAAAAGAAATATGGTGAGGAAACGAAAGGAGATGAAATGATGGAAGATTGAGGACCACCGTGGAAAGAAGAGACAGGCAAGCATGGTTTGTAAGAGGAATGCAAGTTTTTAAGAAAGGTGTGTGTGTGTGTGTGTGTGTGTGTGTGTGTGTGTGTGTGTGTGTCTGTGTGTGTGTGTGTGTGTTCAAAGAGGGGCTTGTTACACTGGAGGCTATATATAGCAATGTGAGAAAGACTCAGGGACTTGTGCAATTTTCTTTGTGTGCGTTTGCAGACTCACCCACTATCCCAAGAGCCCCATAAGCAAGGATGACGACCATGAAGATCAAACAACATAGGACATCAGTACAGCTTCTACCGAACCAGAATAAAAAGAGCAGAGAGATGAAAAGATGTGGGAAGAAGAATAAGTGCAAATCCCTAAAGACCAAAGCGAAGGTTCTAATCGGAGAAAGACACTTTCACACTTTAATTTTTTCTTTCGATGAACAGCCAGACAGTAGATTTCCAATTCGATATGAAATAGCAATTGCAATAACAGGTTTCATGTGTTATAACCTGGCTCATGATTGTAACCACAACAACATCATGACACAAATGTCAACTTTGCCCGTTTTAATCATTTCACTCCAGACTACAAGAGGTAAGCATGGACTGACCTTTTGCGGACAGGGCCTCTGAAGAAAGGATCAAACTTGTGCGGTTCTCCTGCAAAACAGAGACACAATTGAGATGAAGAAACGGATGAAGAATTGAAAGAGAATGATCCAACTATATATTTCTTTATTCGTTTTTTTTAAGTGTCTACCAGAAGTGGGCCAGAGAAGGCGTTTTTATTTTTTATTTTGTTTCCCTTGAAGAGCAACCAGCAGGTTAGCGTCCCGGTTTGTCAATGTGGAGAAAAGTGTGTAGAAAATCTCTTGTAAAATGGCAGATGGGCTTGACAGACCAAAAAACTAACTTCAACCTGACGTCACTGAAGCAAAGCCAAAGGCTAGAGCTAGAGTGAATGGCAAGTAGAAGCACCATGTTCGTAATGTTAAGCCTGGGGACCGATGAGATGGGACACCCTTCTACTAACAGGAATGATGCAGCAGCCTTATCGTTTCCTGCATCTTCTAAATAATAATCTGTTGCATTTAACATCCATGGGGCCGCAAACTATGGCAGAATACTTTTATATCTAGTCGGAACTCAAGGCTACAGAGAAGAGTCCCACTGTCAAGTAAAGAAATAAGACAATTATTTTCAAAATCAATTTGCTACATGCCTACCCTAGACAAAATGCCCCCAAAAAACGTTTAAGCATTAAACGGTTGTTTTAAGGAATTATTTTATTATTTTATTAATTTGGAGATGGCATCAGGTTTATTAATTTCCTATTAATCATCTTTCATGCCAACAACTGCACGTCAGATTGACCAGAGTTTTTAAGAGGTTTGTGAAGGTTCAGTAGTAGCAAATCATTGCAACATTTATAATATCTTCACCTGTCAGAAATGTTCAAGGGTAGAACGACATCACACACGGTTTACCTGCCAACATGGCAGCCACCCGCGTGATGGTTATGTAACAAATAAGAAACAATAAATCTGCTCCTTTGTCTCCATTCCAACTTTTCTGCTTACCCCCGTCACTAGTCTATATGTATTCCATTATATCCCTCTTTAAGGCTGGTTTTGTCATGGTTTGTCTGCCAAGTTAAACTAATATTGGGACCAAGAATTATAGCCTGCGGGACACTGCCCATACTAACAATTTGTGATAAAATGTGAGACACAAACCAATCAGGTTTGGTGTAACACTCCTCTTGCCACATAAAACACGATTTCTTAAAAAGGTGCTGGGGAGATTTAAGAGCTATCATTTCAGTGCAATTTGTGAGAAATGCCATAGCCATCCGTCAGATAAAAGTGAGCTGTGAGAAAATCTGTTTGAGATATTTAGATTGTAGACAACTCCTGGCTCTTTTTTGACCAATCACAGCGTCTCTTTCCTGATTGGTTCAGTGAATGTCTTGCCTGTCAATCACATTGGCCCCACAGCCTAGCTCGACTACAGGCGTTTGAATACAACACCTCTCAATTGTTGAGAAACAGAGGGAGGGAGCAGAGAGAGACATTTTGTGGGGGTTACACATTTTTTATAAATTGCACTCTTCTGCTCTTTCTCTCTTCACAACTCTCAAATCCTTTAAAGTCCCTGGTCACCCAAATCCGTCATTTGGTTCAATGCAGGTTTCTTCAAGTGTTGTTGGTATCCAGTGTGCATAGTCAAAGTGATAACAAATAATTTCCAGTCAATGTGTAGATACACCCATATTTAAAAATGCCTGTGTCCGTAACTGGACGTTATTAAGGTGGGATTTCTACAATTAGGTGTGACCTCACAAAGAAATGTTCAATGTCTCTTCTGCTTGTACCGACACACACACATACACATATGTATATATCGATGCTGTTAACAGGTGGCACTCTTCATCATGTTGTGCTTGTAAAAATCAATGAAATTATATTTGTAAAATACTGTCAGGGACAATAGAAAATGTGTTTGCCATTCACACAAATTAAGATTAGAGAGTTCAGCATGCTGTCTATAGGCCTTCTATCACAGCGGCGTAATAGGGGTGAACACAGGTGTGTCTCATGGTGTTAACAACGGCCACTGGCATGCCTTCAGACCCATAATTAACTCTATGTGTAACTACTATTACACCTCTGTGATGTATTGGCATATTGGCACATATTGAACTATGCACTTGATGAGTGTCCATGTGTTACCATCGGCAACACATGGGAGAAGACAACATCTTAATTCAGCTCAGGGGGCATTAGCGATCCTGCTAATCTTTATCCTGTTGGACACTGAAATAGCCTTCCCTTGTCATTCAAACACACATGGTCATAATTGTTTGCGTTGGCAATAACTACTCTGAGCAGCAGAGTAGGATATTCATACTGCCCATCTGTTGTAGGCTAATCAGCAACAAATACAATTCAAGCTCCAATTAATTATAACAATTTTAATAATATTCTGATAGGCTACTGCAGAATCCCAATCTGTCACAACCATTAGGATATGACTCTGGGACCATATTATGAAAATGATGATGAATGGACAATATCAATTAATGAGATTCCTTGAAATTTGATAATATAAGTATAGCCTTGTGTAAGCTATAGAAGAACAAGTGAACTTAATTTACTATCAGACGTCAACGAAGACCAAATGAGACAATGGACTCGATATGATTGACCGCATTTGCAACCATAATTTAGAAACTTGTCAAGTGATCAATAGCTCTGTGATATGTCACACATTGAGCTGCTTACCGAAGTAGCGAGAAGGCGTTGTTGGACGACCGGCGCCCTCGCTCCGCACGGCGGCGGAACTCTGCTGTGCGTATTGCTTCGCCGGCATGGTGCTGTGTGTCTGTTGGGGATCGCGGTAGTAGTGTAGTAGTGGTGGTGGGTAATATAGTGGATGAATGGAAGGAGAGTGTTGGGGAATGCAAGCTTATAATAGGCTACTGGGATACATGTGGTGACAACACAGCTCAGCGTCACGAATGTTAAATAAAAATATATATATAATAGGATAATAATGGTGATGATGATAATAATCATAATAATATTATTAATAATAACAATTTATTTATATATAACATAAAAACATGGACTATTATAAAAACGGACTATCTGGAAGTGTGAGAAATAAAAGAAATTGCAGCGTAACCTTGAGCCCAAGGTTTTTTTGTGGTTATTTTACCACAACATTGGGACGAAATTAAATACCTATAATTTGGCACTGAGGTGGGTTGAAGGGAATATTATAGTATTATTTTGGACGCGGGCTCTCAAAGACCATAAATCAATGTCCCCATCGCCATCAGGCTAATAACTTTGGATGTGTCAATTCGTTTAGCCTATTGTATGGTTTGAGTAGGCTAGCCTACATATTGTCACTTGACCGGAAAAATGATGACAAAATATAGGCCTAGATATTGTAGGATATAACTTAACATATTAAATATCACGGAATCGTTCCCGTGGTCACATTTCTTTTTGCTTCCCTGTTTACGCGCTCCTCCACAATTCCATAGTGGACCTAATAGTGTAGATTTTACTGGCGTACACCGCCACCATGTGGCTATAACAGGAACTGAACAGAAAACCTATTTTGAATTAAACAACAGCACAATGACACTTGTCCCGGTGACCTGCATTATACACATTTCACCAATGACTTTAGCCTACAGTGCTACACGACTTTACGGCGAAGCACTGTGCGTGTGTCTCGTTTGACCACATAGAATGTCAAGTGAAAAAAAAACAAGGGTCCTCGAAATGCGGTCCTAGGAGTGCTAACACTGCAGTGTATGAATGGGGGTATGTGTGCTGTGTATGAATGATTTTACCTGTATATATTGATTTACAATTATGGCACTTTTCATTGGACCAGTTTAATATCCCCTTCCCGTTCTCTGTGTGCGTGGGCGATCAGATAAGACCCCATGAACACCGTCTGGAAGAACACAGTGACAAGATTGGTATTGGATTTTGTGAACGTTAGTTTCTGGTATGGTATGTTTATCTTAAAATGTACTAATTTGCTACATTTCTTTTTCCGGCTACATACTGTATCTGTGTGTGTGTGTGTGTGTGTGTGTGTGTGTGTGTGTGTGTGTGTGTGTGTGTGTGTGTGTGTGTGTGTGTGTGTGTGTGTGTGTGTGTGTGTGTGTGTGTGTGTGTGCGTGGGTCTGTGCATTTATCCTTCACAGAAATGGTTTGGGAATGTTAATCCTCATAGTTTGTGATGTGTCCATATGTTGTTTCATACAGATTCACCATGCGGTTCTGAATTACTTTGCAGCGTGTATTTTATCAAGTGTGTTGTATTGACCCTACTGCCGGGCCTTATAGAGGGCTGGTCCTCCGGTCCTGGCACTGGCCCAACAGAACCAAATCAGGAGCTCACAGCATCCATGCTGTACTTACCTGGGTGTCGCTAACCCTCAGCTACTAATTTGTTTTGCCTGGGATTCACTGTCCATTGCATTCCTGATTATGATACGGACTTTTTTTAATTAAAGATAGCCCACACATACAAGTTATGACTTAGCTTCAAGAATGTAGATTCAAGATTGCATATTTGAATAAATTGGTATATCGAATCCGGCCGCTGGGGGCCAGTAGCAGCCTATCAAACAGACGAGACTGTTGGCGAGGGAGGTACGACGCCTTTTACTACTACATACCACTCAGATTAAAATATCTAGAACAGGGGTCGGCAACCTTAAACATTTAAAGAGCTATTTGGACCCGTTTCCCACAGAAAAGAAAACACCGGGAGCCACAAAACCCTTTTGACATCTAAAGTGAAGATATCACTGCATATATCGTTTTTTACCTTTATGCTATGTATAAAAAACGATAGTGTGTTGCATTTATGAAATCAATGAACTGCTACAGAGAAAACGAAATTTTATTTTTGCATGTAACAGAAACATTTTGAACTCCGAAAAAAAGACGCTGCATTGAAGGTTACTTTCAAATAAAATAATGTATATTTGAGTCATCTTATTTATGAAATTAAAAGCAGAACTTCAATGTGCACCTGCAGCAAACCAAAAATGCCGTCTGCTTGTGTGTGACGTCATCCTTTTATCGCGTGTACTGGCGCGTGCAGTCAGCTGTCAACCTGAATTTAAAAAAAAAGGACTACTTCACTGAACAATGCCAAATATATATTTGTAAAATGTATATTTCCCCCAGTGTTTGGCCTTTTAGTGGTACCAACTCAATCATTTCTTCCTGTGGTCCAGCAGAGTTCACAAATCGGCAGAACAGCGCTATTTCTTCAACATCGCTTTTGTCTTTGGACTCATCCCAGGCGATTGAGTACGCTGAGTTGATGTCTTTCATTTGCTCTCTGGTGATGTTTTCTGCCATTTTTTATGGTTCTTCGCAGAGAGAGGCATATCTCTGCTTTTCTGCACAATTTCACTCTTGTTTTTAAAGTCTGTGAATAGATGTTCTGAAATCTTAATGAATGATTCTTTTATATATTCTCCATCTGTGAACGGCTTCCCGTGCCCGACTATTTCCTGAGCGACCACAAAACGAGCATATGTAGTTGAATTTGCGGACTTCATCCACTTCTTGAAATTATCTTTGCTCAGATCAACCTTCCGCATCAGTTCCGAAACGGCTTTTGTTCTTTCATCTCCATCCGGATACTTTTCAGCAAAAGGCTGTGTGTTTATTCTGGAAATGTCTTGCAACATTTGACTTTTTGTTGTTTGACAATTTCTTACCACATATTAAGCATACTGGTAAACCAGTTTCGTCAGCAGTGAAAGCAAATGAATCTGCCCACGTAGCATTAAACGTTGTTTTCTGCAGAAGCTTTTCTTTTCTTGCAGTTATCCATGGTTGGCCTACCGGGGGTCGAAAAGCTCAACAAAACGCGGGCCGGCGGGTGTCGCACGTCGGTGGTTGTGACGCATATTTTGAGCGACAAAAGAATTAACACGTTTATTTTAATGTTACAAGATCACCATAATCTTTTATAAAAATGTATAGTTACTTTTTTTTAAAGTAACTACAATCAAATACATTTTAATTTAATACTCTATTTTCCAAAGCCACAGGGAGCCGCAGCAGAGGGATGAAAGAGCCTCATGCGGCTCCGGAGCCGCGGGTTGCAGACCCTTGATCTAGAAAATACGTAATATAGGTATTATAAGAGATTCCCTACGAGATTAGGGGAGCTTCCAAATGCTTCTACGAAAATATACTTCCAATATATACATGTAGGCTATAATGAAAAAAGCCACCCCATGATTTGCATGTTTTCAGCTTTGCTTTTAAATGTACGCTCTTTGACGTGTGCTTCGTAACGGAGTGTGATGCGGACTGCAAATGCTGAGAACGAAAGACAGGAATCGAGTAAGAAACCCTCAGGTTCCATCCATTCAAAGTCAAAGAATGGGTCACCTTCCACTGGGTATCAAACAGCAGATACGAGCTATATTTGGTTGATATGTTTTTATTACTCATGTGTACATTACAGGTTCATTTTACGTCATAACACCAGTCATTATACACGATAAGAGCTTGTGTTTTACAACAGCTAGCTCTATAAACGTAATAAAAGTGAGCGAGATTAGTTAAAAATGCAGGCGCAAAACATATGGGCCACGTCAGAGGCCACTCTTCCAACACCACCCACCTTCATCCAGGGCGACAGAATTAAACACAAAACAATTACAACTGGTTGGCTATGTGCTAGCTCTTTGTAGCATCGATAAAGGGAAACATGCGACGATATGAGATTATAATATTATTATTATAATAACGATACTAGTACGGCTTTCTGTGGCCTTGTAGTTAAAGTAAATAACTGGATAGTTTGGCTGAGCAGGCCTTCTATGCACTGGCACCAATGTGCCTTCCCTGTAGAGTACGGCTGGTCCCGTATGACTGGTCCCATATGAGCACAATGATAAAGAGGCACATGTTTGCGGGTTTTCCCATGTTAAAACGGTATGTGACAATAGTTCCACGCAAATCAAACACCTATGGCAATAGTCTTTTTCTAGTTCTATTTTCCTGATCAGTAGTACTTTGTAATACAATTGCAATGTGAAGTCATTTTGACACATCAAATAAAGTAAACAACATTATTGGCTACAGTATAGCAAAAACACAATACTGGCTATTCCGGTACATGAGTATCTGATGTGTTTATATATATATATATATACATATAAACAAACCAAACATACATAGGCATGCCATATGTGAGTGGAGCTGAAATGTCTTGAACACTAGAGAAAATAAACTATTTATATATTTATACACATACATAAGTTGGCAATCATGCAAGAGAGTGAAATGTGATGACAAGACTAAATAAACCAAATAGACAATCCAAATAATTTCAATAATAAATGACACGAAATGCACCCCAGGGCTTGAACTATGAATTAAAAGCAGCAGCAGTGTCACAAACTCCTTCATTTAAATGTGTACCTTGAACAAAACCAGAATTGAGTTTCGACTGACCGTCTCGAACAGCACCAACGTCGGCTTATCATCGAACGGAAGCTGCACTGACCTGTATTTGGACTATATAAAGTTCAAGGTTTCACCGCCTCCCAGGGTTAAGTGCTACAGCAGCAGTCTGCACTTTCGTACCCCCATCCAAATATTTCCTGTGGTGATTCTGCCACGCTGATCGCCTACAGCTATTCTTATGTCAGGTGTCCCCAGACTATGAAACGTGTTGAGATTCTACATTGACTACGGGGACAGGCGATACAGCAGGGGTGGAATGGCGTGTCTTGCTGTTTCACTCCACCTTCACTCCTCTGTTCTTCGCAAAGCTCTCTGTATATGATCACTTCTTCTACAGCCATTACCAACCTCTACAGTATAACCATTTGGAGTGTACCAAATGGGAGGTACTACTGCACAACAGGAACCCTTCACATGGGTCCTCTCTTCGGCACGACTGAGATCATAAAAAGATTACAAAGGCATATATTCTAAAGACAAAACCGTTCTGTAATATGGGGACTTACCAATAGAACAATTCAAAAAACGAATATATATAATTTTCTTTCAAGTGTGAGCCCATTGAAATGTTAGAGGCACTAAGATGTTGGATCCTGATGTGGAAAAGCGGCTGCGCCACCCAGGACCTGGTAAGTGGTGAGTGGAAGACTATGAATCCTTGTTCATTATCCTTAAGCGGTCTCCTTTGCTAATTGTTAGCTACTGCGTGTTTTCTTTTAACAGACACAATTCACATAGATGAAAAAAATAAAAAGAATTACTATTTGCATTTCAATTAAGCAAACAAATAACCTTGTTAGTATTCTTCATTTGAATCAAATGAAGATGGCGGCTATTGGCGCAGGCTAGCAGTTAACAAGTCGCCACCGCCGCTCAGAATCAACATTCAAAACACAATGACTTAGGATAGCTCCAATCCTATTAAACACACGACAAGGACCTTGCTTGATTAGAAAAAACGACTTCTGTCTTTCAACGGCTTGCAAGCCAAGTAAAACATAAAACCCTGAAGACGAAAGGCATGCTTTCTACAATCCACCCATCTGCCTTTCTTGCTCCCGGTCCCTCGCCACGACGCCACCGTCTCCCACGTCTTCTCCCGTCTACTGCACTTTCTTGGTGTGTCCTCGGAAGGTGTCCATGAGGCTGAAGGCTCCCAGGTATTGGCCCAGCAGAACACCCTGCTTAGTGGGTAGGATGCTGTGAGAGAGAGAGAGGGAGGATGGGGGGTGGTGGGGGGAGATGCAAACAATGGTCAACAAGGGGGAGTCGGTAGTCTGGAGTGCTAAGGTGCGCTTTCAGTAATTAGCAGAGTTGAGGGCGGGGGGAATAAAGGTGGAGAAACTACAGTCCTGTAGTTCCCCAATCCTGCCTTGGTTTACCTACTCACCAAGTGCCGCGCCTGCGGTTTCAATCATTAACCATACTTCTGGTTAGCGCTCGTTAGCCAATCCAGATGGCTTTTGTAGGTAACCCATTTGCGGTGTGTGGGTGTTTATGTGAGCGTGCATGCATGTGTGCACAACCCAAGTACTGTCCCCAAAAGGGTTACTTTGCTACTTTAATAATAATATAGTACTAACATATGCGCAGCCTCCCATCAAGAATGGTGTGTAAGAAGCCAAGAGATAGTCATTAAATAGGCAAGTCTGCCATGCACAGCAGATGTTACAATGGAACGACAGGAGGACCGTCCCGAGCTCTTCCAAAGCTGGAGACTGTGCACATGGCATCACATACGTGGTGCTTGTCAAGCTCTTTGAGCCCAGGTGTATAATAAAAGCACAGAGTGGAGCGAAGCAAGGCAACCAACACTTCCGCATACGCCAATATCCTTTATGGCGACTGAGGAGTGTTAAAGTGACGATGTTGAAAAAATATATATAATAATAAGTCTGCATGACTTCGATGACCCTCAATTACAAAAGAAAATCTGTGCCTCCCGAGAGTAAGCATTGTGATTCAATTCACTGTTGTAAAAGTGCAGTTATGTTCATGGAATACAAGCTGCAATGATAAAATGAATGTTTTATAGTTGCTCGAATTGAACAATAACCGTTATGTTTGAGGGTTATTGGGATGGGTTGATGTGAGTAGTAGACCTTACTTCTATGTCACCGTTTATCGTTCGGTGGAATGGCCACTTTACCTTTGTGCACACTGAATGAATCACTCCCACAGGTTTCTTTTAATCGCCTCTCCAAAGATGCTTTTAAGGAATTCATTTTTCAACCCCAATGATCGGCCAGAGTTGGCAGAGCCAGGGCACTTAAGACCTGCTGCTGTGTGGTATTACCATTTTCACGGCAGAACTGAATGAGTTTAAAGACATTAAAAGCATAAAGCTGAGCAAGGGCCAGCTTTAATTGTGGAACATGACAGGGTGTTGTCAACAGGCTTGTTTTGATGGACCCAAATACAACCACTCTTCATACTTCTGTAATACAAATATGGGTGTGAATATAACCTGTTCAATGGGTCTTTAATAATATTGAACTAGAAAGAAAGCAATAGGACTTATCAATTAATTGGAAAGGTTTATAAGCAAACTAGCTTCTCTGATGCATACTGATGTGAAATGGATTTAATAGAAAATAAATAAGTTATTAAAAGTAGAGTAACATTTATCGTGGGAAGTGGTGATACATGTGGCACTCTTCTGATAATGAACATACGGCAACAGCCTCCTTCTCAGAATAAGAATACAAGTTGCGCTAATGCACAGGGATCAATTAAGTCTTTTTTCTTTTACTGTTCTGTCTGCAAATTCTACAAGGGAGACAGGCAGGCTCCAGAGACAAAAAGCTTACTCATGGAGAGTAATGGCTCCTTGCTCAGAGAAATGGACCAACAAAAAGAAAACAAAAAGGAGAACCAGATATCTGCATCACACTATCTCATCATTAGCAATTAAAAGGAAAATAATCAACAGTATAAGTAGTAAACAACCTTTTATGAAAAAACTATTCCCAGAAAGGTGCCTTCTTTTGTTTACCCATCCTACCAATAAAACAGCTCACCTTAATCCCAAAATAAATAGAATAGAATAGCTGTCCTTCGCACAGCGTTTCTTTATCCATGCGAATGTAATCTGATGTTAAATCAGATTAGCATTGTTAAATGCTACAGCCTCCAACTTGTGGTCAGTTAGGCAATTATATTTCCTTTCAAAGTTATTCAAGCATTTTGGCCATCGATTGGTGGCAGGCAACCATTCAAGTCCTGCCCTCAAGGTTCTGTAGAAGTTTGATCAAATGGGGATTGTTTATATATGTTCAAAATGCCAATGGTGACACCCCCTAGAAGGCAAATCGAACCCATCAAAACGGCCGTGTGTAAGCCAATGGGTGACAATCCATATTTTTTTACAGTCTATGGAAGGAACCCACGAATATAAGCAACTAGCAGTTGCACTGTATGAACAGAGAAACAGGGGGAGTATGACTGATGCCCAATCAGAGACCACCAAGGTTCTAGAAAGGACTGCGTAATCAAAATCCTTTTGTGGGAGGACGCTCAGGTTGGGCCAATGACACCAGAACACAGCTTAAGGGTTAGGCTCAGTCCAGTTGTAGATATTACACTCAAAGTATTTTTGGTCTAAATACCAAAAGACCAATACTATACTATATATATTTTATATATTCTTATAACACACTGAATATATGGCCATCATGGGCAGTGACCTCATTCTCGGTACACATCTCTTTAACCACCATAAAGGAAAGTTATTTTCTATATCAAACACAAACCAAAAGAAGCATCTGAAAGGGAGTGTTATTGTGAAATCTAAACAGCCCAAACTGGTGATTTAATTATTTGTTAGGGTATTGTAGTTCTTTGGAACCCTTACTTAGTGTGTGTGTTTGACAAATGATGTTTTCTTAAAGCAATAGTTGCCTGTACAAGAAACATTTCGGGCTAGCATTGTTCTAATTTAAAGTAGCAAATATGATTGTCATGTTAATAGCCATCAAATGTGATGTTGAATACAAACTTAGTTTCCGTCTGTATTTAGGTTGAATACATATAAAATGTTCCTGTGTATTGTTAGATTTGTGGTGGATGAAACAGAGCACTAGCTCAAATTAATAAAAGATTCAAAATTATAAAAGATATATTTTTATTAATGTTTTGTCAAGACATAACAAATAAGCACAACCCCAGAAAACAAAGCAAGACACAATTTTAGCTAATTTCCTAGTAATTTGTAACAATTTAATGAACTAATCCTGCCTTAGAGTCCAAGCATTCATCTTGTCGTGACATTCCCAATAATCTGTGCCAAGGGTCACAGTCACATAGCTGCACATAATTTAACCATCTTAAGACTAAAAATACAAACTATTGGAGGGGGGTGGACAAACAAGGGACATTGGTGGTGTAGGGATATGCTGCCCATGAAAATGGTTCCCCTCAGATTGTGATTATACATTTTGCCATCACCAAAGACCATCCACCAAGTTGTGATGCACCCGTGACATTACATAATGTTGAGCCTGTTACAGCCACATACAGGACAGCCCAAGCACTTCTTAGAGCAGTTTATGGTGCAGGGCAAGTCCTGAGTCTTCTTCAGTAATGCAGAGTCCCAGGTAGCCACTGAGGAGGGTAGATAGCTTCCAGTCTAGGGTGCTACAGGAGGCAGTTGGATGGGAGGGAGAGGACAGGATTTCTACCAAGTTACAACTACCACTACCCTGATTTAAAGCTTGCATCGTATACATTTCTTCAGTTGAAAAAATATAAATAAAAGCACCAACCACTCTTGAGCATGTGAATCTAAAAGAAGACTTCCATCAGAAGAGATAAAAAGGGGGCATAGTTTGCATAGACATTGTTTTGTGAATCTCAGTTTAACTGTAAAAATGTACTTTTAGACCACTTGGTCAAAAGTACATTAACAATGGTTAAAATACTGTTAGGTACATAACCATAGCTACACAATGCACATAATCGAAGGATACAAATGTATGATTCAAGTTCGGTAGTCTTTTCTCATGCCAGCAGTTATGGTATTGACAGAAGAGGCAGTTTTACCCACTTCCTTTACTTTGAACTCTGACACATACAACACTCTTGGCACACAGAAGGGCTCATATTCTGATAAAAAAGCTCCAGCATGTAACTGGGGCAAAGGCCATGCAAGGTCTATTGGCTTTCACACCGGAGCCGTGTGGTCCATTTTAAATCCAACCCTGGAGCGCTTTCCCCGATAGTACGGTTAATTTGCGGTGGTGTGAACGCTCATTCAAACTCTGGTGCGGACCAAACTAACTAACTCTGATCCGCTTGAAAACGGGGGTCTCGGTACGCCTCCAAGTGAAGAAACATTTGGTTTGCTGGGAGAACATGATCTGAACCAACTACAGGACGCGAGGTGATTCATTACAATGTTTGGGTCGCCTCACAAAGTCCAGTGTGAACGCCAACCGAACCAAATTGATAATGCAACCAAGTCCCCGCCTCGGCCCTGAATCCCAATGGATCTATCGAACTATAGTTGTGAAAGCGCCAAAGTAAACAGAAAATGGCCACAGTAAAAGGCAGCCAATGTAGAATTGCTCAATTGGCACGGTTGTCAACTGGCAAGGTAGTCCAATAATGTTATTTGTGGATTATAATAAATAATACAATCACAATTGTGTATCGTAATACACTTTATATGGCGACTGATAATTATAAAAACAAGTATTTTTAGCCACGCTTTCTCACACACACACACACACACACACACACACACACACACACACACACACACACACACACACACACACACACACACACACACACACAAGTGGACACAAATAATGGCAGCAGTCCTTGTCCCATTCTTTGAACAACCCAATTCAATTACTCAGACTGACAAGCAGTGGTGCATTTTCCTGGCTTTTTTGGGTTACCAAACTAACTGCTTCAGCTAGATGCAGCCATTGCGTAAAAGCTTTTAGAAAAACAGGCACGCATTTCAAAGAAAGTTGAGGTAATTTTCTACACACAAAATAGCCCGAATCCTTTCAGGCAATAAGCTAAAGGCCTTTTGAAACCAAAGTGTAAATGACTCCATCTTCTATTCTGATAGATTTAGGAACTGAATGGCAACCACATTTAACCCTCCAGAAACTCTGCACAGTATGCATTCTATCAGAAACAATTTCCCCTGAGACCCGTAACGACATGGCTTCAGAACAGACTGGTGGAAATAGTCTACTAAGTGGGATGATAATAGTGTCCATTGTTATAGAAAAGCACCACTGGCTTTTTGATAAATCTGAGACAAAGCCTAGGGACACAATTCAAAGCAGGCCATGGCTAAATGAAGTCAGGGCGCCAATGCATTTAATTAATTTTAAACGTTACGTTTCAGATTCCAAATTTCCACCATGTGCAATATCCCCCAATGAACTCCTTGTGAGTATTAGGGTCGGATTAGTACCAGACGTCCCCGTTAAAGGAGAGCCTATTGTAAGTTGCTTAGTGTAAAGAAAAAAAATACTAGTAAAGTTTAAAATAAATGATCTGGAGTGCAATATCCTGTCTAGAAATGATCATGTACAACTCACAGCAGTCTGTGTGATCTATGCAAATTAAATACAAATTAAAGTGCCACTGAGAACTGGAAAAGTGTGGCGTGTAGGACTTAGCTTTAATAAGATGGGGGTGGTGCCAAGCAAAGCAGCTCCTTGTTACACACAAAGTGGAGCGAAATTAAAACCGATTGCCCTACAGTCTAGTGTTGTCTGGTATACAAAAAATGAACTACACTTATTAGATACGCAAATCAACTGATTATACGTGCATGGACAAGGAAAATATGGATTTGTACCTTTTTAAAAAGAGAACGTATCTAGAAGTTTCGTGACTATCACACAATACAGATGGGCTTTATAAAATAAAAATGTTTTTAGTTATCAACAAGTTGTGGACATAGCCTCAGATACATTTGTGTGTGTCTTCTCAAACCAGAGCCTGGCCACAAACTACTACACAAAGGCTTCAGGGCCATTTGAGGGCTAAATCTAGATCAGTTCATCTGGTTGCTCTTTTGATCTGTGGCTGCTCCCAGAATGTGTTAGGGCCTGACCCCTGACGGCTCCCAGAAAGAGGATCCCTGCCTTGCATTGTTGGTGTGCTAAAACGAGGCATTAAATTACACACACACACACACAATGAGGGGATTAAATATTGAGGACAAGAACAGAAAGGTAAGCTGGCCAGCCTTGTTCCTCAACCTTTCACAAGTAGGCTGATCTCGGCCCCTTGGCAGGGAATTTCATGTCACATAATTGACGGCATGTAGGAGACTTCAGGAATGCACCCCCAGACAGATTCAAAAAACTGCTGTGGAGTGTTGCCTAAGAGACACTCGACAATGATAAAGTAGCATTTGATACAGATGTTGCGTGCATAGCACAGCAGCAGAAACATACAGAGCAGAATAATTGAGGAGAAATATATACTGACTTCTTAAGTCCTGCAATCAGGTACATGCTTCTTGGCAAGAGCAGGAAGACCTGGTTCGTGAGAACTGCGCCGATGATCTTCTTGGCCACGTAGTTCGGGTCGAGGATCGGCAACAGCCGTGGCCACCTAAAAAACAAAAAGGAATAAATGCCAAGAGAACTGATATGCTACTGGATTTGGTGCATTGGATGAATCCTAAATAGTTTCTAACTCCACTTTAACAGCTGGAAGAGGAGCTAGAAAAATAAATGACTGAAGAGTCACAGTAACACAAAAGTAAAACACAGACCAAAACAAATACTTTACCATGATAAGTTAAGAACAATAAAGTGGGATTTCTCTACACATCCATATTATGCTTTGGGCAATTCTAAAGGATTATTTATAATGCTTATAAGAGGGAACATTTTAAAGAAAAACAATGAAAGCATAATATAGTTAAGTTGATAACTATATTATGCTCATAAGTAGCCATAAATAAGGTATTGCATAGGAAGGTCTCAAAAGCAGACTTTGTGAAAAGGCCTTTGTTGTAGTTCTAGGGTAGATATAGCTATGCCTTTGGCTAACAAACCATGAGTATGTCACTTGTATACAATTGTCAATGATCTTTCTGAAATGTTTACACAATCTGTGCTCAACAGGATGCAAGCTGTAGGCCATGTGAAGGAGGAGCACATGTGATTCATCAGACCTCCAGCATGCAAGTGCCTCACATTCATCAGTGCACCAATCAAATTCACAGCTTAGGTCTGCAATTGGTTATTATGAGTATTTGCAGAGTAGAGGAGTTTGTGACTGGAAAAGCCAGAGTTTGACACAGCAGGAGAAACAAATGAAATGGATTAACCCCCCACCGGCGATTTGAATAGCACCTGTACAAATCCTATTCTCAATTTATATACAACTCATTCTGCAGCCCTTACTCCACGTCTCATGAAAGATTGAAGCAGCTGTAGGTAAAGAGAGATAACAACAACACAAAAATAAATAAAGAATGCAGCATACCTCTCTGCTCCCTCCCTCTCTCACTGCCATTGAGAAGTGTTTCACTCACACACCCGTGGTTGAGCTATGATAACCCTGTGTGAATGCATGTAATAGAAAGATAGATTTCCCGAATCAATCAGGGAAGCGATGCCCTGAATGGTCAGAAATTAGCCCCGGGAGTGGTCTAAAATCTATATTGTCTTATACAGAAGCAGTCAACCAGAAAGATATTAGCGCAGAGCATTTGACTCACACATAGCTGACATATGGCTATAGCATTTATATTATTACCAAAAGTATTCAATTTCACGCAGGGTTCTAGTGAAACCAACCTACGTTAACCAGACAACTTGTACTACTGCAAAAACGTACATCCATATACTGAACAATAACATATATTCATAAACCAAACTAACAAAAAGTAATTACTTCACTTAATTGTACAATTGTCCTAATGAATCCATCTGTAGCCTTAATAGCTGGCACATCATTGCAGAACGACAAACTTGTGGTGGGCGGACTCAACAGCTAGCGCTTGAGTGGTCTTGGTGAACGTTTGACCCTGACTGACAGAAAGTGACAGGCCCTTGGTTTGGCATCAACACCCAGAGATGGTGCACAGTAGCTCCAGGCTTTGAAGTGTCCGACGGAAGGATGCATGAATGGAGAGGTGGAGGTGAAGGATGAAGAGGTATTTGAATGAATGCATGGAGAGAGAGCATGATGTGAGGGGGGGGCGGGAGCGCTGATGGATGGATGGATGGATGGAGACAGACAAAAACAAGACAAGCAAAAGTCTGTCACACCTTCCTGAAATCACCCCGGGCTCTTTGGCTATTCCCACAATGCACCTGTGTCATTCGAATATCTTCTGACAAGGAGAGCTCTTGGGCAATGGTTTTCCATTGGTGGATTTTATTCATGGTCCCAACTCACATACTATCTATCCATCTATTTCTCATGTGTCACAAAAAAGGAAGGAAAAAATGAGATACATTTGTTTGTCATTTTTCCTTCATCTGAAATTGGTCAGTGCTTGTGCAATTTCTATCTATCATAAAAATAAAGTGAATCCACCGGCATCTCCCTGGTAAAATACCCTTAAGGCATGAAGACTATTCTATCTGACTATCTGCGCCTCTCTGAGAACTCTCAAATTCTTACGGGAACACGTCCACTCACTCAGACGGGAATGAGGTCCGAGAAAACTATTTGTATAATAGCTGCTGGATTTATAGACACCTCTCAAATGAACGGCGCAGTCATTTCTAAGGAAAAACATTTTAAGCCCCGTTTCATGCCAGCGTTTTTTGCAGGTTAGACAAAATAACTTGTTGCGTTTCCTGCTGCCTGCCCGTGAACGTGCAGAGAGCAGCGCCTCTTCTATGTTTACCGCAGCGCGGAGGGGCCCGTGTTACTGACCGAATACTCTACATCAGTGATGGCCGTCTGAATATAAAGCTATTTAAACACTTATTTTAACCAAGAAGTATCGCTTACAGCGCCTTTAATTATAATAACAGTTTCTGAATGGCAATCCTTGATTGCGCTTTATCAGACTTTCTGTATGGTCTATTAGGAAAATGAAACAGCAAGACAAATGCAAACTGTCGATAAACTGCTGTAAAACCTTTGACGGGAGTTAAAATAAATAAAAAATAATCTGTTAAGAGGCAGTGCTCCATAACATTTTATTGCAATGTCAGGGCTCAATAAAGATGATCTGAAGATCACTTCAGAGCGCACCAGCATATGAGTCAGAGATGGTCTGCTTATTGCATATGATGTGCGTACGTGCGTGACAGAGATAAAAAATAGAAAAAGCAAACGCCTGACAACCATGGGTCATCGCCCTTATCTTTGTCATTAAATGTGCCAGGGATCAAAGATTGAAAGGGAAAGGTAGCGCAATGAAGGAGGAAAATAGAAAAAGTACATTACAATAGCAAACGCTATTCGCCTTTCAACAAGTGCAGTTCATGTCATTTTGTTCATTTGTTGTGCAACTGAGGTGAAAATAACCTCATCACCACAGCAAAGACGATATATTGACTGATCCAAGTACCAATGTACCCATCTCTGAAAGTTCTGTTTAGAATATGATTGAGACCTGAACGGTTTTATAGGGGTAAAACCAGCGAAGAACCAGAACCAGCACAATGACTAGGTTCTCATCATCGGTACGATTCTGTGCAATGCCTGATTTTTCAATACACCTTCCCACGTCTCCTTACTTGGTTTGGCATCCATCGAACATGCCGGTGTTGATGAAGTAGGGACACACGATGGTGGTCTTGATGCCTTCTTTGCCGGTGGCGATGAGCTCCAAGGAAATGGATTCGGCAAAGCCCACGGCGCCAAACTTACTGGCACAGTAGTCTGTGTTGGGGAGGAGGACACATGACACATTTGTCATTGACATAAGTCAACTTACAGTTTAATTATTATCTTTTGCCATCAGTCCTACAGTTACAATCAAGGACTGGAAGAGATGGGGGAAAAAAATGCAGGATAATACTTTACTCAGTACACAACCTAGAGCTACAACTAAAAGCCTCAATACTGGTTTTGAACAAAATTATTTTGGACGGTTACTTGAAGTAGCCATTGACAGTAGTCAAGTTCATTCATAAAGGGTCCACAATTAACTACCTGAAGATATATTTGCTACTTTAAATATTATGCAGTGGACTTTGAGTTTCTGTTTGACCTGCCATTTAATAGTCATTCAACATTAATTGGGGTTGACAGAGAGGTGTCAATGAACATGGTTAACAACTTGGCACGGTTGAGAGAAATCAGGAAAACACACAAGCACATGGCTATACCCAAAACACAAACCTGCCAATCCGTTCACTCCTATGAGTCCGGCACTGCTAGCAATGCAGACCAAGTGTCCATGGTTGTTGGCGATCATGGCTGGCAGGAAGGCCTTGTAGGTCTGAAGAGAGGGAGAAGAAACCATTACAACAAAGCTGAGCGTGAAGGCTTTTATGGGACACACTTCGTTCTTGAGTTGATCAGAAAGACGACATCTGAACCGCAACATCATTACAGCATACAACTACAGCAAAACACAACGTCCTGCCAAGATTAATCAATAATTAATCAAAAAACTAAATATCTTGCTTAATTTATATTTCAACCTAGCTTTGTGAGACCACCCTGATCTCACAAGATCACATTAGGTTTCTCTCCCTGATCAGTCTGGTTTAGTTGAAAGGTTTCCAAAAAGAAAAGAAATTATAGGATCAATCAGCACAGGGCAGGACAGTAACAACTGCCCCGTGCAAGGAAAATGTAGAAATCGATGGAGCAATGAAACTGTTTTAGCCGAGATAAGACTGAACACTGAATGCTGAATGCTAAAAGAGATAAAACAGAAATGTGCAGATTTTCTCAGATTAAAGAGAGCAACGGCGTCACTCCAATTGGTGGAGTTTTTTTAACAAGGTAATGCCGCGCCCATATGTGGAAATCAATTGCTGCCCTGCCAAGGCTAGACTGATAGCTTATTCATTGTGAAACGCAAACTTGAATCTGGGAGTCAGGGAGACAGGAGAGGGCATGTGAAAATGCTTTCGCATCAGTTCCAAATGGTTTTAAACAAACAGCAAACAACTTTAAATGCATTTGCTTTTTTCACTTCCTCATTTGGCCTTGTAGGACTGTTTCCTTTTTATGACCTTTGGCTTTACAACACTAAGGACACACTCCTGAAAGAGGTGGGGGAGGGGCCTACGACCTAGAGCAGTGGTTCTCAATCAGCGGGCCATGGACGCCAGCGGGCCACGGACCCCAAAAATGTATAAATCAATACACTTTATATTAATATGTATAATCGTAACCCTCTATTGTACCTAATTAGATTAACAGCACAATGAGAAACTGGGTGTCATTAACCATACTGTAGTTGCCCAAATTAAAGTATGGTGTGTAACATTTTAAGTTGCTTGTAGCTTAAAACTACCTGGATATATCTATAGCCAATGGTGAGAGATAGTGATTTAAATAATGTTATCAATTAAATCCCATCCTATAAATAAAAAAGTATTGCCAGCCCGTACAGAATCGTACTACGGACACTCCCTAAACCCCACCCACTCACTCACACCACCCAGCCAGCCGAGCTACCCTTGTTTGGGTCACCCAGTACCCATACAGTGCCGTGAAAATACTTAGAATTTGCCCTGCCCTAGAGTCAGCCTAGATGCAAAGCTTCATAATATGAAACATTTGAACACCATTATTTTTTATGTTGTCCAGAGTGTGTATCATACTGACCCAGAAGTGTGCCATGGTGTTGACCTCCATGGACTTCTCTATCAGTGTATCAGGGGCATCCATGAACTTCTTGCCAGTCACGATGCCAGCATTGTTGACCAAGATGGTGACGTCTCCCACCTCCCGCTTGACCTAGAGCAACGGTCAAAACGCAATGTAAACAACAACAACAGACATGCTTCCATTCGCAATACTATAAAAAGGCTTTTGGAACATGTCCTTGTGACCCTAAATACCTAGCGTAAGCCTGATATCCAATACCCGATAGTTAAAGCAAACACTGTATGGGGGAGGGGGCAGAGATAGGAGCGCTTTTAATATTTTCTAGTTAACAAGGATCGTCAAATCTGTTAATAAAAGGCAGTGTTTGGATGTAGAAATCTTCCCAAACTACGCATCAGGACATACCACTTAGATCTTATATAGAGAGACTGTTCTTTTCTATTAGCAACTTCGGTAGCCATTTTACCATGGCCTGCATGAGTTCAAAGGTCACTAGCAGAACGAGGCACATGTTTAACCTGCATTTTAAAACTGTTTGTACTTTCCGTTACTTCCTCAACTACTTACTGCCTACTATATAAAACATATATAATTATCAATGTTCAACCATTGTAAAACATTTTAGTTCAGTACAATTGTGCTTCAGCCAGAGTAACTCAACAAATTTCATTCACATTTTTGGGAGCTACATTTGCATAGTACGAGGTACAGTGAATTAGGACATGTGAGACAGACAACCTACAGGTAAACAAGTGCATCTTAAAACGCAGATAACAAACAAGATAACTGATAACAAAGAACATGTTTGCTTTGGGGCCAGTGATAAGGAGTGAAACAATAACAACTGTAACCAGCTTGTATATTCCTCTATTTATAGACAACTCATTTATGGGTATTAAAGAAAGCTGATTCCACAAGGTTGCATATGGATTCTGACATATTAAGTGAGAGATCGGTTGACAAAACATTGTAAAAGCTGAGGTTTTTGACAACAGATGGACGTGTACAGTACGCCTCCTTTACAGTGGCAATCTCCGACTTCAGTTTTCTTCTCTTTTACGAGAACTTTGGCAATAAGTGGTAATTATTCCCATAGAACCCCACAGCGTGGCCACTGACTCTCAGATCTCCCATTCATAATACTGCAAAGGCAAGACTTCAATCAGTTGGCCATTGGCTCGGTCACCATCGTGTTACCTTATTTGGCGAAAGATAGGCACTTAACAGAATTTTTTTTTACATGAAAATCTTTGAGATTGCCTCTTTACATTGAGGTGAAATTAATTAAATAAGTAATCTTCCTTGAGCAGTATCCTGACATACTAACAAGAGACGATAGTCTCGTGGCTGTGTGACATTATGCAAATAGAGCGTCAATAACAAGTTCGGAAGCCCCCCCCCCCCCCCCCCCCCCCCTTTGTAAACTATCTGCTGTCAAAAGCTACACAACAAACAAAATGGAAAGAGCGTGCCAGATATGATTGCCTGACAGGTTTTCCCTTACAGTTTTTTTTTTATTTACACAAGGATAATCCCTCCCTTTTGTGCACCACATTTGTTTATAAATTGAGGCATCCACAACTAACGCTTTAGGCATCCAACTGAACTACTAGTATTGTCATTTACAACATACAGGCTACAGTAGGGTGTATTAGTTATTAAGGAGTCTGTTATGGTCATCTGAGGAACTATTACATTTGGTATAGCAAAAGCTAGAAACTGTAGAAGTCAAACATGTAAAGCAGTGGCACCTTTCTACCACAACTGACAAGATTTAACACGATTTTCACAAACATGGCTATTAGGCTAGCAAAAAGGAAAGTCCAAACATGACAACCTTTTACATCGGTTTACAAAACTAGCATTGTAAAGCGATTTGGTTAGCCACAACACATCATAAAATATCACATCATATGCCAAGGTTGCCACATCACACACTAGTCATTTCCTAATCTAATTTAGCAGTCCTATAATGCAACATCAATACATTAAACAGTCTCACAGGATTTGGGAGGTTTTTACAGGGACAGACATGCCCTATGCTCCATTAAGCAGTTTACCAACAGATGGCAACCGATTTCCCAAGTACACGCATCAATATTAATCTCAGCTACGGCCACTAACTATTAATGGACAATTGAGGGTGGTGACAGGGTGTGACAAGAAGCCCACTGGCTGAAGGCTTCAGCTAACTTGGCTGAAACCACACACACACACATCAAACCTCCTTCAATTCTGCACACATTTGCCAACAGCAAAGCACACAATTTAGGAGCACTTCTTACCTGGTCTGCCACATTGTACACCTCAGCCTTGTCGCTACAGTCACAGAGGTAGCAGTGAACCCTGGTGACACCCCTCTCTTTGACCAGCCTTGCGGTCTCCTTGAGGCCCTCCTGGTTGATGTCCCACAACACCAGCACCGTGCCAAGGTCGGCGAACTCCAGGGCCATGAGGCGCCCGATGCCGCTCCCAGAACCAGTGATCAGCACCACCTCGCCGGCAACATTCTTCCTCTTGGTGGGGATGAAGAAGAGCACGAAGGATTCCAGGCTGTACCACAAAACTAGCCCGAGGACTTTCAGGGTTTCCAGTATGAAATTCATGGTGGCTTTAAAACCCAAAAAAAAAATGGGAGAGATCTGTTGTGGAGAGATAAAGATGTGGTAACGTTACAAATTACAAATTGTTTTTTACCGTTAACAACAAAAAATTAACACAGACGTTTCAATACACAGCCAACAAACACTTGAAAGACGATGAAAGAGATGGCAGCAACACGGCCACATTAACGCGCCAGGAAGACGGATAAGTATGCAGGTATGCGATGTGAAATGCGCTTGGCATTAGTCTTAAGCAGGAAGCCTCCTAATTCTAACTGTAACGTTAACCCAAATGACACCGTTTAAATAAATAAATACATACATACATACAAACCACCTTAGGGAGACGGTAGGCCAGGCTTGAGCCCACACAACACGTTCAATCTACTTGCTTATGTAACGTTAGTCTCACATCCTTACTAGTAAAGTATGGTTGTCACTGGCAGTATGAAACTTTTTTTTTGGCTTCCACTCATCACACACACACACACACACACACACACACACACACACACACACACACACACACACACACACACACACACACACACACACACACACACACACACACACACACACACACACACACACACCTTTGGCTAGCATTTTAATATATAAAAACAGTCTCACATCCTTACTAGTAAAGTATGGTTGTCACTGGCGGTATGAAACTCGTTTTTTGTTTGGCTTCCACTCATCACACACACACTCCTCTACGCAACAACTTTGGCTAGCATTACACACTGGCTAACAAAAAAATTAAACGGGACGGGAGATGAACACAACACGAACAACGGATTTTACTTAAAACGGGCTCTCTTTTTTTTGGACGGAGAACCCACCGAGTGGCTACGATGCGTGAATCTCAAGACGGTCAACTTACCTAGGTGCGTCCGCTGAACTGAGAATGTGTTTAGGTATCCCGGCGCCTTTTATCTCGCCGTGCTGCGCCTCTACTCTCTTCACTAGGGGACCTTTGCACGTCAGACGCTCCGTGTGGATTTGCCTGTCGTAATCTACATGGGCGGTACCAAAACACGCTACGGTTCTCGGTTGCTACGGTGCTCACTTCGTCTCCGTGGTAGGGAGTCGGCCTTGTAACGGCCAAACACAAGCCATTATAACCCGGGCGCTCACGTGACCCAAAGTCGCCGTCAACATACCTCACGCTAGGGATTGTGGGGCTGCTGTGTTTTTAGTGACTTGAGGCAACAAGCTCCGCCCGGACACGCGGCAGTCCGCCTCGGGTTAGCAAACATGGATTAGGAAGATAAGAAGAGGGCTTGCGTTTTCTATACCGTTGACCTTGAAAAAGGACTATGTTTTGAAGCTGATGGTAAAGCTACCATGTATTCGTCATAGCTTACGTAAAACCTGAACGATAACCTTACTGCTGCCACATGATTTAGAAGCATAATAAATAAGCTAAGCTAAATGAGCAATAATGGTCCTTGTGCAGTTCCTCGAGGTACACCACATGTAATTCGTTTCTAGTTTAATCATTGATAAAGACACGTGATCTGTTATGGAACTGTAGTTACTGTGCCACTTATGAACAATGCCATGACAGCACCTATCTGTAAATTAGTGATACATCTGCAAACTCATAATCACTAATGTCAAAATCAGTATCCTTAAGGTTCCATTTAAGATTAAATAATTCATGCTGGTTATTTCTGAAACACAACTTGGTTTTCCTCATAAAAAAACAACCATCTTTCAAATCCTGAAATTCATTGATCATTTGCAGCGAATTCATTGCGAATTATATCGGGGCGGCAGACAGACAGACTTAAACCCTCTGGCCCGATCCACTACATCCACTTGATTGTCACCCCCATACTCGCTAGTACTCGCCTTCATGTCAATGGAATACTTTGAGAGGCAACAGTTACTAACTACATCTCATCTCCTCACTTCCCAGCACCCGTAGACTCATTACAGTGAAAATACAGACCCAAAAAATCATCAGTCAAGATTATGCCATCAGCTGGACAATAGGAAGGAAAGGAGCTATATGTGAGAATGGTATTCATAGACTACAGTGCAGAATTTAACACCACACCCTCTGCCAGCCTCCAATGCACCTGAGACACCTCTCGTCCTTGAATGAACCTACTGAGTGTTGGTAGCCACACTCCAACCCCCCCCCCCCCCCCCCGCACACACCCAAATGAAAACACAGGCCACTTTCAACTCCAACGCCATCTTCGCATCTTGTGGTGGGCCTCGTCTACCATTAAACGACAGACCAATTTGGAGTGCGGCCTGTTCTACCGATGAACGTCTCAACGTCGGTAGAACAAAGGAAGAACCCCCCCCAGGATAAAGCTGCCCCTGTAGAGAGGGGGAGCCGCTGCTACTACGCATACCAGTTAGAGGGATTATAGAGGAGCAGACGTGGACATCACACACGGACTGACACCCAGGTGAAGAACACACAGCCATGAAGTTCTGTCACCTTTAGAACGGTGGTGTTGTACGACCACTGACGGGAGAACATTTGGATGGATTGCTTCAGTGCCTGGTGTCGAAGCAACACCACCGAGCAGGAAATACCCTTCAGGATCCTTGCAGAGGGGATGGACAAATGATCTGGTCTTACCCCACCATATGTTCATGTTATTCATGATGGACTCGGCGAGAACGACAGTGTACCTTCAAATGTCTCCTGATCACAATGTCTTATTCATCTTTTTAACAAGACTTAGGGTTGCTAATATTAAAATCTGGATGTATTTCACACCACATAAGCCATAATAACTAATCACCGTTCAACGACACTAATGCTTAACAAAGGGGGTAATGCTTACACAACATCCTTCCAGTTCCAGGAACACCCAAACGTGGTGCCTGGAACAGGATATCTTTCAGAGAAACTGAATCACGATATCGAACCAAACTAAAGACAAAGACAATACCAAGAAAACCAAGAATGTAAAATATAGGACGTCTTATAACATATTGCATGAAAAAAAGAAAATCTAGAATAATGTTACATGTTACAGGGAACTGTTTGTAAAACTTGTTAATATAAACTTGCAGTCAATTTGGTGGTCGATGTTATCATCTGTCTTCATTCAGGATGAATGGTGTGATATAAACATAATTTTCATTCATTAATGGTGATAATTAATCTTTTGGAGAAACCTGCTCAATTTCCAGATGTTATGTTTTGATAGCTACAAGTTTGATTTATGGAGCAGGTTTGAGATTATATTGCGAATCATGCCACAAACTTTTCGGGGATG
>JACYXH010000308.1:862500-927500 GCA_026745465.1 Lota lota | reverse complement strand
ACTTTTCCCAACACATCTTGATTAACAGATTCATTTAATAAATAATAATGATATCATTATGGAAAACATGTTGAATCAAATGTTTAATCCGAGGGAAAAAAACAACAACCTTGTATTTCTTAATATATGAAGGACACATCTTGCAATCATTTACAGTATACAGGGGGAAGTCAAACTCATGATGTAGCCAGCGCAGCACATTTTACAAAGCCAGATGACAGAATGTGATTGGCTGGGAGTTAGTTAGGGGAGGGGGTTTGGGGATAAGGGGGCGGGGGGGGGGGGGGGGGGGATATTTAAAACACTAACAAGTCCAGAATATTACTTAGATGGTGATTGGTTTGGGCAAAAAGGGGTGGGGGGGGGGGTGGGGGGTTACGGTTAGGGTCTCCTAGTCCATGAAGCCCCCGTACCTCTTCTGCAGTTCACTACCGTCTTCCCAGGCGCGCTTCAGAACCCCGGCCCTGCCCTTGGAGGAGTCGTCCACCAGCCACTCGGGTCGGCCCACGCGCCTCATGAAGCCGCCGTAGCGCTTCTTCAGCGCCCGGCCCAGCACGGCCTCCAGGGGGTCGGTCTGGAGGCCTGCCCGCCTCATGAAGCCCCCGTAGCGCTTGGCCTCCGCGCCGCTCTCCCCGTGGGCGGCCCGGCCCTCCGCCTCCGCGTTGAGGATCTTCAGGATCTCCAGGCGGATGTTTTCCTCCTCCTCCTCCTCCCCCCCGTCCTCTCCCCTCCCCTCTCCTCTCCCTGGGCTGCCGGGCTCTTCCGGAGCCCCCTGCAGGGAGGAGGAGGAGGAGGAGGAGGAGGAGGAGGAGGAGGAGGGGGGGGACCGGCGAGCCATGAAGCCCCCGTAGCGCTTCATGAAGCCCCCGTACTTCTTGGCCAGCTGGTGCTCCGGGGCCGCCGCCGCCGCTTGGGGGTCCGCGGGGGCCGCGGCCTCCGGGTCGACGTCGTCCTCCTCGTCCAGGGTGGGGATTTGGTTTTCCTCGTCCAATAGGAGTTCCCTGCAGAGGCGGAGCTTCCGGCTGTCTACGCCACCCTCGCACTCCAGCGAGCACGTCTGGAACTAATGGGGGACAAAACACGACAAGAGAGAAAAAAAAACATTAGCGTCGTCTCACCGGCCATCTAATGTCCTTATTAAAGACCAATACATAGCACAGACAATACGTAATGCTTTTCCGTTAAATGAAAAATGTATTTATTGATTTGTTTTACTGTTGCTATTACTATTAGTGAAAACCTCAAGGCTGTTTTTCGTACTATGACCAGATTGGGGTTACGTTAAAGACATGGCTAATGGTTTTCAATTACTTAATTTAATGCCCCCATACATTTACGCCCTGTATTAGGATTCTCGTTTGACTTGTTCCGTCGGCCACGTGATGTGAGCCCTGCTGCCGTGCGTGCGGGTAGAAGCGGGACCATAGAGTTTACTGAATTGAATCGAAGCAGATTGTAATTAAGATGACAGAAAAGCAAGAGAAAGACAGCGAGACCGTTGAAGAAACAGAAGGAGACGGGCAGCTGGAGAGACCGAGAAACGGGGAGGATGGGAGGAACGGGAACAAAAGGGCAGCGTTTTGATCACTTTGATCTCCAGCCTGCCGTGTCTGCGGCACTCCCGACATTCCCATTGTCCACGGGACAGACAGCGGGACAGACAGCGGGACAGACAGCGCGCGTCTGCTTCGCAATAGAAGAGCAACTCGTGGAAGGAAAGACAAAAAATTAAAGAAACAGAGAGGGAGGGAGAGAGAGGGAAAAGTGAGTAAGAGAGTGAGTGAGAGAGAGAGAGAATGTTAGAGAGAGGGGGGAGAGAGAGAGTAAGAGAGAGTAAGAGAGGGGAGAGAGAGCGTAAGAGAGAGAGTAAGAGAGAGAGAAAGGAAAAGAGAGTAAGAGAGTGGGAGAAAAAGAGAGAGAGAGAGATAGAGCGTAAGAGAGAGAGGGAGCGAAAGAGAAAGATGGATGAAGGAAACGAAGGAAGAAACGGGGAGAAAAACAATAATTGCAGGGGTGATATTACAACAAGCAGCAGATGGTTTTGGGAAATCAAAGAGTCCCATTTTGTGATCTACATCCTTCTCTTAATCCCTGTGCATCAGCAACAAAACGAATCGCCCATTACAACCATCTGTCCTAAAACCTTTCTCAATGCACTTTTACAGTACACACAGTATGTTATACTACAACGGCTGTTTAGCTGCGTGAGTTTATCTTCACCCACTTGCTGATCCCAGCCGAACACTTGACTAAAGCACCTTTTTATGTTCTATGGGGGTCGGATATCGCAGATAAATTCCACCTCTTAACACCTATTTGTCATTGGATCGCACTTATTTCATCCTCAGAGATTCATTTTGGTGACATGCATGTGGAATTCATGTTGCGCTTTCATCGCCACGGGCTTTGTAATGGTAGAATTAATGAAGAGGAAAATTGAATTGAAGCCACGGCGAGCCCTCGGGCGCCATTGACTTTGGTCCCCACTAATGCCCCCTGGCGGCTATGAGGTGTAAGTTCTACATTTAAAGCGGCGTTGTTTTGAGGCGTGTGCGTGTCGCGCGCCTTTATCCGTGTCATTTTTAAGAATTGTTTTAGTTTTTTGATACAGCAATCATAGGCCTAGAATACGTCCTATGTGCCGTGCTTTTTTGTTTTGTTTTTTTTGTCAGTCAACGTGACATACACTTTAGGCTTATAAATAAAACATAAAAAGTCAGAAAATCGAAACGGAAACTTCTCAGTCGTGACAAATGTTCGTGTTGCCTTTCACTATGGATACACGGAGCGAGTCATCCCGCACCACATGACAATCCTTACTTTCATGTGGAACCTGAGGGGGCGGAGTGCAGCGCGCGACAAGAGCCCCGACAACACGTCACACATTAACAAGCTGCGATGTAAATGAGAGGACATGAGACGGACCACTTGGGGTTAAGAGGAACAAGAAGCAGAGAAGCTCCAGATTCAAAGGATGATGGATGGATGGAAGACTATATTACATTAAAACTCCCACTAATTAAAGTGGTCTGATTTTATAGGCATAATCATAATGTTAACGATGATTGTATTCTAACTGGTATTTTATTACATGTAGGAGATCAGTCCCAAATGACAGTTCCCGGCCATGCCAGAGGTTTTGTGTCTGAAATGAATGCATTTGATTGGCTTTTGGGCATACCGGCTCACTAAATGATTCGATGCGGCACCATTATGTCGCGGGCCAGCCCCAATTTATGAGCAATTTTCTTGTATAGTGTTTAAAACACATTGAGCAATAAACATGGACGAGCATTGAGATATTGGGTCTGCACTAACTAAATAAAGAGAAGATGCGCATTGTTTGTCAAATTAAGCTGCGCTGTCTCAAGACAACCACAACCAATGTCAGTATCAACGTAAATGCAACGTCTACATAAAGTAAAATCCTAGAGAAAACTACAAAGTGTGGCTGGTGTCAAACTTAATTCTAATGCCTAAATGCAAAACAGAATGATATAGAACCACATAGAACACACTTATGACGAAAACAACCAAAAACATGTAGGCCTAAATGTGCAAACCAAATACCAAATTGTTGTTCATATTTTGGACGGACGCGTTTGAGGTTACCGCAGAGGTAAGAGGAGGCTGCTGTCCCAATAGACGGTAGACGCAGAGCGCGCACTCCTTCCCGCAGTCAGTTCCCATGGCGAGCGCAACACAAGCGCCCAGAACCAGCGTCCACATACAGCTTGCGTGCCCAAAAGCCATCGGCTGCAAGAGAGCAGAAACAGCGGGGAGCTTTTAGACTTCTAATCATTAACACAAACATTCTGTACACTATAGTAGGCAATAGACCGATGTTTAGGTCATGCGTCATTCTATAAAATAGTTGCATTCATTTGGCTCGTGATTTCCTTTAAAATCTCAGAATATAAAACAATCCCGACATAATAAACACTTTAATATAAAAGCCTAAAGTTAGCCCTATATATTAACAACATCGTTAAGAAAACGTAACGTACTGAAATGCAACAAAAAAATACAAAAACATATGAGTTAAAACCAATTTTCTACTGAATTGAAATAAAGAAGAATTCAAAAGTGTCATATTAGCATAAGCAGAAGGGTTACTTGGAATAGAAAGAAAGAAAGAAATAATGGGTGCAAATGAAATCACTCACTTGCCTCTGTTTTGATGTGGTAAGTCCGCGTGCCCTCAGGATTCAGAGAAAAGTAACTGTTGAGGGGCGCGAGGTGCAGCACAGAATATATCTCCACGAGGGGCCAGCTTTGGCACGCGCAGCAGCTGTGGGAAGACCTGTCAGCGTTTAACCAATCAGCACGCACTCCCTGAAGTATGTTTCTTGGATGGTCGCACGAGTTAAAAGCAGACACGACGCAGGACGAAAACCCCTCGAGGGCAGAGGTATACGTGTTTTTACGTTAACAACGACGCGGAGTTGTCGGTAAAGTCAGAGCAGAGACAGTCGCTGACGGATTTAAGTAGTGTGCGAGGGGCTGACGTCAGCGGGGATAACGGGGGGGGCCCTGTCGTCAGCGGGAAACCCAAGCATGATGTGACGTACAAAATACTTAATGAACAATAACGCACATAGCTACGCGCGCGCACACAAGGGTAGAAACCGTCATACCAGCATCCAGCATAGTTCTGTGCTCTACAAATATTCAGCTCCTAGGCCTGTTGGCTTTGACCATAGCACAGCAGACATTTGTTGTTTCTTGTTGTCAATGAGCGAGTGGAGTTACCACCTTTTAAATCTTATGAAGAACACATTCTTGACTTGTTGTTGGAAGCCCCGTCACCCCAGCTTTGTCTGTAGGACTCTTTTTTTAATTATGTCTGCCTACCTATCTGCTTTTCTCACTCAATGATATTTAGAATAAGTGGTTGCAAGTATTGAATTGATAATGCAGCTTGTCATTGTGCTTTAACTAATAACACACAACACACTCCTGCAAAGCCAAGTCTGCCTAGGTAACCTCTGTATGTCTGTCTGTCTGTCTGTCTGTCTGTCTGTCTGTCTGTCTGTCTGTCTGTACTATGTGCTCAAGACAGCCAATCAACCGTCTTGTTGACAAGAGGTCATTTAAAACATCCTGTAAATCTTGTTCATATCATGCATTTCAAGTTTAGGAAGAATTATATCAAATTAATATGTCAATAGCTATCAAATGATGCAGATGCATGCTGTATATGTAGAATGCCTTATGCATCTTGTCAAACAATTATTATAGTAAGAAATGTCAGTAACTACCACACGTTTTATGTATGACACACATGTGCACACATACACACACGCACGCACACACAAACACACATACAACCCCCCCCCCCCCCACACACACACACACACACACACACTTACATGCACCCACACACCCCCACCCCCACACACACAGGTACGGAGGGAACTGCCGAGTACGATCACTGTCCGCTGCTGTTGACCCCCTGAGCAGCGCAGGCTTGGCTCGGGGGGGACGCTGGTGGTCCTCACATCCAGCTGGTGGTCCTCACATCCAGCATCTTCCTCACTACTTTAGTATGGTGTGTGTGTGTGTGTGTGTGTGTGTGTGTGTGAGTGTGTGAGTGTGTGTGTTTGAGTATGTGAGTGTGTGTGCGTGTGTGTGTGTGAGCGTGTGTGTGCGTGTCTGTCTGTCTGTCTGTGTGTGTGGACTCACAGAGGCTGTTTTCTCCACTGTATAGTAGAGGTGAATGGCTAGGACCGGTGTAAATCAGGCAGGAACGTGTAGTGCGGGTCTGGGTGTGGAGGTGCTGGGTTGGATTGGCTGTATACCTTGCCATGAATAAGACCCACACCATCCTTATCATGAACTGGATATGTATCACTGTATGCAGCTCCGGATGAAAGCATCTGCTAAAATAACTTAACAGCAAATCCTCCTCAGTGGCAAAGGTTTGACTGTTTTAACGACGGGCAATAAAAACAAAATAGCACACTTTAAGAAAATGTCAAATCATTTAAAAGACGCTTTGATTGTTATTAGTGATTTCAATACATTTCAACATTACAGATGGATTCAGTTCATATCGATGCATTACAATGCATCAATGCAATATAAAACCTCCATGCTGACAGATTTGTTTTTAAAATAACAATTAGAGAGACTTACCTCAAAGGAATTAAGATAATTTATTACATACCTCAAAGGAATTAGTGTGTAAACACTTACAAACATTAGGCACAAAATATTATGAAAGCATAGTTGGATGATTTAACAAATAGAATATATAAATCAACATATTCTCCAGTTTAATAGCTTGTAAGATTAATTGATTGTGCATCTAGATTGATAAGACAAAATAGTAAAACATCAACAACATTAAAAGCAGCATATAAGAAGGACACATGGGTTGAGTGTAGTGGTACAGAATGTGGCTGTGGGGTTTTGTGTGTGTGTGTGTGTTTGTGTATGTGTGCGTGATTGTGTCTGTGTGCGTTGTTGTGCGTTTCTGTGAGCAGGAAAGAGTGAGGCACAAAATGAGAGAGAATGAGAGGAAGCAACCGACCAGCACAGAAATGTGATTCATTCAACATGTTTGACTATTTTAAACATGGCTACTCAGCAGAATATCATCTGTCGATGTGTAGATTGTATTTGTTCTATCGTCCAACTATGCATCCTCTCTTATTATATTCAGTGCCTAATGTGTATACACACTGAATCTGAAGGTGGAGACACAACCTATCAATGCTACAGAGTCACTTGTTGCTTGAACCAGACTGTGGCGTGCAGCCACGGTCGAAGGCTGCAGAATGGCGAAGGCTGCAGGCAAAAAACCTCTGGATGCTTTAGTTTTGATGTTGAGATTCATAGCAGGGTTCCCTCGGCCACAGAGGGGGAAGATCCACGAATCAGTGAGCATGCTACTCTTCATTCTCCAGGTGAATATTGATTGATTGCTTACAACTAATAATCATAGTTTATGAGTTGATATGTGGTCTGTTTTTAGGTATATATACAGTATATATCCACATATATTCACTCTTAACAAATCATGTTTCTGTGCTGGTCAGTTTCTACCGTCTATCTCTTGTTCCCTCACTCACTAATTTTCTCTCACTCTTTCTTGCACACACACACACACACACACACACACACACACACACACACACACCACACACCGCACATGCGCACGCAACCACACACACACACACACACACACCACACACGCAACCACACACGCACATACACACCCACACCCACACCCACACACACAAACAAGAAATTCCATGTAAAATGACACCATAGGTTCTAATCCCCACCAGGCGAGTACAAAGATAAAGTCGTTCATTAACATCGGTCTGGTTGGAACAAAGTGGTGTTTTTTAATTAAAGGACAAGACATCTGTTCAGAGCGCACGGCCACCTTGCTGTTAGCTCTGCTGCTTATTTACCAGGAACCAGGACGTCAATAAAGATTAACTCGCCGCTACAAATTGAAAGGTAGTGTGTGTACCTGGGTGTGTACCTGGGTGTGTGCGTGTGTTTGGGGTGCCTGTAAGCTTTCTTTGCCAAAAACTAATTAGAAGGGGGGGGGGGGGGGGGGGAGGGGGGGAGTGGAGTGATGGAGGTCGAGAGAGAGAGTAAGAATTATAAGAGGCAAAGTCATTTAAAGACACAATTTGGAGACACAAGAGAAGCTGTACTAAGTTTGTGTGTTAGCAAGAATCTGATCAATAGGGATGATATTATAGTGATACATTTTGTCACAATTTACAATTGTACAGTTATTTAGTTCAAGGTTATGTGATGATGATACTGCTATGAATGGAGAATTCTTACCTTATAAGGACTATTGAATTGGTGTGGAAATCCTATTATCTGCACCACCAAAAAAATAAATATTTAATTTCATATAACAATTGATAATCTAATTAAATCTTTCCTACAGCAGCTTTAAGTTTGTTTGGTATTTAAGTCTTGTTCTTTGTCCTTATCTTTGCTCAGTCCTCACAAGTCTCTCATGGTAACGTGTACTGCGCAGCGCCTTTGTATTGAATACCTTTTGGCGTCAAACTTGTTGAACATATTTTTCAGTTGTGTTTGACTATTTTGGTTATTTACCTTTCAGCCTCTTGAGAGTGATTTCTGTTTGTTGCCTTTTGTGTCTTGGGAGTTGCTTTTGCTATCTAATTGCGAGGAATACGCTGTGTATAAACAGACAGAGCACAGACAGACAGAAACAGAAGGACAGGGATTAGAGACAGCGTTTCTGTGTGTATGTGTGTGTGAGCAGATGTGCGTTAAACAGGGAGTGACTGATAGGGATTTAACATAATATTGCTGTGTAGCTATCGTCCTCTTTAATGGCTGGCGGGGAAGGTTTTATGTCCCAGGGAAGATGGAGGCAGATAACGGGAGCAGACTGAATTTACATTGACAGCCAGCTGTTGAATTCTTAGTGCAGCTTTAATGTCTCTGCACTGTCTACACACACTGATGCACTCATCTACCTGCCAACTAACACACCCTCCCGTAGAGTCACACACACTTGAAGTCACGGACACAAACCCAGAGACAGTGACACACATACCTACATACACACACACACACACACACACACACACACACACACACACACACACACACACACACACACACACACACACACACACACACATTGAGTCCAGTGCAATAACTCAGATGTTATCATGGCATTGATGATTCATCTCCATCCCTCCCTTTCTCTTTAGTGGAAGCAAAATCACACATCTTAAGTCCTATAAAAGGCCTCAGCTTGGCTGAGTCTATAGCTTGTTTCATTAAGGTTGCTCGCAATTCAAATGTGTGTTTTCCTGTAAAGGTTCAGCACATAAATGAGCACCTCCAAATAGGGTTGGTACAAATACATAGGGTCTGTATATATATACATACATATGCTGTATATACATACACAAAAGCAAAAATACACATACACAAAAGCTCTGTCCACTTGAGTCTTGGTTGCCATTATATTTTCATATATACATACCCAAGCTTTATATCAAAATATAAGGATCAGGTAATTGTCAATAGTAACTTTTATTTGTCATCCATCAATACATTTTTTCATCAAGACTCTGTCCTACCTGTAAAGTGTTCAATCCATCCTCATGGCATCCTATAATTCATAAAGCTTATTATGCAAAACATCTCTCCAAGGTGTGTTTTCTGACCAGAGTCTCTATACAAGACAAACAACAAATATCTAAAAGGTTGTGTGGGTCAATATCAAAAGTCCTCATCATCTACTACTGTTTTGTTTTGTGTTACTGAATGATTGGTTACTATGTTATGATTGAGCTATACATATATAACAAAAGCTACACATTTATGATCACCTAACCTCAGGATTTGTATTGTAGCAATAACAGCCATGAAGTTGTTTGTCCTATACCATTAATAAAGGACATAAAAGCTGTGTCCGCCTGCAATACATCAGTGTTCTTTTAACCTCTTTTACTAAACGGTAATTTTATAACAGTTAATGGGGTCAGAACACATAACGACATGTGTACAGTACACACACACACACACACACACACACACACATACGCACACATGCCATTTCCTTATAGTCCACTTGAGGGTTTCCAAATGCATGTCAAGGAGGGAAGCGTCACATGGTGCTGAAGGAAGGACACATCCCACATCCCACATATCCAAGCCAATAACACAGGCCTTGAATACGTCCATGATATTGTGTCAGTCTGCAGGGGCCTATGCCCTGGGCATAGGCCGTATAGGCATATCGCCTGAGGTTGGAGGGGGTCATGTTGGCCTAAGGAGGGGCCCCTTCTGCTGATCTAGCCCAGGGCGAGGCTAGATCAGCAGAAGACAGACCGGCCCTGTCTGTCTGGTCATACATAAATATAAGCTCAGAGGTAGACACTGATGTCTTCACAGCACAACGCCGAGGGTTCGACTCCACCGTCGTCTTTCAGCGTGCGCTTCCCATTTCATTTCGTTGTTCCTGCGGTGTGCACGTTTTACACGTGCTGCCGTCTCTTCCCACCTCCAAACACACTTGCATATGAGGAAACATACGAGAAAGGGATCCTATAAATACAATTATGAAACGAATGAATCACAAATAAATAATTAACGAAATGAAACAAATGGATTGTCATTAACTACAGAAAATGAGCATTGGTTCTTAGAATATCAGTGTCAGAGCCGGTGAGTGTATCGTTTTTTCATCGAGAGAGAGAAGGAAAGGGTTGGTTCAGCCTTTGTAGCTCACTGTGATTATGTCGATTTTGTGATGATGCCGGTGATGATGATGATGAAGGCTAATTAAGTCTGAGCTGAACTCTTGTTTGCTACAGCGACCCAACTCACTGCCTGGTCATGCGCACGCACACACACATACATGCATACACACACAATACACACACACACACACACACACCTGACACAAACGACCAGATGCACAAATAATACAACATAAACAGTAGAATTCACACACCTGCACAATCATGCAACCAAACACACACATCCACTGACAAACACATCCACATCCACACACACACACACACACACACACACACAAACATACGCACACACACACAAACACCCTACTGTTCCGTGGTCTATCAGCCCAGTACTCTCTCTGATGAGGGAGGCTTGGTTAATAGATGGCTATTTAATATCGAAACTGAGGGGAGTGACTGGAGCAGGGTAAAGCAAGATTAGGACAGAATGGAGAAGAGAGAGAGAAAGAGAGAGAGAGCGGCGGGGTAGAGGGGGTGCAGAAGGGGTGAACGGCTATGCTGACACACACAGATGCGCGCACACACACACACACACACACACACACACACACGTATATTTGTTCATTATTATTGAAGAAAGGTGAATGGATCAGATAATTTGCAGAAGTGTTCCAGGAGGAGCAGCCTAGCATGTGAGACCAAAGAACAGAGAAAGACCAAGAGGCAAACCTCAAGGAAAATGAGAGGAAAGGAAAAAAGAAGAGAGAAAATGTGGATGAAAAAGTGTGATAGAGGCGGTTGAGCAAATTGATAGAATACCTGATTTCCTCTTTTCCTCTTTCGTTATCCTCACAATGACACAAAAGCAGGACTTGCGTTTCTTCTCTCATGTTAAATGGAAACATGGATGCATTTATATAGTGCTTTTCACAATGCCCAAAGGGCTTTACATACTGAGTCTGTGTGTGGGGGTGGGGGTATGTATGTGTATGTGTGTGTGTGTGTGTGTGTGTGTGGGGTGGGGGGGGGGGGGGGGGGATATGACACCATGTCCACTACCAGGTTGTAGCACCAGTTTGGATGGTGCACGGCAGCTGGTGGGCACCAGATAGAATGCTCACCACACACTGGCAAACACAGTGGAGAGGTGGGGAATGAGAATATCCAATTAGAGACCAGGGGACGATTAGGGGGCCATGTTGGTACAAAAGCCAAGTTGGGAGTTTGCCTAGCAGGCCCATAAGACCCCAGGATTGAATCTGTCGTGTATACCTGCTGTTTGTCAATGACTTGAGAAGGGGGCAGCACAGGACGGAGACAGTGGACTAATGGATACACACATTTAAAGTGACAGTAAATATATTTTCAACCTTGTTTCCATGTTTTACATAAAGCAATGTCCTCAAAACAAAAAGCTTGTTTTCTTTTGGTACTTTGTCTAGTCCGAGGTACTGCGGCTCTGTGATTGATAAAAGATGAAAGTCACAAGGGAGGTAAAGGAAGAGGGTGTAATTGGCCTGTATCTGCTGCAGGCCAACAGGTGGAAGAAGTACATAGGAAGTAACCAATGAGCCGGCAACTCATTTCAAGCTGCTGGTTGGTCCTCTGTCACCTCGTTCCAGGGCGTCCTCATCTCACCTAGTGTCAAAAATCAGATCTGATGGCAGAGCTCAACTCTGGGTGAACACGGCCTTTCTTTCTCTTTTGTTTCATAATTGTTTCGACCAACCATATTGCTTCTAGAGGGTATCTGTGGATAATTGCCCATTAAAAGTTATCCCAAACTTGGCATGCACTATTAAACAGTAAAAAAAGATTTCAAATCAACACTATGTAGATTGGCCACTGTAGAAATGCACTTATTAAAACACACACACACAGTTCACATGATGAAGTGCTTAACATTAAACAAAAAAAAACCCCCATTATAACCACATTTAAATGTAATATAAAAATAACATAGTTTCAGCAGACCTGCAGTTTTCTAGGAGTGGGTTCCAGATATGTGGTGCATAAGAATTGAACGCTGCTTTTCCATGTTTCGTTTTGTATCAGGGACAGAAAGCAGACCAGTCTCAGATGACCTAAGAGGTCTAGATGGTTCATAATGTAGCAGAGGTCAGAACGTTTTTTTTTTTGGAAAATAGACTAGCAATAGTATTTTTAAATCAATTATTTGACAGACAGGAAGCCACTGTAAGGATCTAAGAACTGGAGTGATATGGTCAATTTTCTCGGTCTTAGTGAGGACTCGAGCAGCAGCGTTCTGAATCAACTGCAGCTGTCTGATCTGTTTTTTAGGGAGACCTGTAAAGACACCATCACAGTAGTCGAATCGACTGAAGATAAATGCACGTTTTGGTAGTAGGAGGGATAAGAGCTAACTTCCCCATAATACTCAGCACCTTCAAAAGTTTGGCAAAAAAGATGAAAATTAGACGGAACTCTCATAGTCACACCAGTGCAAGCAAGCGCCTTACAACAAGAGAATAAGATACAAGAAAACACAGACATATATACAAATGCTAAAACAGAGCAATCATAGTTGTACCCAAAAGCCTGTCTAAAAAGATGGGTCTCTATCTGTGTTTTCTTTAAACGTCTGCATCTTGTGAGGTGAAGGACCCTTCCAGGAGGCTTATCCCCATACGGGGGCAGGCTTATGGGCAAAGAGAGAAGGTCAAGTGCTATAAATGTATGATGTCCTTAATCGGGTGCGTCCAACGTTTTTTCGACAGAAGGAAAGTTTTTTTGCAAGACAGGACATTTCAAAAGCTCCATCCAAAGCACCCTGCATCTCCTTCTGATTGTCCAATTGTCTGATATTCTTGGCTATTTTGTCCCCTTCTCTTTCATCGAGCTGTTACAAAAGTTTACTTAGCGCGGAGTCACATACATGCATGACCACTTGACCAAAAACTGGAGCAGCTTTTCTTTTCGAAAGGTCACTGTCATTTTTGTTCTTTGTTATTAGTGTACAAAATCAGCTGTGTTTGAATGATGTGGCGCACAAAGTCCTACAGTCAAGGATGTTCTTTTTTCCATCAACAACAAAACACATGTTGATGACTTGGAGCGCCTCCTACAGAGCGGTATGTAGGCCAGCTGTTATCCTGTGATGTTGCACTCGGGCCTCACATCTCGTCCCAGATCATCTGTTACCATGGCCCTGGTCGGCACAAGCTCTTATCAACATAAAGAGCTAGCTGTGTTAACACAGAATGCACTGCCACACACACACACACTCACACACACACACACACACACACACACACACTCACAAACAATCACATACATCTTCTCTACCCACACACATACGGTTGATTAGCTGAAAGACAGTGATTATGGGTCAATGACAACGGATCGTGGCCACACACACACACACACACACACACACACACACACACACACACACACACACATACACACTCTTACACACACACACAAACGTGAAAATGACCACAGGGTTTTTGAAATCTCTCCAAACGCTGCATCTGTGTGTGTGTACATGTGTTGTGTATATTGTAGCCATGCACACACACACACACACACACACACACACACACACACACACACACACACACGTGATTAGTTGAATCATAGAATTCCTTTCCCGGGGAGAAAGCGCCCCTCTGTTTCGGGGGCCTTCCTTGCCAATGATCTGATAGTTACTACAATTACACCAACGTCGTCATGGATGGTTTGGTTTTTAAACTAAAATGTTTCACTGATATGCCAGGAGGAGCATTAAAGAGTAATTCTGGTCTGGGTGAAACCAACCATCGTCTCCCCTGCCTTCACTAAAACATCGGTCGCCAATATAATTGATCAAATGTACAGTACTTCCTTGTACCGATTCTGCATGCTGTGCCCCATCACAAATACAAACACTCCTGTGATTCAGAATCAATGCACCAAAGTGCTACCGTTGTTGTTAAAGTTTGTGGCGAGGAGCGCTCACGCTAAATGCTCTTCAGCAGAATTGGCGTAACCTGGACACACCGCAGTAACTCATCGGGTCATTCGGGTGGTTCAGGTCTTTCAACAATCACACACCCAGGTGACCCAGCCGGGATGGATCAGGTCCCGGGGTTGTGTCCGATTAGCGCCATCTCACCCAGGGCTCTGCCCTCCTGATCCACAGCCACCTTGCGGCACATCAGCTAGCTCTGTCACCAATCTAGTGGCCCTTGGCTACCCATATGTGTGTTGGTTAACATAAGAAGTAGGGTACAGTTCATGCAGATGTAGGGAAACACTGGGTGTATTTGTGGAATTTAGAGTAATTGTTTATGCAAATGTTTTTTCCCTCGATGGATGTTGATGCTTGTGGATATGGTTTATAGGTGTAGGCCAGAGAGAGAGAGAGAGAGAGAGAGAGAGAGAGAGAGAGAGAGAGAGCGAGAGAGAGCGAGAGAGAGCGAGAGAGAGCGAGAGAGAGCGAGAGAGAGAGCAAGAGAGAGCGAGAGAGAGAGCGAGAGAGAGAGCGAGAGAGAGAGTGAGCTCAAAGTGAGGGTAACAGTTCGCTGGCTTCCATCTTCTCTGCTCCTGCTTCAGAGATTGAACTGTTTAATCCAACAATCTGCAGAAACATTATGTATGCCAATATTACAACTTGACTATTACTAAACGACACATTATAATTATGCAATCGCAGACTTTGTTTTCGAATCATTATTTTAAAAGCCCCCTGAGGCTAGATAATGGAAGTCTTGCATTACATAAATGTTACTTTACAGCAACAACCAGTGCATAAATAAGCAACAAAACAATGCAGAATTACCATGGTTCATATAACAAAGGGATAACATGTTGATTGAAGCCGCTGGCAGGTCCCATTTCAGTTCTGTTTGATTGCTCATTCATTCATTGAGTCATTAATTGTTGTATGCTGTTACACCACAAACAGTATTACCATAGATAAACAAGGATATAGAAACATATCACGTAATGTGTACCAATATACACTATTCTTCATGTATTTTGATGTCATAAAACATCAAATACGAAGTTGTATTTATTTGGTGGGAACCAACCAAATACAACTTCCTTTTTATGATACTCTTCTGTGTTTCTTCTCTCTCAGAGCAAATCTCTTGCTCTGTTATGTACACTGATATGTAATAAGTTTAGGTCCAGCGATCAGAAATCACACAGACCCACCCACACACACACACACACACACACACACTATCCGTAATCATGTAATCATGTCTGCTTCTGTGCGTGTCTTTTAGAATGAAAACCTTTCTAAGACACAATTTAATTCTGTAATATTTCACACATACTTCACACAATTATAGTAATTGCTACTGATCCTACTGTAATAACCTCATCTGAGTATATAACCTCAACCTTTTAATAGGACACCTGGCGATGCACCCTTACACCCTTCAAATGGCCGTGGAAAAAAAACCCCGAATCCAGTGGTAAAATATTACAACAGAAAGGCAGAATATGGATTGTAGTCGGTTGTCGGTTGGTAAAGGATTAATCAATAGCAATTAAACACACATTTAAATAAAGTGAAAGTGAATTTTTAATAAAGCAAAGTAGACAACTATAGAAATCCCAATGTAAAGGGAACTTGATGCCTGCGGGCGCTGATGCACGGCCAACTGAGTACGAAGAGCAGGTTGTGTAAAGCGGGCCTATGGACTGCCGCGGCACTTTGAGACAGCAACGGCCACAGATGCAGATTGTATGTGACGTACGGTGCGTGGACGTGTGGAACACAGGGCAGCCCTGTGGCCCCGGGGCCTCACTGCACACCCAGCTCGACCTGGCTGAGGCACTGACACGCTCAAGCAGCGTCGGGAGCCAAACGTTCAAGACTGGTGGTTAAAAGTGTAGGTGTGTGTGTGTGTGTGTGTGTGTGTGTGTGTGTGTGTGTGTGTGTGTGTGTTACATAACACAAAGTCTTAGTTAGCACATTTGTAGCTTTGCAAAATGTGTGGTGCCCAGATGTTCAAGTGTGTGGTAAGATAATATAAAAATACAAAAATACAAAAAATAATATATATTTCATATACGAGGAGCATAGACAAACTATATTTGCAAAGTAATATAGTAATATAGAATAAATGATAGTCTTTATACAGAACGTAATGACAATAAATATATTCCATCTTTTATATATTTTATATATATTTGTAAAGGCACAAATAACCCGTTATATCTGTATTGAGGTGTAACGTTGAGTTAATGTTAATCTTACAAACCCCTTAGAATTCCAAAGGCAGCCATTTGATGGGCAGCCCTTTGATTGCCAAAATGCCTTGGTTCGGAAAAGCTAGTGTAATTTCATTGGTTGTTAGTATGGTGACAACCAAACGCGTCTCCGCCCACTCCTATTTAACTTGGGTACTTCAATTTCACCAGATCTGAGTGCTCCATACAACAGACTGGCAAAACAATATCTATTTTCTTCCTTTACTTTCATCATCTTTCATCTTTCTTTCATGTAGTGATCCTTTTTATTTCCTGCCCCATGCTCTGCCGCTCACTAAAAACAAGCCAATCATGCTCATCACGGTGGAGGTGTGAAAGGGTAGCTGAGCCCCTCTGAAGCGAACCCGGATCTCTTGAGCGCATTATCCGCCAGTGACACCAGTGACACCATTTATCTTTGTTTACAGTAATGCCGTCAACACACTCTGGTTCTGCTGGACTGATAGCAGACTGCAGCTGCATTTTTTGCCGTCCATTTATCTATCTTTCTGTTGGTCTGTCCCAATACATCAGTATGAATAAAAAGTGAGAACCACGAGGGACCACTTCTTGTCTCTTCTGGTTGTTGTGCCAAATCCAGCCCCGCTGTTGTTCCTCTGTGATGTAGCAAGCTCACCTTTGAGGTCGACTTTCTGTTTTTATATTCTACCACCAGCGGCAGTACATGTACGTTGGGCATAGTGTTTAAAACTTAAAGTGTGTGCAATGCATGCTAGCTCAAACCAACCATGAAGTCCAAATATATCTGATTTATTCGAAATACGGAGCCATGTGACTCATTCGCAGACACACACCCAATGATTTCTTTCAGTTAAAAAAAGTTGTTGGGTCTCACAAAGTGTATGTTTCTGTGTTCTTTTTTTACTAAAAAGGTTGTTCAACAGGGTACATTCTCTGTAAAATCTCTGCTACTGTAACCTCAGGCTAATAACACTTTTCCACGTTTTGGAAAAGTGCCGCACTTTCTCTTTTGGGACCCAATGTTTTTCCGAAAACCTTTACGACTTGCGTGATTTTACCTCGTAGGTGGTTCTGCTAAAACGGGGGTTATGTTTTGTTTCTTGCTTTTTCTATTTAGATTAGTAAAACAGGGGTTTACAAATCCTTTAACGGGCATCTTGGCATTACTAGATACAAATAAATACATCGCTATGGAATGATGGCTTGAGTCCGAACCTCTAGCTCACCTCCAGCTTTGCCTAGAACCAATGTGGTTCCTGTCCTGAACCAGCGTGACATGGCACTTAGGCTCCGAACACATTCAGTTGGCCAATCAGCGAACCCCAGTGAGTGATATAGATGATGACGACACTGGGCAGTTCCATTTCAGACCTCTTCGGCTGCTGTCGAAGAGGTCAGCTTCGATGCTGCTACTGAAATAGTTTTCTCTGATAAAGAGGGCATGACTTGAATGAAAGAGGAACAACGAAATGCCGTGAAGGCTTTTCTCCAAAGACATTTAGGTCACATGGGTGTTGTAGAATCTGATTGGTTAAAGCCGATCCAATCGGGTGCAAAGTAGGCATGGCCGACTGCACCCCAAATTGCGAGGCTACGAATTTACATGGCAGTGGAAATAATCAGTTGGAGACTGATTATTGTCCTCTCGGACACCAACCGACGAAATCCGGGACCAGGACGTGGTACTCCTCCTCAAGTCTGCCCAACAACAGCAGTGTCATCCCAGTACTTCTGCACATGGCATGACCGAATTGTTTGAACAGGACAGGGGAGAGAAGTGTCCCATGTGGGGCTGTCGTACCACCAGTCTGAGAGTCACAGTCCTGCGGCCCGGTCTTCTCCCAGTAAGGTAGCTGACCTTAACCAGGTCAGCCATGTGTACAATCACCTGACAACACAATCCACACAGCGCTGCTCTCATTGTCCCAGTGGGAGAAGGCCCTGACTGTAAATCTCACTGGGAAATGTTTGAATGCTAAAAAGTGGATTTTACCAAAGACATTATAATCCTATTCTGAGTGTTAGAATTTTCAAAGGGATACGTTTCTTCCTGACTACGGTATGTTTGCTCCAATTGGCTCATTGTCCGACTTCCTAATGAGAAGGTTCTTAATTTATATGACGGTAAATAAAACATCGTAAGCCATCTTGTTCAGGCATTCAATCTAAACTCTTCTTGTTGCATGATACGCTCAATGTTATAAGACTATATCAGGTCTTGGACAGAGAAGAGACAGAGACACTGAGAGATAGAGAGATGGAAAATAGAGGGAGAGAGTGGGAGAGAGAGAGCGATAAAGGGGGGGGGGGGAGAGAGAGGGTGAGATGGAGGATGGATCATCAAGTGTAAGTGGGATAACTCGCAGCGATTGTGACTTGGTGGTCCATAGCGTTGCGATTCCCCCATCCCCTCTGACATGGTCGTGGCCTGCCCTTCTCAACCCCTTCAAACCACATAATTGCTCTCATGTGCCAATACAGGCGAAGTGCATTACGGTCAGGCCTATGTCAAAATTTTATATTTGGCATAAAATATCTGTTGGCCACATTGGTTACTTCTAAGAATTGAGTTTTGTGCTGGTGTGATTTGGACATTTTTGGGGGGAGATTATTGAACATGGATTCATATGAACAACGTGAAGGCTAAAATAATTCAACTTTAATTCTCTGGGTAAAAATCGATATTTCTGGGCTTATATGTTACACTGATATGACATAATTATGTAATTTTCATGTAATTTTGATAATTGGTACTTGGGAAATAATGACTGCATCAATGGGTGCCTTTTTTTTCCTGCATGACACCAGCCATTTAATGTCATCCAGATCAGGATAAAAAATAAACACAAGTATTGCATCAAATTCTGGAATGTGTTTTACCCATTTCTGACACAGATCAGATTTGAGATAAACATTGCACACACATTGTCAAAATAATGGACAATTTACAAAACACTATATTTACTGGGTTATGAAGTTCATCGCTGTATAATATACAAGGAGAATATTGAAGGAGGTCAGGACCCAAAAGAGTGTTAACACAAAGAGATCATGACTTGAGTGTGTGGTTTCCTTTGCAGTTAATTAGTCGTGTGAAATTATCTTGGCAAGAAAATACCAGAGCAGACGAAAGGATGTCAGCCATCCCATCTGCTGAAAACTGCTACAGCAAAATAGCGCTTGAACCGAAACAATGTACGTAACTATGGGCTACAGCAGTGTTGGTTATATTATTATTACAATGGCGGAGGAGTACTATGAGATTGCTTCCACTTCTGACATTTTTTTTTTAATGCTTGTGGAAACAAATGATACATAACCTTTTATATTACAATTCCAGTGGGTAGCGGACAAGGTTTTTCATTGTAACTATTTATCTATTCATCTTTCTTATGCCATCCAGGAATCGTAGAAGAGGTAGAATCCTACATGAGAGGAGCTTGGTAAACTTGGAGATGCTTTTGGCCATGATGCTGAGACAGGAGAGGATATCAACAATCAAACTGACAGCAAGGCAGTCACACTGACTGGAGAACGTTATTTGCATGTGAGAGTGCATCAATTAATCTTTCCATTTGTTTTAAGAACCCCATGCAAGGCTGTCTATTTGAGAATGTGTGTGTGTGTGTGTGTGTGTGTGTGTGTGTGTGTGTGTGTGTGTGAGTGATCATGTATGTGCGTGTCTTTATAAAGAGCACATTAAGTGTGGCATAATGTATTGTATGACACATCTCCTTTGAAGTTCCCTCTACTTCAGATTAATGAGACCAGAACCTCTTCAATCTACGACACTCGCACGCGCACACAAACACACTCACACACACTCACAGACACGCGCACACACACACACACGCACACAAACGTACGTGCACACACACACACACACACACACTCACACACACACACACACACACACTCACACACACATCACAGACGAATAAAAGGCTTCGATTTGGAAAGGCCCCTGGGATCTGGTCCCATTCAAGGTGAAGTGAACTGTAGTTTTCCCAGTGGTGTCATGTTATAGCTCCTGCTGGTGGTGGTTGGATGAGACCCTTGTCTGCCCCATGGAGCATTGACTTAATAAGGCCATGGGGAAATTAATAGATATACCTCCATGGATAGTACTGAGACTTTCACGCAATTGTACTCAACCAAATCCAAACAACTAGGACAACATCCTTTAGCTAGGATTTGGAGGAATATGAACATTACTATTAGTTTGTTCACGTAATTTGTTCCAAACACTGTTTCTTGTTTTGGAGAAAAAAAAAGCTTGTCGTATAATACACTTTGAATCAATTGAAAAACTCCAAAGCATGGATAAAAAGTTCAAAACAACAACAACAAAACAAAATGAATTGAATAGTTAATATAGGCCCTAATGAAGGAATTGCTGTTAGGGTCGATAGTGTAGTGGCTAGGGTTTTTGGACTTTGAGCAGAAAGGCACTGGGTTTGATCCCTAATGTCCGTAGTGTGCCTGTAGCCCATCCTTGAGCATAGATGCCCTAACCCCTACCTGCTCCTTAACAACATCTATCATTCACTAAATAGTATATAATCAGTAGCCATATTATGAATGTGAATTCATGTTTAAAGTCATTGGTGACTCAACGATGGTTCATCTGGCTTCAAGCTTAGACAAGACAAGAGACATTCAAGGCTAGGCCCGGTACTAAAGTCCTTCACACATGCACTTCATTCATGCCTCGGCTGATATAGAGTGTTCAATTGATCCTATGTAATTCATCCATAGAGGAAAAGGGTCCAGAGGGGAAAACGGCGCCATCTTAAGGTCCGGTCATTCGGTGGCTTGGATCATGCTGTCGGGTTCCTAGTTGAGTCCTAAGTTGGGAAGTTATTCATACTGTTTGTGTTTTTTTCTTTCTTTGTTTTATTCAACCTTGACTGATATCATCCGTAAACCCACTCAGGGTTTCAAATAGCTTGCATGATTCTATTCAGTTTGGGAAAAGAACAACCCTGATTCATAAGCTTATTTCAATCTCTTGTGCCACACTTGATTGGTCCCTCACGAAGAGCCATTAGGCAAACAACAAAAATCTTGGCCTGGAATCTATCACTCTTCTTGACTCCGGTATTAGTGTGTGCTTGAAGAAAATGTGCCATGTGCCATGAAATGAGTAAATATGATCGCAATACGATTGCTGCAAGACAAAAAAGAGAAATAACTTCTATAATTTTATCTAAATTCCGCTCAACTTTGATAAGTACAAGTCACTTTAAGAGGTTGATGTCCAGACACAATCAATTAGTCCTTGTATGTTATTACTTTCTGTTTGCCTTAAAGGAGTGTAGGTTTTGATGTCAAAGGCTAATAGACTGTCCATAATACCCTAGCTTCAGGCTTTGCTAAATAAATGAGGACTCGAAACCGGAGGAACCAGATTTCACACAGGGATTAGTTGTGATCTTCAACTGATGATGTTAAATGAAACAAACAGCAACGTACGCCATTCAACCCAGCAGCTTATAGGGTCCTGCCGGTGGGATCTCTACCTTCACACAGTTTCACTCCAACATCCACACACATCATTATCCCATCGCTTAGCACCCCATCGTTTTACAATTTGTTACAATAAAGAAAAATGGTACAGAAAGCTCAGGTATTTGACTGCAGCATTTCATTAAATATCTCTCAATAGAAAGCTGAAATTGATATTTGGTTCACATGACAATGGACACCCAGAAATTGTTTATACACATTATTAATTCACAGAAAGTTTGAACAACTAAGCAAACTTCTTCAATAAATATTTCAATTTCAAGCGATTAATGGAAAGCCATGGAATTACAGCAAAGATATAATATCGTCCATTGATAAATGTGCTGAACAGCAAATTATATTGAAATATAATTGAGAAGGGGTTGGATGTCTGTTCAATCTGTGGAAGTAATCAGAGCATAGTACTTTGGAAACATTCCCCATCAAGGCCTGGACTTTGAGATATCGCAGCGTGTAACTGAACCTGCATTATGATCACAGTTCAATCCAGCAGACGTAGTCGAGCTGAATGAGCTCTGGCGAGGAGATAATGAAGTATAATGAATCATCGTTATTGTTTATTCAATATGTTTTCAATGAAAAACGAATTAAACAATAGTCGGCCTTTGGTTTTGAGCAGCACCGTGAGGTAAACAAGCAGGAAAGATTAGCTGGAGTGATGTGTTTGGAGTGGTGTGCGTGATTCTTCGTTAGCATGCTGTTTCAGACTTAGCTAGGCGTTCCTCACGACACAGGTGATTGTATATCACAAGAGCTCAAACGCATTGTCAGCGTTATGTTTTAATGGTCTAATAATGGGACTTTCACACACATTTATTCATGATATTGTCCCTTCTTACTGCTATGCTTTGGAAACAATATGTGGTCAATTATTTCAAAATGTTTATTTTCTTCAGTTTGTTTTACTTTATTTATCCAGGTAGATAACCCATTTAGATTTAAATTATATTTTGCAAGGGTGACCTGGCCAAGAGTGAGTGATATTGAAAGTGAATATGTGTATTGTGTGGAGAGCATAGGCTACACAGTTGTTATTTCAAGTTCCACCTATCTAGTAGATACATCCAGATTTAGTAGGTTACAGTTTTCTTTGGAATGCCATTTTTAATACAGTTGTACCGCTTGAGACATATTGTAACTTCACCTGATAATACAATTTCAATCTATCACAGCAATAACAACATCCCAATGTATTGGTATATATTGTGCTGGCTGTATGTGGTATATTGTGTACCGGTAATTTTCTTCAGAAAAATAAAAGTCACTGCCGTGGGGAGATTTGCAGGCAGCCTTTTGCTCCAACCAGCCCAAGAGTAGATGCAGCAGCAGTGCACCCATGGGACACTGTGGTAATGTTTTGCTGATCATGTGTGCACTGCCCGGCTGCATTTTAGCAGTGTGGTAAACCAAGGTATGCTCCAACTGGGCTTTTTGTTGCCGGGGTCAGGTTTCTTAACTGGGCTCTCTTGTGGTTTTACTTGAAAGGCTTTTATATCTCTTGAAGCGGGAGTGTTTTCGAGGTGGAGAGCTTATTCGATGAATGTGACTGTCTGACTGACTGCGACTATCAATACTGGTCATTCAGCTTAGAGCTGATCCAAAAATGCTACCACACACCAATACAATATCCACAGTCTTAGATCCCTTCATTTACTACCAGTAAATGAAATGATAATAATGAATGGTTAATCATATGATCAGACGTCTTGTTTATACATCTTGCAAGGCCCTGGCATTAGAGTACTTTGGGAAAAAAAGCTTTAAAACACTTATCGTTTCCACATGACAAACACATGCCGATCATCATACGGTTGTACTTTTTCATGCCACTTTAGGGTGACCTAGCTGCCCAATAAACAAGGTAAAACATTACACATGACAGCTCACTAGGCCAGAAAGATTGGCAGGGGATGGCAAGATCTATTCATAACTGTGAATATTTGTAAGAATGACTGTGAAGAATTGCATAGTCTCACAAGTCAGGAAAAATAAAAGCAAAGAGATTGTGAGTGGAGCCTGATTTATGTACACTTTTGTCATCCACAAATTGCTGTTTTTATTTTGTTATATCTTTCATGTCAGCATCAAGTTTGCTTGTGATTGACAGCTCAGAGATAGCGCTGGGCCGGTATTCTGTCATCAACTGTTCTTGTTTTTTTTAATATTATTTATCTTTCATTCAGATGTCAATTGGACAACTCTGCGGCAAAGTTCAGTCAACATAGCCTTGGCAAACCGGACAAATTTCTTTGCATTTAAATGTCTAGCAAACATTGAACTGAGACCTTTCAGCACTAGACTCTGCAAATAGTTAGAATGCACAGTGGCAACATGTCAGTTCTTCAATGTTCAAAACACATCAATTTTTGAACACCTATGGTGACTTTTGGAGAATATATCTGACATTTAAACTGAATAGAGACCCCCTATGTCTACAGACACAATCTCAAACATATATATAACTGTCAAACAATGAGTCCCCTTTAAAGGCTGAAGTTTGGTGGTTGTTATATTTTTGATCTAAAACCCTGTTTCTATATCGATACCTCATAGTTCTGTTAACGTTTCTTCGACACGGCGGTGTTCCGAGGCCTATTGAACCGCGGCTGGATGGGGTGTACTCTCACCTTTTGTATTTGTATTGCAGACCTACCGACAGAACTCCATAGGGAAGTTATTTTCCATTGGATTACCCTGCTCTTATCGTTCACTGTTTAGTGTTGCCTGTCATCACATTCATCACCTCAGCCTCCACCTCAGGCTCATTGCGGCCCCCGTCAGTTCCTGCTTCTTTTTTTTTTCGAGCTGATAACAGTGACTCATTAATTAGGCAGACGAGCAATCAGCGTTCTATTAACACAGGAAAAATGAATGACATGCAGGCAAGCGCATGCACGCACACACCCACACACATCCACACCCCCTCACACACACACTCAAACACACACACACACACATACACGCACACCGACACAGACACGTAGCTGACAGACATTCACTGAAATAACATGGTTCCCTCTTGTCCATACAATGAACAAATTCACCCTCAGTTGATTTGACTTGCAAAACCACAAGAGTGACAGCTCAACTGTTGGCTGACAAGCATAACTAAGGCAGTCAAGCAGCACTGTTGCAGAAAGATACGTGTTTTTTCCAACACTGCGTACGTGTGCATTTTTGCACACATATGCATTAAGACAGGGGCAAAACTACATATACAAGGTACAGTTAAATATGTTATGATGTTGAGATATTGGACAATACCATTTGAGTTAATGGGATGCACATTAAGTCGATGATTTCCAGTTAAGTATTGTAATCAAGAGCAAATAAAATACCTTAAAACGTCCAACTTCGCCAGACTTTGAAAAGACTCCACAAAATGTGGTGGTAAATTGATCAAATCCTAATTGAATGTCTTTACATTGCAATTGTTGAGGCGCTCTGCCCTGATGGAAGGAAACAGTTCTACTGCACGAGACAGGATGTGGTTTCTGTAGCGCGGCTCTGACAGTGATGCTACTACAAAGGAAATATGTTTGTTCACCACACCTACACCCAGCCCGATAGCCTTTCATTTTGATCCGACGGATAGATTATAACTGCTGGATATCAAGTCCAAAAGCAGTGACCATAATTTAAGAGAGGTTAACTGTGAATGAAAAGTCAACACTCAACCTCTATAAAGACAATATAAAGGAGCTTTTATGAGTTGTTTCAGGTGAGGGCAGATAGAGTGGTGTGGTGTGATAAATGATAAAAGATTATGTTTATGGAACAATATCCAAAATTAAATATAAACCCAAAAGAGGGAATGAAATGATCACACTGGGTGTCAAAGGAAATAAAGGTGTGTTGTATGGCCCTCTTTGTTATTGCTTGGTTTATATTGAACTAAGGTAAGGTAATCTGCTTGTTTATATTTGTTTTTGGTGCAATATCAAAAATGTCAAGCTGACAGAAGGAGATGAAAAGCAATGTGATTGGTGGACACCTCAGTCTGTTTGAGTGTTTTGGTTCCTAAAACAGAAATTAACCATAAAGCTTGTAAATAATTCAGTGTGGTTTGTGCTGACTACATTTTCCTTATTACGACGGCTCACTTCCCAAAACAAACTTGCTTACAAACCTTTGCCTTGCTTCCCGATTTCAGCTCCATATATCCGCTTGGCAATGTGTTTTTCAACTGCACAGCCACATCACTCGTTGTGTTAGTCATCCCATATTTACCTTGTAAACGCACCTTAGGGCAACACAGACACATGCTACACACTAACACAGCACCCGGTTGACTTGAAACCTTTCCACAGCTTCATACAGCATCTGAATATGTCCGCACAGCCTTCATAATGACGTGAACTTATATGCAGATGTGTCCCTTCCTGGACACTCACCTTCTGTGAGAGAAGAGCAGCAGCAGTGTGTAGGTACACGGTACGTCAGACACGCATAACAACATACTTTTGCAAACAACCGTTTTGAGTTTACGGACGTTTAACATGTTTATCTGCAACATCAATGTATAGCATCGTATTCGTTTCCTGAAAAGCAGAAAGTGTGGGGACGGCCCTTTGACTCCCAGGGTTGGTAAAGTCTGGGCTGGTGACGGACGCCTGGGAGTCCCGACGGAACGGTAATTAATAGGCCATTGTCAGCAGGTGAAAGGGCCAAGGAGGAGGAGAGATTGGCAATTACAGAAATCTGGGATACCGCCAGGGCGGGACCTTTGGGGAATCCTCTTAGTCTCAATCCTTTATCTTTTAGCGGTACACCTGGAACAACAACACTCACCACATGTCCTTCTTCCATTCTGACTCCTGTTGAGTGAGGGGAGTGGGGGTGTGGTGGGGTGGGACATGGCCACGGGGATTGACATATAAAGTGGTGAATTAAAGAAGAGATATTGGGGCAAGAAACGGAGAGCAACACAAAGAAAATAAGAAACAGAGGGGGGGGGGGGGGGGGGGGGGGGGGTTCAATCAAACCAGTAAAGCACAATGAGAAAATAGAAACTGGGGGGCTCACTCGACCCCTACGGACAAGTGGCAGGGCCGCGTTCTACACAACAGGCCCCCATTGTAATTGCTCACTCGAACAAACATAATAACATCAGCCCACGGTGTCCGGAGGAGGGATTGCTAGTAAACAAAGTGCTTCAGTTGGAGCCCTGCATGGAGGTCTCCCATACACCTGCAGGAGGAATCTGGGTTTCATAGCCTTACCTTCGCAACATTAAACCAGCGACAATGCAGCGTGACCGCCGAAGCCTGGGTGGATCAGCCCTTCTCGTGCCAAGGTGGAATTCCTGTACGTTTGTGTTATTCACCAACAGCAGCAGTGATATCTACACAGACCGAAAGATAGATGGATGGAATCAGAAATATCCCCCAATTACTGATGAGTATATATGTGTATATTGACGAATTCCCTCAAAATAAACAATAAACTCAATATGTTCTTCAAAATACAACAATGTGAACTGCTTTCACCTTTCTGTGAATTAAATACGAAAACACGCATACATATTCAGACCAGTCCACGTTGGCATTTCTCTGTTTCTTTTTGTGCTTTATTCATAACAGATACAGTGAGCGTTAGACAGGAAGGTACTGTATGGGAGAGAGAGGGTGCAGCAAAGGACCACGGGCAGAAATCGAACCCAGGTCTCTGCCGTAAGGACTCCGTTTGCGCTCTACCCGGTGAACCACCGGGGCGCCCCACAATTCTCTGTTTCCATCCACTGAACGCCTTCTTCTTACCATGTAATGCCTTTCCCTATGATCGAGTTTGTGTGTTTTGTCTGTAAATACATCAGTATAACTTTGGAGAAAGTACACAGCTGTAAAATATTTAATGGTTACAGTAGGGCTATGAATTTAATGGTCGGGTACAGAATGAAGCCCTCTGATCAATAGACCCCATCACTTAGCGACAATATTGGACCTGAACCCTCAATGAAAAATTCTTTCCAAATGCTACCTGGGCGGGAAAATGGAACGCAGACCTAAAAGTAATTCTGTTCAGTTTTCATTGTCTCCAAATAGCCTCAGTTACCGCGTCATATATTTCTCAAACACTCTGTGGTTATGCAGCCTAAAGAAAGAGGGAATTTACAAACTACTGAACATGTGCAGTCCACTTCCTTCAACTCAAAGCTGTCGCCCTGTCCCCCGACATGACACAAGGTGTTTCAAATCATTTCAAGAATCTATTGTTTTGGCAATAATGTAATACACACGCCTGCATGTACGCACGCACGAGCGCACACACACACACACACATGGATGCACATTCACACACGCGCACACATGCACACACACACACACACACACACACACACAAACACACACACACATCAAAGTGGCACAAACATATATATATAATTAAAAATGCCAAGAAATGTGAGTGAGGAGAAAGAAAGTGTGTCCGTTCCCGACCTTTTCTCTGACTTTGTATAAATCTCAAGCTCAGCTTAGTCTGGTGTTGGCTGTTCATTGGTCTTTGCCTTTGTCATATACTTTCTTCAAGGAAATAGTTTGTTCTGCTTCAGGGCATGGACAGAGTCAGAGGGAGCCCGGTTGCCCCCCCCCCCCCCCCCCCCCTCCCCCCCACACACACAGATGGCAAGGCTAATTATTAGAGCTCAGGCCTCAGGAGCATACACACACACACACACACACACACACACAGTCAATATACTAATATGTCATCTGGCTTTGACTTTCCTAGGCTTATTTGAAACAATAACCTGAGATGTACAACAGTCATAATTTATGCGGCTTTATGAGATATTTCCTGCTGACCTGCTTGTTAAACACAGTAAACAGTTAGAACAAATACAGGCCCGTACAATGTTTAACTCACACACACACACACACACACACACACACACACACACACACACACACACACACACTTACACAGGCACACACACACTTACACACACTCACTTACACAAACACACATACAAACACACACACACACACACGCACACACACACACACACACACACAGAGTACACACACACAGAGTACACACACACACACACACACATACACACATCCGACTCCTCAAATTGAAAATTGGCTGATGAAAATATACAAACCCCCACACACACACACCCCTCGGGCCAGGAAAGAACCACCCCCCCAGCCGGGTTACTCCTGTTAATATGGCTCTTTACGACACAAGCGCAGGAACAAACATGTTCCTCAGCAGGGAGTTAATTACTCGTTGCAGTCAGTGCCTATTACAGGGACGGACCGATATGGTGCAACACCTGAAGCCATTATCACACCCTCACACACACACACACACACACACACACACATGAACACACACGCATGCACACACACACATACACACGGACACACGCACAAACGTGCGCACACACACACACACAAACGCGCCTGCACATACAAACACACACACCCTGTTCAGCAAGGTAAATTAATAGAGGGACCCACACACACATGGTGTGTGACAGGGTAGATTAAAACGATGTGTTTAGTGACTGACTAGGGGGTCCCTCTTACCTCACTAACACTATCAGCAGGGCAGTAACAGACTTAATTAACAAAAAAGGTTAAACAAACACACACACACATACACACACACACACACACACACACAGGGAAATCATCCTGTGTCCTTCAATCGAGGACATGAATACACAGGCCTCAATGCACTATTTAGGGCTTCACCATGTTCCTATATAGTCTACTATTTAGAGCGTCACCATGTTCCTATACAGTGCACTATTTAGGGCATCACCATGTACCTATATAGTGCACTATTTAGGGCTTCACCATGTTCCTATATAGTCTACTATTTAGAGCGTCACCATGTTCCTATACAGTGCACTATTTAGGGCATCACCATGTACCTATATAGTGCACTATTTAGGGCATCACCATGTACCTATATAGTGCACTATTTAGGGCGTCACCATGTACCTATATAGTGCACTATTTAGGGCATCACCATGTACCTATATAGTGCACTATTTAGGGCATCACCATGTACCTATATAGTGCACAATTAAAGGCACCATTATGTAGTGTTGTCCGAAATCGGAGAAGGCAAATCTGGCTCACTATGTAGTGCACTAATTTATGCCCGTGATGCACCACAAAAAAGGTAGAACTGATGCATACCATACTTATTTTCACACTTCATCCCATGACGCACAGTGGTTTTCATTGTGATCGGATTCAATACTTTTTCCCTAAATTGTTTACTTTGTACTGTTCACTATTTAGAGAATAGGGAATGGTGGAAAAAGTTAGCCAAATCAAACATGGCTAACAGTGTAACAGTGTTCACTAGTGTTCTTGGTATTTAAGTCCCCCAGTATCTGTCCCCTGTGGTCAGTCTTTATGCTTCTGTATCTGTGTGTATTATCTACGCTAGGTTCTGATACCTGATTTGAGCCTCCATTATATTCCTGCTATTGAGTTCTTTACCCTTGGCCTATCAAGATCAGTGGAATCCACCAATACTGGATTTAGAATGAAAATGTAGTCTTTAGTGAATGAAATAATAGGCTTCTAAGTTAATGCATGAACACACAGAAATCACAGTGATGTTTAATTAGTGGAACGTCTTTTGGACATCAGCTCATCTACATTGCACTGCGTCAGCTTGTGTGTTCACACGTGGGTCTGTGTGTGTTCGCATGTGACAAGGGACAGTAAAGAACGCAAAAATAAATGCCCTGGTTGCCATAGCAGTTATCAAAACACTGCTTACATGTGACCACCGAATGAATGATCGAGGGAATGAAATCCACCCTCTCCCTAGATCAGTTGGTCTTTAATTGCCTGTCACTTCAACACACATACACACACACGCAAGCACACGAATGCACACACATGCACCCACACACACACACACACACACACACACACACACACACACACACACACACACAGAAACTGAGTCATACGTTTTGTTTGTCTGTGGAAAGTATGTAATTTGCAATATAACTAGGACTGTATGAAAACATTTAAAAGTCTGTGACTAAATGCCACGTAACGTCACCAAACAGAAAAACATTGAAGAACAGCATCCAGTGTTTTGAGGGCTGAAAGTGGAAAAATAAAATCCTTATGAATGCCAGAGGGATTCATTAAATAGTAACTCAACACAGATCTTCAAAGTTGTCCAAACAGCTGGAGCATTTTTAAAAAACACATCCTTGAGTGTTAGTGTGTGTGTACGTGTGTGCTGTTGCAAATGTGTGCCATGTGTACATGCAGCCCTCAACGTCATTTGTGTGTAGAAGATCATCTCACAGTGTACTTGCTGCTGGCAGTAGAGTGACGATGGATCTACCTTCTCCCTCCACCCAGGACATGAATGGAGCCCAGGCATGATCAGATGATCGCATCACGGCGGAGTTCCCATCCAAAGTGCTCACGGGAGGACGGATGCAGCGACGGTGGCCTGCCCTCCAGCAGTCTCAACGGCGTTACGAAGGCCTGAGGTAGCATTTGGACACAGACAGTTAATGGAGCGTTCCAAAATAAGCATTCTGATCCGTTGGATGCTAGCAGATGGTGTGGAACTATGTGCACTATGGATGTGAGGGTGGGCTGGCCCCCGCCAGCTATGCTCCCGTTAGCGGCCTAGCGTTGCCATAGGGCGGGGAAAGGCGATGTGCCTCTTCCTCGCTCTGGAGTTGTACATTGTGCATAAGCATGTGTGCAGTGGGGTAGTGGGTGGGTGGGGGGGGGGGGGAAGGGGGGGCTGTGGTAAACCATGCTAATGGGGTATTTGTAGCCTAGCCTCGAGGCAAGTAGATGTACTGCTGTAGGAATAGGTTGGATACCCTTCACCACGCTTTGTAAAATAACATTACCTGAATGTGATAACGGACATAATGTAATGCAACTGAATGGCTATCCATGAAATATTGTGTTGTGGCCTCTGCCCACTACACTCAATTAGAAATAATGTGATGTGATATGATGATCACATGTAGGCCATACCCATACGAAGGCCAAAGATCCAAACTAAATGGTCCCCGTTTTGGTCACAAATGTTTTTTGTGTGTTTGACAAATATAACCTGACAAATATGAATATTCTACGCTTCACCGATGCACAAGGCTTCCGTTGAAAAGCTGAAGGAAGTGAACTGCGACGTGATCAGTAGAATAAGTAATATCTCCAGGGATGTTATTAAAATCCAGAACGTCTCCTCTGCAATTACTGCAAGTACTGCATTTTGTTTTGCATTTGCCACTTGACATTTGGAATGTCAAGTGGCACTTTCCGACTAGATAGAAAGCTGTAAGGTGCAAGGAGAAAGTGGGTTTTTTGGTTATAACACAAAACTACAACTAGTATTAACAGACATTTAATCTTTCTTGAGCATTATCCTGTCTCACTCAACTTACTATACTTATCATCTTGTTTTGCTGTAGTTTGTACAAAACTTGTCCTTTTTTTCTTTTCTTTCTTCTTCATTTTATGTTTCATTCCCCATCAGTGCAACTTTGCATCTGTTGCGGGTTTATATGTCTGTGTTGCAGATTACTCTAGTGACTCACAACTACTGTTTGTTCTGTCTGTCTAGCTTTATTTTTCCATCCACTGGTTATTTGTGTATGGTTTTGGGTCACGCCATATTTCCAAAAAACGGATCTCTCTTTGCATGCCAATGGACCTTTCTTTTAATTAACATATTACCATTCCGTCATTAGTCACCATTCAATTATTTTTATTTTTTTTATATCAACACGTACTGTTCTATTAAGTTATAAAAACACATAGGCAACTAAACGATAATTTCACGTTGAAAAGAGGACAACCGTTGCTGGAGACGTGGAACCCTCCATTCTAGCAAACCCTCCTTTGCTAGAATCGTCCAATCGCAAAGGAATTTGTCCAATCAGCCACTTGATGATTCACTCTAGTGTAAACTTAGCAGCGCCTGGCTGTGATTCCCAGGCAGCGGCACCCCTGCAGCTGAGTGTTTTGAGTGGTACCTCCCTCACACATCTCCATATCAACCAACCGACCTTTGGCTGGTTTGCTACTTTAGCAACGCTATTTAGAGCGCAGAGTGAAACGGGTGCTGTGCGGTTTGCATGGATCGGCTCTGTGATCACATTCTACCCACTAGCCATCGAGAGAGAGAACTGTACGGTCCTGGATTGCTGTTTTATCTGTGGGCTTCCAAGCACTCCATCGCACATTCCGAAATGCTTTACAATGTGTGTGTGTGTGTGTGTGTGTGTGTGTGTGTGTGTGTGTGTGTGTGTGTGTGTGTGTGTGTGTGTGTGTGTGTGTGTGTGTGTGTGTGTGTGTGTGTGTGTGTGTGAAATATTTAAAGGTGCTACACCTAGATTCTGTATTCTGAAGACAAGGTTTCAGTCCTATTTCTGATTAATTTGATCAAAAGTCTTTGATCACAGATTCAGCTGAAAATGTAAAGGAGAAGCAAATCCCATCACCATTTATAACTTGGTTTGGATTAGATGACTCCCCGACCATAACAGTGAACATCACAGTGAATATCCTACCACCATAACAGTGACCATCACAGTAACCATTCTACAAACATTACAGCGGCCATCAACCGACTGGCAAATAGCATTCAGTATAATACAATTCCAATTTGGCATTTTACAGTACTTTGTTGAATTCCTTTATCATCAAAGAGTCTCCGCTTAGGCAGAAAGAGTCAACAATGATGAAATAAATGCAAAGCACAAAATGTTATGTGAATTCTAATCGTGAATATCTTAAGATTCCGTCAAATTTAGCACCTTTGAAAAACTGCAACTTTGAAGCATTAATTAAGTAGTAGTAGTAGTAGTGAATTCAATTTATGGTGGAACAATGCTTTACAAATGTTTAATTCAAAGGAATTCCCTAGTAACTACTACTTTATTAATGCTTCAAAGTTGCAGTTATTCTAAAATGCTATTAAACACATGGAACTGCATGCAAAACCTGTTTGGCTGACATGGTTACCCCATACTGATTTAGCATTGATGCGACGCAGCTGTCCTCCACTTAATGAAGGTGAATCGAAGGGCCAGGAGTTCACGCAGCCCCAGAATGAAAATAACGTGAAAGCATTTTTAAAGGCAGGGTCTGAGGGTTTGGTCCTTTAAGTTCTAGAGTAGTGTGGCCATTGAGACCATGACAAGCAGCCTAAGGAGAATAAACAGCAATGAAGTAGCAGTCCTAGGGAAAATAAATACCACAAAAAAAGATTGCAAAATTGTATTATGAAAACCCACATTTGATGTATTAGAATATCACTGTTCTTGTCACAGTGTAATAACACATGTAATAAGCAATGTAACAACATGAAACAGTGTGTACTTAATATGGAACAATGTTATGAAACTGCCTAACCCTTACCCCTAACCCTAATCCTAGAGTAGAACTTGCATTTCGCCTATTCCTAACCCCTAACCACAGTGTAGTTACGTGCTGTTACATTACTTTAAAAACCGTACTTACTTGTGTAATTACACTGTCACTGGACAGTATAATGTAAAGTGTAACCACCTAGGTTAGCGCTATAGTGCTAGGCTAGCACAGCATGAGGAAGCCAGCCAGACCTCAGTTGTCCAAGGTGATTTGACGGAGGAGGTGAGAATTTGATGCGTTGATCAGTATGTTAACAAGCCTTTTTTGTTTTTTATAACTGGTGCAGAGAGGGCAACACCGTGCTACATACACAGTGATGCTACAGAGAGAGACAGAAGAGAGAAAGACAGGCAATCAGTAAAGTCAGTCAGATGAGCAGCTACAAATCAGCTGCCCATTCATCAGCTGCATGGCTCCCTTTCCAGAGGGTTCTTCCTGGTACCGCTGGGTTTGCCACGTACAGCGGCATCCAATCAAATGTCCTCAGTAATAATAGTTCCTGTTCTCTCGGAACGGGGTGTGACAGGAATTCTCTGGAATCAATTATACTCACAATGATTGCTGGGGAGCCATTGTCTCACCCAGGAGGGGGAACGCTCAGGGGAGACACATATCAAAAGGTGACATTGCTTTAGAAATCAGCTTCATATGGATGTAGATAACATTTCGGTTAAGTTCAAAGGGAAACGTCAGGAGCCGTAAGAAGGTTGAAAGGACCATCAGCATCGCCACTGTAGAGCTGCGGCTACATTGAAAAAAACATTGGCACCACAAAGATCTTCAAAGGCATCTATAATCACACGCACATTAGATCTATGGCTGTGGATATAAGATCACTTGATTAAAATGTCATGTTTAGTAACTATAAGCCACTACATCGCATTCCCTCCCATTCACATTGTCAAGGTGGGGGATGAAGCTACAGCAAAAGTACAGATGTTAAACACTCAAACGTTTGCATATCGATAGCCAATTGTGACCACTTTTAGATAAGAGCCAACCAGAGACATTTCTGGTCAATCTTTGACAGCAATCACTTTTTTTCACATGCCCCTTGAATAGAGATACAGCATTGTTAAACGGTTGTTTAACCATCTATTGACAAATGAATAGGGGTCGTTTCTTGAAAGAGCTTCCATTGGTTTTCAGGGAAGACCGTGTGACACAGCGTCTGGTGCAAAATGACTGTCTGCCACCCTACGAGTACTGGCCTAGGTTAATCTGAATCAATTTATTGTAAAATAAGTAATTCATTGCAAAGGCAATTAACATAGTGTTGCAAAGGCAATCAACACAAAGGCAATGAACACAGTATAACACAGTGCAATTAACACATTCTTGCAGTTCATCCAGGAACTAGTTGCATGAATTTGTTTTGCCAAATGCATCTGAAACAGAAGAGTGCTACTCTGTTGCATGCAGTGTGCAAAAACATGATGATACTCAACATACATGTGGTTCCCAATTCATGAACATAAAAGTTTCCGAACCTTTCTAGGGACCTATTACAATCTTTGCAAACTCAACAGCACTTTGATTCTTGACATATATTGCATGTTAACCTTAGTGAAAAGTTGGATTTTTGTTTTAATGTCCAAAACAATAGAATGTCTTTTTCGCGTGTTGCCATCTGTGTGCAAGTATTGAAAAAAAAATAACACCCCATGTTAAATACTTTGGAATATAAAATAGAAATCTTAATTAGCTTAAACATTCTGGCAAACATCTGAATTAACATGCATACTCACTCATTCTCTGTCATTATAATACATTTCAAGCTGCAATTCACTCTGACCACTTTTGTGTTATGAGCACAATGAAATACCCATAATCCTCCTGGTTTAGATTGGCTTGTCAGCTTTGATAGTCGTGACTGCCTCCTGATGTTTCATCTGGCAATATGCCAACCCTGTTAGTGCGTGGGCCGTTGCAAGTTTGTGTGTGTGTGTGCGAAGGTGCATGTGTGTGTGTATGTGTGTGTGTGTGTGTGTGTGTGTGAGTGTGTGTGGAATTCTAGTTTGCACACATTTGTATGAGAGTGTGCGCAGGAAGGAGAGCACCTGCTAACACCTGCTAATGTTCATTTAAATCATTTAACAGCGTGACATAGCAGTGAGATGATGAAAGCCGTGACTCAACAGAGCAAAAGTGAAAGGTGTTTGCACGAGAGGGAGGAGAGAAGATCAACGCCAAAGTGGATACCATCATTGTCAGCAAATAAAACAGAAAGAACATGAAAAAGACCCACTGAGAGATATGTCAATATATATACAATCATATAAACATATGAAATCAAGTGTGAAACCTTGTGGGACACTGCAGTTATACACTCCATGAAATTGCTATTAGTTCAGTTTCATGAGGGAATCAATGGGAATCAATAATTACTTATATTGTGCATTCATAATGGTTGAGGGCTCCGGCTGTATCTTCCAGCGAATGAGGTGCCATGGGTATGGAACGATTTTGCCTACAGCCATATTTGTAACAAATAGTTTTCCATAAAAAAGGGAAGTAAAAGCTAATAAAGACGGCATACACAAATGTCATTATAATAAAATGGTATGTCTGAATGTACTGTCTATAGAACAATTGAATATGTTGACTAATGGCTTCAACTCAAGCAGAGACAATTTGACACTTTATTTACCAGATGGGAAGCAAAGAAAGAGCGAATGGAATACAAACTTGCTTTAGGTAGAAGCGACAAGATTTGTCATGGTTAGGGTATAGATAAGGGTATAGAGTATAAATGGGGTTATAGGATCTACATGTTTTTTTCCAACATTAAACACACAGAAATATAAATGTTTTGTGGAGAACACAAAACACTGCTTATAATGTATAATGGTGCATGAAGTACGACATCATAACAAAAGTGAAGACAAGAACAAAGCAGAAAAGAGGTGACTACAGTGAGAAGAGGATAAGTGGTGGTGGGACATCCACAGAGGGTGCCCGTACCAGGTACCAGACACACACACACACACACACACACACACACACACACGCACTTTTGAATTTTCTCAGACAAGCCTGGGAAAGTGATAAAAGACCAACCACTAAAAGCTTCAACAACGGTGATCTAATTGTATTGAGCACAGAGAGGTAACAGTGTGTTGAACAACAGCATGGCTGCGATTAAAAAAGTAATCCATTTATTGCAGCGATTACAATAGAAGATGTGATATTGACGTGTTGTCTATCTCTTCAGATGTATATTGAATCCACGCTCTTGTAAAATACGTAAAAGGTGTATCTCTACTATGACATTGATACTGTATTCTATGAAATTGGCAAATTATACTGCAGTAGTATACATACTAGAACCCTCAGCTTAGCCAATGGGATTCAGCCCTCATCAAGGTAAGAACAAGGCGTTCTTTTTCAACAGGCAACTAGTGTCCTTGTGTGCCTCCACCTCTGCCTCCATTTCTAAAGCCCAGAGAGAAGGTTTTTCACAAGTCCTTAGCTTTCAGTCTGGAGCTCTCCTAAAAGCCATGGTGTCATTGTTGTGCAATCGACACCCAATAGTAAAATATTCAATACAGAAGCTTTTGTAGCACATACCAAACACATTATAATTGAAGAGATGGAATACGTTCTCTTATTTATTTTTTAAAGGGGATGATACCTAATTATTTGGGGCGCATACAAAGTGTTAAAACAGGTTTTGCTGAGGAGCTCATAACAATATATTGTTTGTGACGCAGCCCTGATAGGAGACACATTGATATCTTGAACGTAGCCTATGCTGTTCACATCTATCGAAGCCTTGCTTATATTGGTAACCTATAAGTTACCATAGTATTTCCCTATAGTTGCCATTGTATTGTAGCATGACATTGCTAACTTTCTTACTTCTTAATTACAGAGTTTGGTCTTGCTTCGGTCTTTTGTTGAAAATCTTTCTTCCATATGTTGAATGTCGTGTCCTGTTCTGGACTTTATCATTTTAACTCCTCCATGTAGGCTTATGTCCCCCTCGTTCCTGCTGTAACTAGTTTGTCAGGTCAAATAGAGAAATACTGCCCTCATCTGGTAGAAGTACGGCATAACAACAGAATGAATGGGATCGTGGAATATGCACGAGGGCGTTTGGACTAAGGCGTCATCGTAGGACTGACACAGGTGTCACTCATAACACTAATTATGGGTCTGCTTCTTTCACGTGCCGGGGCGCGGGTAGTAGACTGAACTGGGGAAGAGAACACGCATTTAGCAGGGACACTGTTCAGGGTATAGGTGTAACATTCACATTGGGTAGGTAGGCACCAGGTTGTTAGTCAAAAAAGACCCAATGGCCTTTTTCCTTTACATCTCACATTTTTATTTGAAAAGGTCTTAAATGTTTAGACAAAACTTTGCCTGTGACAAATTACATTAAACACACTTTAACTGTAACTCTGGTAAATTAGGATAAATTGAAATGACTTGCAATGCAATTTCGCTCAGTGTTTTTTATTTATTTAAACTTTGATGGATGCTTTACGACTTAAACTTTAAATCACGTTCCATGATTGATATCCACAATGCTTGAATGTCTTGAATTTACATTAAATACTTTGTTGTTGTACAGTTGTCAATCTGGATCTTAGTTTGTATAGGCCTAATCCACTGATTGTTTTCATTGGACTATTATAATGAATGATAAATAATACTTAGAAACCCCATGCCTATACAATAGTAGTACAATAACTTGATGTTATTTATGTATTTTTAAGTGTATAGACTTTGGTAGGCTTATATCAATTGATTCAGGTTTAGCTTAACCAAAGCATAACATGTAAAATCATAATATAACACAACATGAATACCTTTTTGTATCAGTCTCAATGAAGCTAGCATGAGATGCTACTGGAGTCCCCCCTTCTCCATCACTTGGGGAATCCTGCCTCACTTGAACCAGTACATGTAGTTGGACTGGGCAGGAGGGAAACACATGTTGTTTCTGCAGGACCCCCCGTAACCAGGGGGACAGGAAGAACACGGAACCCCCACGCGGTACGGGGCCTCTCCGATCCAGTTCCCCCTGGATGGGACACAAACACAAAGTAAAAAGCGAATTGAGTTGATGTGCGTGTGCGTGTGTGTGTGTGTGTGTGTGTGTGTGTGTGTGTGTGTGTGTGGAACCATTTATATATATATACAACACTGACTGATCTCTGAATTTACATCATGGAATCTGCCATATCACGGTTCTTATGGCTGGTATAAAAGCTGAAAGCAGGAGTGCAATCAACCTACTTTGGTGAGTAGTTGCAGACCAGGTACGTAGCTTCTCTCCACAGGACTCCCCACACTAGCATGTTAGCGCAGGTCTGCACAGCACAGCCCACCTTGCTGGTGGTCGCCCACACCATCTCCATTGAATGAAAAGACAATCCTATTCATTATAATGATATGATAATGAGGACATTTTGAATAAGTAAATAGAATGTATTTAAAAAAGGTGAAAACTGTAGAACCTCCCCATGTGTGTGCTGCCACTGTATACAGACGGACACACGGTTTATTTGACAATATTAGTTTTTCTTTTGCAAATATTATTCTTTCCAAAGAATGCATCTGTCGGATACCATTTCATGTTCATACTGGGCCTCCAGTATACTCCATTAAACTACCAGTATATACGTTTACGATCAAATAAATTCTCAATGGAGTCAGACAGATGATTTATGTCCCATTTGACAAAATAGTTGTACAAATATCATGTACATACAACTCAGAAGTGGAAACTTCCACCCCTATGTCAGTAAAAACAGGACATTGCTATTTGTATAGTGTCAACATATACAGTCCAGGTCACTAGACAATCCCAGCACTTTTCCATTCTGCCTCCGAAAGGAACCATGCTGGGAAAGGCAGGGACTTAAAAGCAAACACACACAACAATGAGTGGCTTTTACTGTTCCCTCTCAGACGTCTCAGAGGAGGTACCTGAGTGTAGTGGGTACACATGGGTCCATGACAGAGCAGGGGGCAGGCGGGGGTGCAGAGGCCGGGGTAGGGGAAGACGTAGTCCTTCACCTCATCATACCAGGGCTTCACCAGCTGCACGATGGATGCATAGCTGTTGAGAAGAGGCAGTGACAGAGTTGGTGTGAACCAGCTTTGTTCATCTGCATATGTTAAGGATTACGCGCACGCACACGCACACAATTTGACCCCGAGTGCAACCCTAACTTAATCTGGCAGTGTGATAGGATTTTAACTAGCCAATCAAAATCAAATTGAAAATGGTGTCACGTTTTAACTACACAATTCTTTGTATTGAGCATATTTGAATTAGTCCTAGTTTGACTGTTTATCAGATGCAGTATTTGTCATTTGTCAAGTTCATTTGGTGAAGTTTACTTTCTGCAACCTTCCATAAAGTTATTTTTGTTATTCTGTGCTCCTCTGTTATTCTGGGTCACCCCTACTAAACTCGTCCGGGCACGCCCCTGTATGCTGGGCTACTCACCGTCCGGTCCTGAACGACAGGTTCTGTCCGTAGAACTGGAGCAGATAATCAGGTCCGTGTTCCCACCAGCAGGTGGCAGCCCAGGCTTCGGCCGTCCTGGCCAGATCGTTGTCCCACACCTGTTGGTCGCCACGGTGATAGTACAGATCTCACCACATGCTAATGAGCTGTTGTTGTTCAACAAACACTGACTCATCATCATATGGACAAAAATACAAAAATGTTCTGCTGAAATATTCCAGCAATCCTTCACTCGTACTGTATCTGGATGTGTGGAAACTGGGTCACACACACGTAAACGTATCGTTGCTGCTGCTATAAACCTCGCCGCTGACTGATTGGTCAGGGCAGCTAGCCACTGCGGGAGGAGGGAGCGAGAGACATGTGGCATCTGATCTGATGGATGTCCTCCTGCAGAGAAGCATTATGTCAGGGTGACCTCACGATGACACCATCCCTAATGGATACTGGGATGGAAGACTTTAAAAGTTTGTGAAGACATGGACGAGTCATCTTGACCATGGTGGGGATGGCAAGAGTTGGGCCTACAGGGAAAATAGAGGAGGACACGCTGGACATATCATCATTATATAGGTCTACATCGACTTTATTGGATGCAGGGCCAAGCGCAACTGCAATTCACCCGGATATCTACAGAACTTTTGACAGACAAATGCTTTAGTAGCACAATTTGGGGACCGCATTGCAAGAGCCAACTTGGTCTATGCTGCCACCCACTGGTTCTAATTGTGACTGCTTTTGTACAGTTGAATTGTGCGCTTCTTGACTATTTTACAAAAAGATCGATTGGAAAAGTCGTTAAAGAGTTGAAACATTTGGTTTCCATTTGTAAATTCAGAACTGCAAACTCGAAATATACAGATAGATTTTCCTTACCATATATTCCATATTTGCTGCAGGTGGAAAGACGTTTGCTCGGACTTGGTTGTGATAATCCAGGATTGCAACCATATCGCTTTGCGTTATGTAGCGTTTTCTTCTAGCCCTGATTGGCGCTTGCGACACGCTTGGTTTCATTGCGTTAAAAACGGTGACATTGCTTGCAATAAATGAATCTATAGTTGCTTCGGGCGGTGAAGCTGTGATCAGCAAGAATATAGCGCACAAAAAATACACGTGTCTCATATTTAAAAGTTAGTTAAAGTTAGTTAAGTAAAAAACAAAAGAGGCTGTCTCGTCTCTTGGACCTCGGTATTTAGCTTCATCAATGTTTTCTGATGTAAAATTATCCCCTGATGTAGAACTGAGGAGACACCCACCCCCTTTTCCTCTTTGGCCTCAATTGCCATGCTCATCATCCTCTCGTTGCAGTTCTGCATGTAAAGTAGGATTATTGTTGAACAATGGATTTAAATATATAAGATGTACAGCTATACTGATGATGCTTTAGTGCTATTAGTGTTTGACACCCAACATAAACTCTTCAGAAAGTTTGCAGAGCTATGGACCTAAATACTTTTGTGACTCAATTATAATGGTCAAATGTAGCCTATAAGTGACATTTGTATTTCTAGTAGTAGTAGGGACAATAATAGACGACCTAATTTAGTTGTGTTTTTATGGGCATCCTATTTTTCGTGATGTGTCCTAACTCTTCGCTTAAAAACGCTGCTACCTCCCTTTCATGTTTTTTTTAAATAGGTTATTAACATGCAAAAGTGCATGTAATATATGAACATACATAATTCGTTGTCCACTTGCAACATGGCTCATGTGTGTCTACCTTTGCCCATTCTCTGAGGTTACTTGGAACATCAGTGACACATGGTTCCTCTTAATTTACATTGGTGTATATATAAAAAGGAATTTTTACAAGCTATTAAAACGCTATTTTCTTTTTCTGTTAGCTGTTTTGAACTTTTTCATGTTCTCTGTTCTCTGTGTGACAGCCCGTGTAAACTCCTTGCCCTTATTTAGATACCTAAGGGCTCCAAACGTGACGTCAGGCTCATGAAAAAACTCGAGAATAATAATGCCTAACGCCACTCCGTCCATCGAGCCAACTTGGCCCCTGCAAAGCAACGAGGGAATGTGGAGGAGTGATTGTAACTGTATCTCACCACCAGTGCCAACCTTTACAACAAAAGGTTCAGTTTCATACTGCATTTTATCATCAGGAGGCAGCCACAGCACACTTCACCATACCGCAGAGCAAAGACTGGCATTGTTTTCACGTGGCGTTGGGAACGGTTATGTTTGCAGTTTTGTCAAACAAGTGTGGTTGTTTTACTTGGCAGGTGGGAGAAGAAATTGTTTGTCGGCTGATTTAATGCATTGGCCTTTGGAAGCCTTTAAAAGTGCTGTTCTTCCTGTGAAAGTTTGGCTCAACGTTTATAGCAAACCAATAAATATGTGTCCCATCTGACATGACCACCTACATACCAACCAAAGCCCCTTATTGATCAAGAATCTAAATATATGAAATGTCAAGTCAAGTCAAGATAGTTATTTGCATATTTTGACTGGAGACATCGTGATGCTTTCTATATGCCACAATCTCTTAACATTATTCTAATTAGGGATGAAACACTCACACTGTCAATGCTCCACTAATCCATGATGCTCTCTAACGTATTGCTGATAGACGTCATACTACACATCATGAAACGACTATTCTATCTGAAATCTAAACATAACTTTCGTTAGGTCGACGTCTGCAATCTTAAATGTTTTGTAAACCTCTGAAATTAAATGGGAGTATTTCTCTTTGGATGTGATATTATGTATTGTTCCAAGCAGGGGTTTGATTAAGTGGCATGCATATTATGCTGTAGGCCTACTGAGGTCACTTCTGGACATAGTCCAAGCATCAAGGTCCTATATTGGGGGGCGCCAGCTGGGAAGGAACTGTACTCTGATTTAGAACTTGTTCTGTCAGAAGGAAAAACACCAGACAAATCCCTTCAATATTTGATGCAGCAAATCCTTGATTTTTGTTCCTTATTAGGTCTTTTTTAATGTAGTTGGTTCCCTTTTGTAATGCTGGTGAGTTAGTGCATCTAACCATCATCGGAGTTGTTGTAAGTAAGTGTTTAATTTAATCAATGAAAATCAGTCGCATGTTTGACTTAAAATATGTATCAGTAGACCTGACCCTGTGTCAATACAAAACATGCTATACAAACTATTCAAACAAACAAAAAAGCAATAATACCTGGCAGCCCCCTTGATATCACTCATTCTGTAATAGAATGTGACTGAAATCTCAGTTATGTTTCTATAAGAAAACACCCATATTTTTGGTCAGCATTGGCTGACACAAAAAACAACGCATCAACAACATAACAGAGGCGAGAGGAAGGTACAAAGGGGAGGGGGGAGGTTTGGGGATCGGAAAGCTAACACCTCCATTATATCTGATATATGCGATGCATTGATTTGTAGCCGCGCACAGCCCAGTTTCATTCATCAAGGCAACACATTTTAATAGATGGTACATGACATTATTCATATTTGTAATAATTGAATTTATTTAAAAAAAAACACACACACCGTATATAGAATAGTATACTTTACCATACACCACAGGTATACTGTATAAAATAGGTATACATCGAACAATATATGGTTACGCATTTATAAAAACACCCTTTTATTTTGTAGTAAATAATTCACCGGAAATCGTTATTTTCGTTTCCGGGTGGATTGACAACACGAGTGTTGCTGTTTGATTGAGATGGTTACGTCCGTTTACGCGTTTGAGGTCAGTAACTTGTTTCATCGATAAACAATATTGTTTTGTTCGTCCGGCATGACTGGGATACGTACTTTCCCATGTAAATTACTTTACCTGTACTAGTGCCCTCATACCAGAGCACTATTACTAAAGCCCTCTAACGTTACTTAACTAGTGGTTTCAATCTTTGCAACTCTTTATGTATGCGCGATGTTGAACCATGAGGTCATTAAGCAATGTGGTTAAAATGCATTCATAATGGTTGAGTTGGCTGGGGCAAGTGGAGGCCAACACAACATACATGAAAGGATGTGACATGACATGGATGGGTCAGAGTTCTTTGACAACATGGGCATACGTTCAGAAGTTGTCCGGAGTAGACCGAGACATCTTGTAGATTGCAGAAATCCTGCCAGCCGTTTCAGTCCAACTGATTGCATTTTCAATATTTGCACAGTAAATGCCTACATACACATTGAAATGGTTATTTTTTTATAACAGCAAACAACATTAATACAGTTCACACCATGACAATTTGAAGCATTTAGGCTTCATTATTTAGTAGCCAATGTGAGTGAGGAATTAATTTACATTTTTATGTAAGGTACAGTGTGCAGAGATGTTTGGTAATAGGCCTGCAAATCGTATTATTTTGTAATATACCGTATTAGTTTGACCTCCCATCACTAACAGATTTGCCTATGTTCCCAGTGTGTAACAGCAAACTGCAGTGATGAGAATTTCTACTAGTAAACTGCAGCAGCTGACGATCTTCACCACTGTTTTGACCAGTGGGGGTATCTGTACCATGTACTACTTGATGCAGAGTAAGTGTGTGTGTGTGTGTGTGTGTGTGTGTGTGTGTGTGTGTGTGTGTGTGTGTGTGTGTGTGTGTGTGTGTGTGTGTGTGTGTGTGTGTGTGTGTGTGTGTGTGTCTCTGTGTCTGTCTGTCTCTGTCTCTGTGTGTCTCTGTGTCTGTCTGTCTCTGTCTCTGTGTGTCTCTGTGTCTGTCTGTCTCTCTGTGTGTGTGTGTGTGTGTGTGTGTGTGTGTGTGTGTGTGTGTGTGTGTGTGTGTGTGTCTATCTCTCTGTCTGTGTGTGTCTGTCTCTCTCTCTGTCTGTGTGTGTGTGTGTGTGTGTGTGAGCATGCCATGCACATGCTTAAACAGCATACAATACACCGTTAAAATGCATTCAATAGACTTTGCAGATACCCAACCGATTAAATTTATCATGCAATGTCGTCAATACATTAGAGTTATTTTATTTTATTTATGTGTTTTTTGCTGTTCGTTTTAGAAAATGGGTGTGATGAATCCATGGTAGAAAGAAGTGGTCATCAATCTTAATTTAAATGTTGCTCATGTTTTTTAGGCACATTTCAACATAGCATAGTGACACCGAGCCCAACAATGGCTCATAATGCTGTTTTGGTTTTGGCCGACAAATGAGTCTCATATAACAATAAACACAGCCGATGGGTGACACAACAGAGCATATCAATTAGGAAAACACATGAATAATGTAATCCTCTTGTTCTGCATATGTCTGTGATCATAATCAGAGAACTTTGCCAACTCGGAATACCATCGATTGGCTCTGGAACGCCTGGAGATGAGCCCCGCTGCCATGGAAGGTCTGGGGGCACCACCCTTGAAAGTTCACAACATCCACCTGTCTGACCGGGATAACCGGATCGACCAGCACATTGCCAAGGTACAATGATGAAGCTACGAAGCTGGGATCTCTCCACAATAGGGGTGGGCGATATGAACAAAATCTTCTATCACAATATAAGTTATTTTATACCTCGATAACGATACACATCACGATGTAGTAATTTCTCTGGAAGTTAAACGAGGACATTATTTAAATAACCATATGGTTATATTTATTTCTGAATTCTAGCTGGGATGATTTGATTGAACTGTTGAGTGTTGCAGGTGAAGATACCTGTGACCGGTTCAAAAACTGGAGGATATTTGTACACCATTTCAACCAGAAATCCTGCTACAAATGGGTACGATATTATTTTATATTTCTTCTATAGATAATAGATATTTAAATTAGGCCGTATCTACTCAACACTTTGTTTTGAAATTAATAAAGTAATCTTTTTTTATTTATCTTGGCCTTCCTACAGATGGCAGCTGAAGCTGGCAACGTTGCAGCTCAGGGAAGGACATACTTTTAATTTGTTAAATAATCCAGAGCAGGACTCTGTACCGGCACAGGGGCAGACAGAGACACCGGACTATGACGTGGATCTGGACCAAAGCAAGTGGCCTTGATGACACACGCTAAAAAGCCGACGTCATGTAGAGAAGTGTTGATAAAATAACTATTAAAAGTCAAACCACATACTAAATGTCTGCTAAGTCGGCTCTGGGGAAAACAGAGATACTGGGTGATCATCATCTTCTTCCACGACTCAGTGGAACAGCAGACACATTTTAAACCTATGAACAATTTAGATATCCCCATCTCATCACTAATCATTGCAATTGATTTCTGACCATGGGGGCATTGTTTGAACTGAGTGGTATTGTAAAATGTAAATTGCTGTAAATGTAAAGATAATCTATTAAATGTATTTTAATGGAACAATCTCAAGAAAAGTGTGAACATAAGATTACATCAAAACGTAGTGTGTTACTGTTGTGCTGCTTTGATGAGCATATCATTCAGGTTTTAGTTTAGCAAACCGGATTTAATATGGCACACTCTATGAACAATTTGTAGTTGCCACGCCTATAAACATCAATGCTGAATAATCTCTTCAATTTGGGTCACACAGACAAATCAGTCGATAATATCCTGTTTACGTTTAAGATGCACGATTTACGTTTTTGCGGTTAAATTGTTGCCGTAATTAAATTCAGCATCCGGAATGAGCTGAACAGCTGACTTGATCTATGAAGGAAAACGATCCCTGATTCGAGGAAGATGGTGATGCTGCGGGGAAGAGCCCTGTGTCCCGTGTAAAGTAAAACAGAAATGGTTTTAACAAAGCCGTCATTTCCGAAGGATTACCTTCAAAATAAAAGTTTCCAAATGGGAACTTGAGTTTGGGGTTACGAAATTGTGGAACTACTACCTCAAGTTGAACCAACACCAACATTTTAACATAATATTAATCTGTCTTCGCGCAAATTCTGTGACTTTTTCTGTGGGCCCTCTACTTGAATAGTATTACTATTACAGAATACCAAGGCCAGGGTATAGTCCGCTATTCATGAGAGGACAGAGATAATGATAAATAAATATTGTAAAATATATTGCTAGGCTAGTTTTCGTTCGAATGATAAATGACTAATTTAACTTCACAAGACTGATTACTACTAAGGTTAGCTAGATTGACGAGGCCGAGTGTTTTATTTTGAAATGCTCGACCGGAACTCGCCTCTTTATTTTTCCTGGCTTTGTCAGGTTAAAGATGCTGAGGGAAATTTTTGTCGCCTATTGACCATAGCATAGGCCACGAATGGTCTAGGTCCCCCGATGCCACAGACTGCCTTATAGGCTAAATGACAGTTGGGATATGCAGATGACTTCCCGTCGACCCGTCGCCGCACCACGGAGAGAGTAAACATGTGTTGTGGATGATTTAGCTGTGGAGCTCACAATCCATCAGTTGTCATTTCTGACCCAGGTAAGTAGGCTATTGCAAATGTCAACATCGGCACATGTACGCCTAGGGCCTAGAATTTACGATTCGTTTATCTTATATATCCTATAGTGTGTCATTTCGACCACCATCCCTAAACTCGCTGTTCAGCCTGATCTAAAGTGTGTGTGTGTGTGTGTGTGTGTGTAAAACGCTGACACGTACAGACACGGTGCATATCCTGTTTCCTTGGGTACCACCAAGCCTGCTGCCCGGGTCGAGGATGCTCGCTCCCTCTGCTGCCCGTAGGGACGCCTGGCCTGTTTGTCCTTCTGCCATGACAGGATGCACTGTATACCTGCATATCACCACAGTCCTACATGTAGGCTACACTGTATAGCTTGCAAAATAGGAAAAATCGATAGACATTCTGTAGTCACTGATCAGAATAATTGCAGTTAAATGGTCAAGTAGCTCCACTAAAGCTTTGAATATGTTGTCCAAACAGCCTAGAAGCTTCATTTAGTGTTATGTGTTTATCTCAATACAATGTTGTTCTTTACTAGTATATGGCACGAAACAATCATTTACCAATAGCACATTTATACAGTTTCTATCACATTATTATATTTTATATTTTCTTCTTAAATTTGATATAACAAATTAATTACTCTATCATGAGATCATGTGTTTGTACCATGGATTCATATTGCATCTCTCTGGACATCTAGCAAATTGCCTTACGTAACAATAGGTTTATTTTACCTTATAGGTTTGGCCCATTGCTGTTATTTTCTTTCATTGGGTTTATTTCTTCGGGAAGACTTGAACTGGGTTCCATGAAGTCCTCTTGTAGGAATGTCTTATGGTGACATTGATATGAATACAAACCAATAAGAGGCTCTGGAAACTGGACCAAACAAGCATCAGTCCTACAAGTAAATCCGCTCATAAATAATTTTACTCTCATGGTGTTAATAATTCTAATGCCATATGTGTGTATCGACAAACACGTTTCATAGCGAGGCAATGGAGCTCCTAGGCCATTCCCAAATGTGTATTGCTCAAATGCTCAAAACACCTCATCAATTTTGTGTCTATAACACACACACACACACATATATATAAATAAACCCAGTCCGAGGCATCACTCAAACTGGTTGGGAGTCAGTTTAACGAGGTCCGAGGTGCTGAGAGATGAATTATAGAGTGTCAACTCAGCAGGCAGACTGGAGCTCAGCCGGCACTCTGTGGAGTATGTATGTTGCCAAACTCGTTCACATCTCACAACTAAACGCCTGGAACAGGGTGCTAGAATTTGTGTGTATTTGCGAAAGACAGGGCGGGTCTTTCGATCGATATCCGTTTAAATCACATGGGTTTATCGGCAAGAGGGGTGAGAGAGGGAGGAATTTCCGATAGAGGGATATCTGTTTCTGTTTACATGTTTCGGGTATTGCTTTGTCAAATTCTTTGTAAAAAAAACTAAATTTTTACTATCCATGTCTTTGTTTTTGTTCTTCTTGTCATGTTCTCATTCTTGTCGCTCCAGGGACTGTTGACTGCTTATAGGAAGCAAGATAATGGATATGGTGTTTCGGTAGAATGTAAAAACGGTTATAATCATGCTTAATAAATCAGCCTAGAATGTGGCCTATGGCTGCTGGTACAGGCCTGCTTTTCCATTTATTTCATACACTTCACCTGTACCAACCTTTTATCTAGGGAGAAGTGATGCCCTACCTTCTCATTAATGAAATGCATCATCTGCTAAATTACAAAAAAGAACAATGAATGGTTGAAATTGCATGCTTCTTAAGGTGCTAAATGATGTCAGAATGTATGATCATAAATGGTATTAACACGTCGTTCTTAACAATTCATTACGTTCGGTGCTCAATATCCTCCTCAAGCCATTCTCACTTCCTGCCTTTCAACCCTTCAAAGCACACCGGCGAAGTTAATCAGTAGCCTACATAAAATATAGCGTTTTCACTACATTGAAAACTGTCCGCTTTGCACTGCTCATCTGCTTGCGTTGGCCGCTGTCACACCTCGTCTGGCCCTGCTGTGCCGTGGCGCCGTGACTCAGCCATCCCTGCTGCATCTTTTAAAACTCCCTTGCCTCCGTGGACCGTCTTTTCATCTTATTGTTTTTCTTCTTCTTCTTCTTCCTCTAGATGCACTCTCTTCTTCGCTTTCTTCATTTACAGACCTCCCTGTAAGAGCCCCTTCTCTTTCTTGCATGCGCTGTAGCACGCCTGCTCGCTATAACACCTGCTTATTGTAGACCGTGGCTCGCAATTTTTGGACGACGTTGAAATCCACCACCTGTTTTGCATGCAGCCCGGGATATTGTGCACTGCAAACACTGCATATATATTTTAGGCACAACCTTTGAGGTTGTAGTTTGAAGCATATTTACTTGCTGTTTTTGTGTTATTTTTGTGTCTATGTGCTATCACATGATAGTAATATTGTGTGCAGGATGTTATACTTGCTATATTACATACATGTTAATCATGAGTAGGCTTTTTATATTATGATCATCTTTTAATATACCTTAAAAACTCCCTATCAGACAGTATTATGTTCTGGCTTTGGTCTCGCCACCTGACAGTGTGTTGCTCTCTCCCTATTGTCATCCCTGCAGAATTCTTCTGCTGAGCGCAGGGTGTGTAGGCAGTCGCCATGGCGTCCTCCTCTCGGCCGTCCCGCAGCCGGCGGCGCGGGAAGAAAGACCCGGTCCGACACAGCCTCAACCCAGAGCAGCTGCACCAGATGGAGCTCCGCAACTGTCTACAGCAGGTAGGTCACGCGGAGGAGATGCACAGAGACACACACACACACACACACACACACACACACACACACACACACACACACACACACACACACACACACACACACACACACACACACACACACACACACACCCCCACACACACACACACACACACACACAGACACACACACACAGATGCACAGAGAGAGACACACACACACAAACACACAGACACGCACAGAGAGATGCACAGAGAGAGAGACACACACACACACACACACACACACACACACACAGATGCACAGAGAGAGACACACACACAAACACACAGACACACACACAGAGATGCACAGAGAGAGACACACACACACAGACACACACACACACATAACTCCAACTGTCTACAGCAGGTAGGTCACGCGGAGGAGGCCTACAGAGAGACACATAAAGAGAGAGACACACACACACACACACACACAGACAAACACAAAGACACACTCAGAGAAACACACACACAGAGAAACACACAGAGACACACACATACACAGAGACACACAGAGACACACACGCACACACAGAGACACACACAGTAACAGAGACACACACAGTATCAGAGACACACACAGAAACAGAGAAACACACATGGAGACACAGAGATTGTGCAAACCATGGACATGGGGCAAACCCGAATGTGTGTGCGCATATCAAGCAGGGATCACTTGTAAACTGCTCGTACGTATAAACCATCTGAGGTGGTTGTGAGCCAATATTTGCATATCACATATGTGTATGATCTGTTTGTTACAATGAATATATGCATGGATCTCTTTAAAGGAACTAGGCACTGCTCCACGCTCCACCAGCGACACGGACCTGGTGACATCCTACTGTCGCTCCACTCTCACCACTAGCTCCTCGCATTACACAATCGGCCAACCACAGGACATTAACGTCATCTGGGACATCAAAGAGGAAGTGGATGCTGGAGACTGGATTGGCATGTATCTGATTGGTGAGTATTTCATACCCATAAAGAGGACCCGCTGCACTTTGCCATTTTCTAATACAAGATAATTTGACTTCATACATGCGGTCTGCAACATCAACTCTGTTTTTGCAAAATACGTTTTGGACTATTAGTGGTCCTTTTTGGACCAATGGAGGAGTCCCGGACCACTGATGTCAATGGTCAGACTTTTCCAAGTTGCTTTCCCTGAATCTGAGTTTATGTTGCAGACGTGATTTGTGAACACACGTATGAAGCACTTCTCTCTATTATTAGAAAACTGCAGAGCGTGACGGTACCCCATTAAAGTTATAATCACAAGGTTGTGTGAAAAGCTTTTTAATGCTTTATGCATCCTACAGAAATGCTAGTACTGGGAGAACACTCAGTATTACCTTTCACCGTAGCCTAAATTAACTAGCATGAGAAGCAATGTGATAATCATTATGCATCAGTGTGAACGTTGTTATTTAAAAAGCACGCCTCTGGTGCCACATGAACCTCGGTTGCAGTCCTCCACCTGGGTTTGGATCTTTAAGCAGATGTTGTATTGATATTGTATACAATTCCATGGATTTGCTGTTATAAAACCTCCTCCTTATGGAAAACTCAGTGAGCTGACAACGCTGTTGTCGTTCTGTCTCTTTGGCAGACGAGGTGTTGTCCGAAAACTTTCTGGATTACAAGAGCCGCGGTGTGAACGGATCCCATAAAGGCCAGATCGTGTGGAAGATAGAAGCCAACAGCTACTTTGTAGAAAGTAAGTATACGTACGTTTCTGCTTGTACATTGAGGGAAATGTTTTCAAATATGTTCTTGTATATTATCAGTTCCTTCTCATATATGCTGCATTTAGTTCAACACGGCATGCTTACAGCTCTGATAGTGATGCTAGTGCTGACGATGGGTTGTCTCTCACATTATGATGACTTATCCAATAATGATTGAACCCCTTCCTCCAGCCGAGACGAAGGTTTGTTTCAAGTACTTCCACGGTCTGAGCGGAGCACTCCGTGCCACCACGCCCACGGTCACGGTGAAGAATCCCACAGCACCGGTAAGCGGGCACCCCGTCACCCAGCTAGCGGCGTCGATTAAAGGGGCACCGTCACTATTTTCTAATATAAGAGAGTAATGTTTCCTACGCGTGTTGTGATTCAACTCAGTTTCCCTGAGAAGATTGCCGAAGCGTTAAGACCATTGACGTCAACGGGTCCGGAAGTAGCGTTCTGCATTGGTCCGAAAAGGACCAATCAATTTTCACATTGTTTTTTTTGGCGGAAACCTAGTAAATGGGGCGGACCGAGATTATTTCCCAACACGCGTAGAAAGCAGAGCTCTTTTACATTAGAATAAAGCCGTGTGCGACGGGTCCCCTCTCATAGACTTTGAAGGTATACTTACGTAGATCTTGTCACATTCCTCCCCTAGGTGCTAAAGCAGTCTTCTACTGAAGAGGTGCCTCAAACACAGGGCTCCAGGAGACTCATCAGCTTCTGTTTGTCTGGTTTGTACACACACACACACACACACACACACACACAAACACACTCCCGCCCAAATGCTTGAACAGATTGCTTCTCAACCAAAGAGACAAGGACAGACATGGCCAGGTTTCTCTTGCAAACATGACCAACATTTGTTTGAACCAGACAGGCCCTGGTCTAATATAGATTGCACAGCACATTTTTGGTATATTGATTTGGATAAGATTTTTCAGACACTGCTACTATTAAGCTTGAAGGAGTTTTGCAAACTGAGCATCCTTTTGTGATCTTGTGAAGACTTCAATGCGGTGGGCCTGAAGAAGGGGATGTTCTTCAACCCAGACCCCTACCTGAAGATCTCCATCCAGCCAGGGAAGAACAGCATCTTCCCCTCCCTACCCCACCACGGCCAGGACAAGCGCTCGGGCATCGTCTACAGCACTGTCAACCCTCATTGGAACAGAGAGGTGGACACACGCACACACACATGCTCATGCAGAAGAGAAGATAGCATGCATATAGAGGGTTGCCAGTTGCGTTCTCTATTGAGTACTAAAGGCCCTTAAAAGTGAATTTGAATGTATTGAATGGTGTTTAAGGCTAGATTGACGTAAACACCATTAGTAAACCTTTTCACCATTAGTAAAAATAAATTACTAGTAATAATGAACTTGATTTTACCAAGAGAGCCTTTGAGATTCAATTCTCTTTTATAAAAGTGTCCTGGCTAAGATAAAACAACAGCAGTAGTATAGAATCCAGTATAGAACACGGTATAGAACATTGTGTAGAACATGGTATGGAACATGGTATGAAACATTGTATTAAACATGGTATAGAACATGGTATAGAACATGATATAAAACATGGTGTAGGGCATTGTATAGAACATTCTATAGAACATGGTATGGAACATGGTATTAAACATGGTATAGAACATTCTATAGAACATGGTATGGAACATGGTATTAAACATGGTATAGAACATTCTATAGAACATGGTATGGAACATGGTATTAAACATGGTATAGAACATTCTATAGAACATGGTATGGAACATGGTATTAAACATGGTATAGAACATTCTATAGAACATGGTATGGAACATGGTATTAAACATGGTATAGAACATTCTATAGAACATGGTATGGAACATGGTATTAAACATGGTATAGAACATTCTATAGAACATGGTATGGAACATGGTATTAAACATGGTATAGAACATGGGTTACAACACGGTATTGACTGTTTGAATTTCCTCTTCCTGCTTTGTACTCATCCATCGACCCTCTCCTTCCACACCCGTCTGTCTCCGCAGCGCTTTAGCTTCGTCTCCCTGCCGACCGATGTGCTGGAAATAGAAGTAAAGGATAAGTTTGCTAAAAGCAGACCCATCTTCAAGCGTTTCCTGGGCAAGCTTTCAATGCCTGTCCAGAGGCTGTTGGAGAAACACGCAATCGGGTAGGAGGAGATTGTTTACCGTTTCATTTTGAACTATTTGTCCCTTTACCGTGTCAAGCGTATGGCATTATTGAGCGGTGTCAGAGGGCCAATGAAAACATTCCTCAGGAAGTACATAACTTACATAATGATGTTGCTAGAGATAAGTAGAATTTATGCACATCTGAGAGAATGTAGTCGTTTTTTGTTTGCTGAAATGATGAGGGGGACTAAGTGTTCTCACTTGTCATATGAAACTAGTTTTGTTTAGCTAGCCAGCTATCACGCAGATTAACATGCTAATTTACATTTCAAATCCACAATTACAAAAACAGCTAAATCTCCTAAAAACCAATGCTGAAAGAAGGAAACCAATTCAATTTTCATAAATATACCAATATACCAATTAAAAAATGTATATATGCAATGCGTTGGTTTTGTGATGCCATTCGTGTCAGTACTTTACGTGTGTCACCACGTCAATGCAAAGTAGCTTTTACCTTGAAATGTCCTTCCCGTTGCTCTTCAGTGATAGGATGGTGCACTACTCTCTGGGCCGCAGACTACCCAATGAGCACGTCACCGGTCAACTACAGTTCCGCTTCGAGATCACGTCCTCCATGCACCCAGGTTTGTACACCTCCACATGACACGGATGAAAGGTTGATGAAGGGACGATGAGGATGAACACATGAGTTTGCCTACGGGTTTTCATGGAGTGACCATGCAAAATTACTTTGTCACCAACTAGTTATTAGTCATTGCAACAAAAAAAAGACAATTATGACATTCTGATGGACCTGCGACAACTTGCTACTCGGGAAAAAACACCGTGAACGCATTGATGTCGGAGGTCGGAATCTCCGAGCTGAAACCTCTCGAGTTGCGAGTTGTCTTGAGCGCGGCATGACTTTAGCGCCAAACAAACGTAAAAAGCGCAGATACAAAGCAGCAGTCAACATGTCGTCCACGTCCTTGGTTTCCAGATGACGAGTCCCTCAGCGCTGAGTGTTCCCCAGCCCGCCAGCCCGCAACCTCGCGGCGCTCCAGCCATTCCTCGCGGACGGCCAACGCCTCGTCCGACGACACGCGCAGTCCCCTCCGCGTTGCCCAGAGCAACCACGTCTCGTGCGACGGCGAGCCTCCCCAAAGGTCGAAACATCGAAGACTTTCCAGAAACAGCCGCCATGGGCTGTCCGATCTCGTCGTCGGCGTGGAACAGGAGGCGGCGTGCTGCGACGCCAGGATGCCGGCGGGAGAAACGGAGCGCGGTTGGACGGAAGTGTTTGTCGTTGCCGAGACGACGGCGTCTACGGAGCAGGAGGAGGATGAGGAGAAGGAAGAGAGAGCGGGCGAGCCGGCGTCCGGCCCGGGTTGTCTTGAAGCCGGTGTAAATTGGGACACTAAGGGCGTCGCGTCGGCCGAAGCAGACGGAGCAGGCTTCGCGGAGTTGCCGTTGGCAATGGTGCAGGAGGCGAGCGAGGAGAGGAGTCTGCACACGCCCTCCACGCCCCCGGGCACGAGCGTCCTCCCGAAGATGCGAGGTGACGACGGCGACGGCGACGCGCCGAAGGCAAAGGAGGCCGCGAGGCGCGACAGAGGAGCGGAGGACGGGGAGACTAGAGGGGCGGGAGCCGGGCCTGGGGCAGCAGGAGACGCAGAAGAGAAGGAGCAGTGTGAGGAGAACGGGGGGATGGAGGATGGGCAGTCCCCCGAGAGACAGAACAGAGACAGAGGGGAAAGGGTCCCATCGAGGAAGGACTCGCGTGATCCACAGCAGCAGAAGAAGAAGAGGACCATGGGAGAACTGGAGCCGGGGGGGGAGGGGGAGGAGGAGGAGGAGGAGGAGGAGGAGGATGAAGGGATGGGTGAGGAAGGAGAAAATGGCTGCCCTGTGACCATCAGGACCATGCCGAGGAGAAGGAGTAGGCCCTGCTCTCTGCCCGTGTCCAAACTAGAAACGGTGATCGCCTCCTGCTCGGAGCCAGAAACACCCAGGTAAGAATGACTCCTGATTCACGGCCTCTTGATTGGTGGGTTGATTCATGAGGAACACGTTGTTTAGCCTCCCTGTGATCTCTAGGAAAAGGATTGTTGACGCAGTATTTCTATCAGTGTTGGATTATGGGGATTTCATTTATAGATACGCTGCTGCCTCTACGCCTAAGCCCCTAGATTCTGTTTACCCTGCAGCCCTTCGGTTCATGACTGGCGATAGTTACGATACTCATCACTGTATCTTATATGATAAGATCGGTATGTCTTCTCTGGCTGAGAGAGGTATGAAGCATTGGTATTGGTTTATTTATAAAGTCCTTGTCGGAAAACTGGCATCTTATATTACATCCATGCTGCAATGGAAGTTATGTTCACCTTTATATTGTTCCAATGGCTGGAGATAAAGGACTATCAATATTGTTTGTACAACTATCTATCGTATGTTTGTACGCCCTGGCAATTAATGTACACACTTATTGTATGTTTGTATGTCCTGGCACTTAAAAATAGTACTTAGCATCGTGTAGCATCTTATCCTAGCTATCTTTGTTGTATACGGGGAATGGGTTAAACTAGCAATTGTAAGTGCTTTGCACTGGTTCTCTGAACATCCTTACTGTACCGACAGCGATATATTGTTATTTCTCTTTCTTCTGACAAATGTACTTGTTGTGAGTCGCTTTGGATAAAAGCGTCTGCTAAATGCCCTAAATGTAAATGTAAATCAATAAAATAAATATAATGAACATCATTATACATTATAACCTGTAATGTATACATCATTGATGCATATTGATTCGTATCTTTTTGTTGACGTGGATTTGCTTAAACATGAATAATCCCTTTTCCTAGTCTTAAAGGTGCTTGACACGGTAAAGCAGTCTCATGTTCCCATCTTATTTGAGTGTAATGGCTGAGTAGAAATAAAGTGCTGCTTATTCTTGGGAGTGCTCGGTAGTTTCTTACTCTGACCCCGTTGTTCAACACAGGTCGCATTACATACGAATCCATCAGCTGCTGCACACGCTGCCCTGCGGCCAGCCAGAAGAGCTGCTCAATGGGGACGGCGCGTCAGGCGAGTCCCTGGATCTGGAGGCCCTTGATCAAGAACCGGGGATGGCTTCTACCAACGGGCCCTCGGGTGAGATGCTTATGTTTTTATATTCTATTATTGAGTTTTACTGTGTGCATTTTCCAATCTTTTTTGTGTTTGTGTGTGTGTGTGTGTGTGTGTGTGTGTGTGTGTGTGTGTGTGTGTGTGTGTGTGTGTGTGTGTGAGAGAGAGAGAGAGAGAGAGAGAGAGAGAGAGAGAGAGAGAGAGAGAGAGAGAGAGAGAGAGAGAGAGAGAGAGAGAGAGAGAGAGAGAGAGAGAGAGAGAGAGAGAGAGAGAGAGAGAGAGAGAGAGAGAGAGAGAGAGAGATGAATCGATTAATTTTTTGCCAATTGTTCTTCTTGACAGAGGGGAGAGAGGAGGGTGAGTGTATTGCAGCCAGGGGTCCACGGGAAGGCCCTGAAGCGGAGGAGGTGGCTGCAGCGGAGCCCCTGACCCCGGGGCCCAGACGCACCCTGCCCCGGTCCCTGTCTGTGGACCGTCTGTCTGACCTGGCCCTGCTGCTGGACGCAGAGGGGAGACACCCTGACGTGAGGACACACACACACACACACACACACATCGAAGGTATAGTAACAGTAGTGGTAACAGTCACACAGACACATTGAAGGTATAGTAACAGTAGTGGTAAGTGTCACACAGACACATCGAAGGTATAGTAACAGTAGTGGTAACAGTCACACAGACACATTGAAGGTATAGTAACAGTAGTGGTAACCGTCACACAGACACATTGAAGGTATAGTAACAGTAGTGGTAACCGTCACACAGACACATTGAAGGTATAGTAACAATAGTGGTAACAGTCACACAGACACATTGAAGGAATAGTAACCGTCATTGTTTTGAAATTGGGATGGGAGATTAAATATCATGTCAGTGGTTTCTTTTGTAGAATATATGAAAGTAAGTTGCCAAGTGGTTGTGGTTTGTGATCAGATATCAAACACAACTTTTAGATTCTTGAACTCTGTATGTAGAGGGTTCAAAGGGATGACCATTTGAAGTTCCACATTTGAGGACTCGCAACTGCTGACTGTGCCTGCCTCTGTATGAGACAATATCGATTTTCGACCGCTCCGGGCTCTTTTCTGACCAATCAGGGCATCTCTTCTCTGATTGGTTCAGATAATCCATCTTGCCTGTCAATCAAAGGTGCGTAGTATGCAACACCTCTCGATGGAGGAGAAACGCGGGGAGGGCGGGAGCAGAGAGAGAGGGGGGCGTTTCTTTGGTTGTTTAGTTTCAAATTGTTGCTCTCTTCCCCTCTTTTCTGCTCTCTCTCTCTCTCTTTACAACTCTCAAGTCTTACCTACAGCACCTTTTTAAAGGCTGGATATTTAGAAAGTGAGTGTTTTTGGTCTCCAGGGTCAGGGTGTGAATGGGATGGACTACGAGGTGGAAGAGGAGTATGAGCCGTGCTGCAGCAACTCCTGCTTCACGCAGAGAGGAAGATCTGCTCGGCTGCACCAGCACAGGTCTGGGTCCACACACACACACGCACACATGCATGCATGCATGCAATCATGAACGCACACACACACACACACACACACACACTGCGCATGCACGCACGCATGCGCGAACAAACACACACACGCACACACGCAGAAACAAACGCACGCACACAAACACTCGCGTACACACACACACAACCACACGCATATGCACACACACACTCTACTTTACTGATGTATAGTGTATATTTTGAAATAATTGTATTAGAATTCATTGAACCACTACCTTTTTGTCAATATAAAAGTAATTGGGAGTTTAAGTGTACATTGCCCTCCAGTGCCTTGCTCCTCGACTCATGAGAGTCTAGAGTGATCCGTCTATATCCCCTGGATGTTGGTGCTGTACAGGTCAGGGGGCACAGCCTTCTCATCACAGGAGGATGAGGAAGAGGAAGAGGCCAGCGGGGCCAAGGGTCAGGTTTCTGGTGAAAGATCCTCATCACAGTGCTGTGGATCAGAAGGTGAGCTCATTCCTCAAGTCAAGTAAATATAAATTGTAGAGTGCAGGTCGAAATAAGGTAGATATTTTGTGATTGGACTGTTTTCTAAAGAATTGTAGTACATTTTTTGCAAGGTCACAGATTAACAACCTTAGACGCGCAACCATACTGATTTAGAGATCTGATTCAGAGAGAAATGAGGCTCCACAGCATTAGTGTATGGCTTTAGGTGAAAGTGTCATTAATGTGTCATGAATTCACATGTTATCTCTGTTTTGTTTTGCAGAGGACTGTTTCATGCCGTCCAGCCAAGCATGCCAGATGCCTGCACTAAAGTCCGACCTCTACCCAACCATCGACGAACCACTACCTCCCAGTAAGACTCAATACCACCGGGCATCTATGCAAATCCACAAAATTTTCCACAGGCGTCATACCGCCATGTATATATTATTATTGCTGAGCCTAAATATTAAAATACTCAGATATTAGTTTGTTAGGTAGGAATTCAGATCTCAGGTCAAGATTCGAATGTTTTGTTTTTCATATGAAGAAAATATTTAAAACATTTATAATATTAATCTTAATTTGTTAAATACCTATGTAAATATTGATTATTACATGAGCGTATACTAGTGAGTGAAAAACAAAAAAACTGATTCATTCATTCATTCATTGAGTACTATTAAATAAATTTATTAACTTTTCTTCTTCAATGACTCCTTCTTCAATGACTCCTTTAAAACTCCCACCCTCTGTGTGTGTGTGTGTCTCTCTCTGTCTGTCTGTCTGTCTGTCTGTCTGTCTGTCTGTCTGTGTGTGTGTGTGTGTGGCTGTCTGTGTGTCGGTCTGTCTGTCTGTGTGCGTGTGCCATGGCAGACTGGGAGGCGCGTGTGGACAGCCACGGGCGTGTGTTCTACGTGGACCACATCAACCGGACCACCACCTGGCAGAGACCCACGACCGCCGCCACCCCCAACGGCATGCGCAGGTCGGGCTCGGCCCACCAGATGGAGCAGCTCAACCGGAGGTACCGGCGCCGCTGCTTGCTCTACTGACACAAGGGGGAAGCTAGCACAGAGTCGGTGGGGGGGGGGGAAATGGTTTAACGTAGCTTATATCTCACGAGCCTCTAATGTTAGAGAAAGTACCAGCTACCGTTATTAGTGTCGGCAAGGCACCCTGATTAAGCATCGGGTGTTTTGATTTTCAACAAAGGAATGTGTCTTTTCAACGCAAAGGGACAGAGTACAGGGGCATGCTACAGCATGCTAGCATACATTAGCGCATTAGCTAGCAGTTAGAATGTTAGCACATCGACTAATAGCATGCTAGCCTAGTAATCAGTGTACTAGCGTATAGAGGTCAGTGGACCCAGCACAGAGTTGTGCTATACAATAGGGGTGTGCATGTATATTTATTTATTTATCTTCTCCCCAGGACCTTTTTACATTGTGGTGCAGGTGCTCTCTCCAACACAGTCCCCTGGGAGGGACAGTATTGCAAAATTTATTTTGATGTTTAAACAAGGGCAAAATGTATCTGTGTGTGTGTGTGTGTGTGTGTGTGTGTGTGTGTGTGTGTGTGTGTGTGTGTGTGTGTGTGTGTGTGTGTGTGTGTGTGTGTGTGTGTGTGTGTGTGTGTGTGTGTGTGTGTGTGTGCGTGCGTGCGTGCGTGCGCTCATGCTCCCTCAGGTACCAGAGCATCCAGCGCACCATGGCAACAGAAGGAGGCGGGGAGGACGAAGGAGGAGAGGAGAACGGAGACAGTGCCTGGCGGAGTGAAGGGACAGTGTTCACCAACAGCTCTGAGACAGACGCTGCACCTGTGGCCGACAACAATGGTAGGCCACAGTAGGAAGACAAACTAAATGATGTTTATAATAAGTAGCTATTGGATTTATTGCTGCTCTTAGTATAACCAGTCACAGTCTTGGTAATGTTTTTTTGCTATTGTGTGTATTGTCATTATTGTACTATTTTGGTGTATTGTGTTATTGTTATTATTCACATTGTGAGACTCCTGTATACAACTGGCAATTTATGAATGCAAAATAATTTTAATAAAGGTAATAAAGTAATAATAAATAATAAAGGTTGTACGATTGTACTACACTACTTGATGAATGCATTCAAATGTATTGAACATGCATGTAAATTATGATTTGATATGAATTCAACATCAACGTGAAATTGTATAGTCATTTTAGGGTTTACGGGATGACATTTAAACATAGCCTAATCTTTAGCCCTTGGTTGTGTATGCGTGTCTGTGTGTGTGTCTGTGCATGTGTCTGCGTGTGTGTATGTGCGGTTGTGTGTCTGTGTGTGTGCATGTGTTTGTGTGTGCAGAACCTCCTGTAGACACCTCCCCCTCATCCTCCACCTCCCCCACCCCGGCCAACAGTCAGAAGCTGGCTGCTCTCCTCCAGAGCCCGGCCGTCAAGTTCATCACTCACCCGGAGTTCTTCACCGTGCTGCACGCCAACTATGTGAGTTACACACACAGGCACGCGGGCATGCACATACATACATACATACGCACGCACACAGACATACATACATACACACACACACACACACACACACACACACACAAATACATACATACATACATACATACATACATACATACATACATACATACATACATACATACATACATACATACATACATACATACATACACACAGGCACGCACACACACACACACACACACACACACACTGCATTTGAATGCCTTAATGCGTGAGCTGGCACACATGGCCAGTTTAGACTAAGCCAAAACCCACCATTATTGACCTTTGTCCCATGTAGCATTCCAAATGTCGTGCAAGGTAAAGAGGCTGTGAGATTAAAGATGCTGTAAGATTAAAGAGCTTAAATTTGAGTGTAATTTGTTAGAAATGGCAAAGCCATCCGTCAGCTCAGTGAGTGAAATGCTCTGTGGCTACAGCTGTTGCCCTAATAGACCCTTGTCGTGGCAATTCCTTTATGAGATATTGCGTCTGGGACAGATGACAGACTTCTAAATGCAAAAAAGCACACAGTAGTTGTAGAAAATAACCTACTTAATGTATGCATAACACCAGTCTCTAGCAGAGAGAGCCCAGAATACAGTTTCACACAGCGCATCGCAACGCCTCCTCCCCACTCTCTCCCCCCAGGGCGCGTACCGCCTGTTCACCAACAGCACGTGCCTCAAGCACATGATCCTGAAGATCCGACGGGATGCCCGCAACTTTGAGCGCTACCAGCACAACCGCGACCTGGTCACCTTCGTCAACCGCTTCTCGAGCCAGCAGCTGGACCTGCCCGGGGGCTGGGAGATGAAGACGGACCCCCAAGGAAATGTGAGCACTGCCCAGTCCCTGACCCGCCCTTTGGGTTGGAGTCAGACTCAGAGTTGTGTGTGTGTGACGACAGTAGTAGTAATAGTGGGGATTTCATCTGAAGGGTTGTGTGTTTGAGTCCTAAGTGCCTTATGGGTGTCGTTGTGCAAGGCACCGGGCCTTGCCAGTGGTTCCCTAATGTAGATTTTTTACCCGGTTGGGAATCACTGCTCTAAGAGAGCAGTTTTTTTCCTGCTTGTGTGTGTGTGCGTGCGTGTGTGTTTGTGTGTGTGTGTAAACCCGTGGCTGAAACGTGACACACTGAATTCCAATCGCTTGCATTACAATATAAAGGCCAGATGAAATGCGTCACTAACAAAGTCCCATCTACCGCTGCGTGCGCGTCCCCCAGAACTTCTTCGTGGACCACAACAGCCGCGCGACCACGTTCATCGACCCCAGGATCCCCCTGCAGAACGGACGGCTGCCCAACCACCTCACACACCGGCGCCACCTGCAGAGGCTCCGCAGCTACAGCGCTGGAGAGGTACTGCTGCAGGATCATTCACGATGACGATGATGACGTCATGCTAACATAATAAGGACTCACGCAGGCCTTTAGGAAGCGACTGAAGCAATTTGAGATGCTTGGCTTTGGCAAGTGTCCTTCGGTCATTCGATCAACTTCTAGGGGTGATCCATCAAATCCATACTGATATGAAATGAGTTATTGAATTTGTCATTAGTCCATTTTTATTTAAGTTATATTGATGTATAAAAATGTCCAGTTGGTTAGAGTAAATTAATATTAGAAGTAAAGTATAACATTATGATAAACAGCAACATTGTTAAACACGTAGAAGTGTCTCTGTGTGTGCACGCGCGTTTGTATGTATGTATGTGTGAGTATGTGTGTATTTCTGTTAGTGTGTGCGTTTTGCCGTCAAGGCTGCAGTAGAACACACCGTGTTGACCTTCTTCCACTTACTTACTTCTCAATCCTCACGGCCTACCTAATGGTGCGCTGGGTTTCCTGTGCTAGGCCTCCGACGTATCTCGTAACAGAGGGATGATGTCGCGGCCGGGGAAGGGCTTGGTGGCGGCCATGCGTACTCAGCACCAGCAGGATAACGTTCCTCAAGGTACGACTCACTGAACGTTCCTCAAGGTACGGCTCACTGAACGTTCCTCAAGGTACGGCTCACTGAACGTTCCTCAAGGTACGGCTCGCTGAACGTTCCTCAAGGTACAGCTCACTCAGCGTTCTTCAAGGTACGGCTCACTTGGCGTTCCTCAAGGTACGGCTCACTCAGCGTTCCTCAAGGGACGGCTCGCTGAACGTTCCTCAAGGTACGGCTCGCTGAACGTTCCTCAAGGTACGGCTCACTGAACGTTCCTCAAGGTACGGCTCGCTGAACGTTCCTCAAGGTACGGCTCACTGAACGTTCCTCAAGGTACGGCTCACTGAACGTTCCTCAAGGTACGGCTCGCTGAACGTTCCTCAAGGTACGGCTCACTCAGCGTTCCTCAAGGTACGGCTCACTGAACGTTCCTCAAGGTACGGCTCGCTGAACGTTCCTCAAGGTACGGCTCGCTGAACGTTCCTCAAGGTACGGCTCACTGAACGTTCCTCAAGGTACGGCTCGCTGAACGTTCCTCAAGGTACGGCTCACTCAGCGTTCTTCAAGGTACAGCTCACTGAACGTTCCTCAAGGTACGGCTCACTGAACGTTCCTCAAGGTACGGCTCGCTGAACGTTCCTCAAGGTACGGCTCAC